>CM029013.1:162158292-162693420 GCA_016801055.1 Panax notoginseng
TTCCTTACAAGGATTCTGTCCCCAGAATCACAACTCAAATAATCAAATCGACACATTCTTCACTCTTTTATCTTAATTAAGTTAATTTCTATAAATCATGGATTATTTACTTACTAATAAATAATCCAATAAATATCTACTAAACAACAAACACATCAATTAAAAATATTTATTTAATTAAATAAATATTTAAAATTATAAATAAAATTTTGGATTGTTACATTCTTCCCACCTTATAAGGATTTCGTCCTCGGAATCACTGAAACCCTACCCTCCTCAAGTTTTCACCAAATCTCTTCGTTGAATAACTTCAACACATTACCTTAATATAGGTTTTATATTTCCTACTCCCACCATTCTTCAAAATAAATTCTTGTAAGTTTTATTACATAACCTTTACTCAGACTCAATTATATTTGAGTATTACATATTCTTTAACCCGTTCATTTCCTTTTTTTAAGGATCGTTATCATGAACACTCGGGATATTACATTCACCCATTCTTCTAATAATTTCGTCCTCAAAATTTTATCAATGAATATTCAATCTATCAAAATAGATTTTACGTCACTACTTCATTCACTGGTTTCTATAACTACTTCCTTTCAACAATTATCATTCTACAACTATTAACTTTTATATTAAAAGTTTCACATTATTCTTTGATAACTCATATCGTTCTCACTTCAAAATCTCTTTTCTCACTTATTCAACATATTCATCATTTAGTGTCGCATTTTACGACTCACTTCTTTCTAAGGAATATCATCCTTACCACATTCACCTTTTAGAATATCAAGAATCTTCCACAATTGCTCAATAATTGGGAAGCGATATGAATAACATGAATTTAAAAGATTCCAAATCATGCTGAGGGTCATAAGACCACGAACTACGTCCCCAGGTTGTCAAGTATATCTTGACTTGAACCTTTAACAGTCATACATACGACTATATGGACCTCCGTACTTAGGGTGTTAAGCCCTTCGTACAATATATTGTGCACAAACATTTCAGCGCAAAGTATAAACTAAGCGTAACCTCTGATAAAAGAGTTGTTCATCTCAGAATTTAGAGTGCAAGAGCATTCAACTGAGGGTCTAATGACCACGAACCATGTCCACAGTTGTAAGTAATCTTTCAACTTTAACTTTAACAGTCATAAGACTATAAGGGCTCCAAAGTACTTAGGGGGATCAATCCTTCGTACATGTGTTGTGCACAAATATTTCAGCGCAAAGTATAAACTAAGGGTAACCCCTAATATTAGGGTTGTTCATCTCAGCTTTTCAACATCTGAATCCGCACCAACACAATTTGGTTTGGCATAACTTTTCAATGAACGTTTGAATTTCATGAACATCTTTCAATATTTGTCTAGCTGAATCAAATAGCATATACCTCTACAACAATTCGGACATCAACCAAAATATACATATACATACAATAATACATATGTATTCTAATATCTCAAAGAAATCTCAAAAATCTTTTTATGACGTAATGATACCGCACTGTATTTACAGTCCGTTGAGATTTCGTCATTTGGTGATTTTATCATACTACATCATACCATAGTGGGCTGACGATCCTTAGATCACATCCAACACTAGGTAATACTGTATTGATGACTCCATCGTTTTTATCATCTTTGCACCAGGTTACATGATGCATTAATGATATAAAATATATTTTGATATATTGCAAATCATTTTTGTCTAGCCGAAGCAATTAGCATAGACATACGAATAACAGTATTGTTGTTAAAACTCATTGGTTCTATCATTTGATCCAATATTTTTTAAGAAAATAGAAGTGTAAACATTAGCACGAAGTCAATAAATTTCGAAAGTCTAGCATAGCTAGTAGATTTAGAATACCTATGCTTCCACCATCAACTCCACTTTCTATAATGATCCATTACTTAATAGATCTATCGATTCCTATCATCCTCAATACTCCATTCACACTTAATTACACCCAGTTCGTCAAACTTACCACACGTTATGAGTTAAGGAACTTGCCACAATCATATGAGTTTAAGAACTTATCCTAGTCAGACCGTAGGCGTCCACTCGCCGAGGGGTTCAAAAGCGTACCATATAATTATGAGTCACGAACCTACCATAAGTATGAGTTTTAAGAACTCGCACTTAACCTTATAATATTCTCTAACTATACTCTACCTATCTGTTATACACATGAGAAAAGAATCACCTTCTCAACAGGCATATAGCAAATAGCGCGACACAAACATTCCAATGATTATCAATGTGATAAACTGAGTGCAAGCACAAAACCCTCGCCCACACAAAGGTTTGTACAACTCAGCCATCACATGAGTCCTCAATTGAAATCCCACATAACTCTATTTTGCTTATAACTTGCTCTTTGCTCGATACGAATTCCTCGTATCACATCATTTATAACTCCTCGTGAGTTATCTCATACTATTTCATAGTACAACATCTTCATAGCATTAAGCTATAATTATTCAAACATTACAGACCATCTTTCTTCTATAACTTAAACAGATCTAGACCACGTCGTGATCTTATTCTATAACCATCTCCCTTAAAATTCTTTTCTTAACTCGTGATCGTTTTGTTTTACGATCCTCTTTCTTTCTCTTTTTCATCATTTACGACATTATTCGTTATCTTGGCTTTTTTTTTCTTTATATCTCTTCAAGATTCTTCTTTGAATCTTCTTGTTTATATAACAATTCTTCCTTTAAGAATTTCTAACTTCATTTACATTGCTCAACATTTCATTCAAGTTCTACACTTTCATCATACGTGTCCCTTTCTACACTTGGTACACATCGAGTCTCTAACAGTTTCAATATGGTACGCTGAGTGGTTTCCCACAAACAACCAACAAACTAGGTTCCGAGTTGCTAGTTTGTATATACCTCCGCTCTATGAAGGAATCGTTCAGCCCAGATACCATACATCAACTACTAAAGAGTACAATTGCACCATACTTAAATATAACTCTCTATTCTTAACTTCTTTATCATTCTCTTTTTATAGACATTGTCTATTTACTATCACTTTACATCCTTATTATTGGAGTTGGGTAACCCCACATTCATATTCCTTAAAACTCTGCGAGATTCTTCTTTGAATCCTTTCACGCATGTTTTAATCCCTTCTTTATAAATTCTTAAATTACTTCTTATTGTTCAAACTCTATTTGAGCTTATTCGTTTATTATCTTCACCTCTCTTCTCTAAGGTTATAGCCTATGGTACTCCTATCCAAGGCTTCTAACCTACAGCTTTGATACCAACTGTAACGACCCCAAAAATCCATACAATTTAAATCTCAACTTCGGTCATTAACCACACATTAAAACTCAAATTTTACATCATTATTCGATATTAAAAACACTAAAATTGCGGAATATTTAGAACGTTTATACATTTCCTCCTTTCTTGCCCTGAATCGCAACCTTTACATTATATCTCTTTGATTCAATCTTATATCATGAATCGCTACAACAAAATGACTATACAAAGTCTTACATCATAACTAAATATCCATATACATTGGATAACTCAACTTACAATTCAACATGTTACGTTCAAAATATGAAATACATTTCTCATAAAACATAAGTAATCTTCGTGAATATAGATCTCTATAACTCACATAGCACGTATCTTTACCTTAAAATCTTGACCTGCAAAAGTGGTTATTTGCAAGAGTGAGCTCGACAGCCCAGCAAAGTCTAACAGTTTTCATGCATCACATAACACATAATAACATGCTCGATATACATCTCATTAAGGTAACATGGCATACATGCTTTTAATTCATATAGCAAATATAAAGATTGAGTTCCTTACTCAATCATCATTACTTAGCCAAAACAATGCAGTCATATATTGACTTAAACATTTTATGATTTCAACATGTATAACATATCATACAATTTAAAACAGTTCATCAAGTCCACGTAACAAATAGGAACCGAAAGACTTGCCTTGATCGTTGTTTACCAATAACAGTTTAACAGCTTACAGTTATCTGCACTTCACGTGCCCTACACAATTATATAATCATACACATCAACTATTAGTCACATAACAACACATAGTAATTGTAATGTAAACTCTACTCCACATCTCATAATCTTTCCTATTAATTAACACACAATGTTCAATTAGATTGCGTAAACTTTTCGACTTATGTGATATTCGAAATTCATTAAAGTGTTCAAAATTTGCTAGGAATCATTATTGGTTTTATATTAAACCCATTTCATACTTTATAATATCCATTTCATTTGACTAAAAATACTTTTTACGTTCATTAACAATTATCACGGCGTTTCGACGTTTATTCGTCACACGCCCGATTTGCATCTTTTGTGTATGCTTACTATGCTTCTATAACTTATCTAGTACATCATTATATTAGAGTTAAGCATCATTATATTTACTAACATTCATGTTTTATAACTTAGAACAACATCTTTTATTGTCAAGAGCACTACACTAGCATACGTGTATGTCTGACGCCCTCCGATGGCCTTCGAAAACACAACATTCCTAAAGATGACCATTTTGACCCTTCATAACGATTTCAAATTGAAAACCTTAAAGAATAAAAGTTGTAGTCCTATTCGTCCTCGTTCCGAATCCTCTTGAATCGCATCAATCAGAGTTCATATGAAAACGTTATACTCATTTTAGTAAACTACGTCCGGTCAGTTTTTTTTTTTTTGGCTTGACAGAACACCCCCCCACCGGGACGGGGGTTTTTGCACTAGGGGGGCCCGCCGGGGCCTGGGTCACTGCTGCGATTATGCAATTTTAGCTCTAGAACACTATGAAAAGCCAAATTAGGCCTCCAAACTCCTTTCTAACAACCATACCAAACTACCCAATGAGTAAATAGGTTTACATAAACATAATCTAATGCTTCTAACACGTGTCTAACCATATGAACAAACTAAACATCAAAGATTACAACCTTTAATTTCACTATTTCTCTTCTTTCTTCTTCTTTTGACATTCATAGCGAAATTCTTCACTGTGAATTCGTTTTACATCCGTTTTGACTCATTCAACTTGGGTTGTTTTCGTTTTTCAACATACTAACAACATCTATTATCAAATTGCAGATTATAGCAATTATTGATCATGAAATTTTGTACTTTCTAAGCCGTAACATATAAATATAAACAATGTTTTATAATTTCTTCCAACAATTCCAATTCTCACGAATTTGACAAACAAGTATCAATCATATATGATGGTTAACAGATTATACACACTCAATAATCTTTATAAACCAATTCTTTACTCAAATCATGAACCATAACCAATTAAAGAGAAAAAAAAACTTTGATAAAACATAACTAAAAGCTAGGGCTATAATATTACCTTTTAATTTCTCCTTAAGCTTAATTAGATGATGAGAATAACTTGATTATCCTTCCTCTCCCTTCTTTGATTCTCATAATAACCTCTTTTCTAATTTCTCAGAGAATATGTCTCTCTCAAACTTCTTTGTAACTCTCTCTTCTTCTTAGGCTTAGGCCAAACCCTTTTTCACGTAAACTAAAACTGACGCTAACATAAAAAAAAAACTGACGTATAATATAATAAGGCTACTAAATACTTATCATTTTTTTTATTATTATTATTTTAAACATAAAAGCCATAAGGCCTTGTTTGGTAAAATCTATTAAAATAATGACTTAATCATTCTTTAAGCCTTGTTTAGCAAAACAAGATTAAAATTGAAATTTCAAAAGCTCTAAGGCTTTGTTTGGTAAAACCAAATTTAAAACTCCTTTAATTTATTTTCATAAGTTATTTATAATATAGTTTATTGTCCTGCACTATTTACTTGGATTTCCATATCCAATCTTAATTAAATAAACTAATTACCACATACTAAATAAATTTCCCACTTGACCAAATATCACAAAATTATAATCTCATTATAATTTTATTTAATAACTTAATATACCACCTTAAATTATTAAACTAAAACAATAATATAACATCTCATGTTATATTATAACTCTCTAAATTATAAATTAATTTAATTTAGAATATTATCTAATGAATTTAGATTAGTAAATATTTACTAGCAACCATTACATCAATAAAATATTTCTCTCATCAATTTCAACAATAAGCGCATCAAATAAATATTTATATATTAATAAATATTTAATATTACAATTTGAAATTTCGGATCGTTACATGCATAGCTTACGAGCACTTCTAGGTGATCAGCCTATAGTACTCTATGTTGATCAACACTACATCTATTAAACGTGTGTACGTTTAAGTTGTGGCAACCTCACGTGCCCATCAAATACTCGATGAAAATACATTTTTTTTAATCATATTCAGGCTTACCTTAAATCCGTACCAAACAATTGGCGTAGGATAGCGTTAGCAATTCTATATTGAAAGGCTTGTAAATAAATCAATCAATCTATCAAGATTAGTCTAGCCGAGTTAAAACTGGCATCATCTCTTTCTTTAAAACCATACATGCATCTTATAACTTGAATCATTTGAAAACCTGGCTAACACGAAGGTTAGACAATGGTTTAGAAAAACTTGCCTTCAGTGTCTGCTACAGTAAAATTACGTTTCCTTTGATTCTTTACGGTCTCTACTACACATAATCACATAACATACCACATTAGGTCATGAATGAATATACATGGTTCCTAATGAATCTCACCCTTCTTCTCAATCTAATTACGTATTATATTTGTTATTATTGGTTCCGGCTTTCCGTTATATCATTCTTACATTCACATGTAATTGACTTTCTTTACTCCTAAGTGATCATACTTAAGGCTTAAATATGTCTTAACAATGTTACATTAAGATCCTTAGTTAATTGTTCATCAATTACTATTTATCCTCCACATAGAAACTTTCTTTATTGTCTAGATCCTAAGGCTGGCGCTGCGGCGCCGGCTATTCTTCTCTGTGCCGTGCTGCGGCGTTACACATTGGACTAGAAACTGGACTCGGCGCTGCGGCACGAGTCTCCTTTGGTAGGGCCGCGCTACGACGCTAACTAACAGTGGCTGAGGGATAGTTTGGCGCTGCTGCTCTGGACTTTTGGCTTGGAGTCGCGCCGCGGCGCGAACTCTGTGCCATAGATAATTTTGACAGATTTTTTTTCTTATGTAAGATTCTCAGGCTCGTAACTTCTTCGTTATAAGTCCGAATTGGCTCGTTCAAGAGCCTACGGTTCACAAATTACATACTCTACGTGTTTATGCAAGAATTTTATCTACTTGACTTTGTTTACTAAAAATTCACCTATTAGTCTATTTTTAATAAAAACGATAAACGTTCGTGAACGTTCAATGTTCGTTTCTTCGTTCTAAGTCGGATTTCAGTCATTCTTGAGTCCGCAGCTCTATAATGCCAAATAAGACTCATCTCCATTTAAAACCAATGTTTCCATGCTCAATATCAAAATTTGACTTCCATTCCGAGAATTTCACGAATTCGACGATTATCATCTAATCGTGTGAATTCTGGCAAAACTTCGTTACTTAAGATTTGTTCTTCGTTTCAAATGGATTCATTCTGTCATATTAATATCTTGGCATACATACTTCATTAACATATAATCATGATAAGTTATTACTTGTTCTTTATGAGTTTATAACTTTTTAAAGTACAAACTACTTATGTTTCCATTTCTCATAACTTATGATTTCTTTTCACATGACTTATCAAGGTTCAAGACTTCTAACCATCATTCTTGCTTCATCTTATCATACCAATTTCATTAATTTAAACATGTTATAAGTTTCTACAAATTCTTCCTTGGTTCATAACTTATATGATTACGAATAGCTTATTCATGACTTATACGGCTTATTAAGACTTAAGCCCTTTGATTACTCTTCTTATCATTCCTTAGTATACAAGTTCTACCACTACCCACTTCTCTATCAATGGAAGAGAAAGAGAATCATGGTTCAAGATTACTTACTCCTGAATAACTCCTTGATTCACATACCTGACAAGGAACACATGCCAAGCGTCATATTAGCCCTGCAAAAGGCACCAACCTACGGGAACTATGTTGGAGAAGTATCGAATGAGCTACCTCTCATCCAACAACCTTGGTATCAGTATATCAAGGAGTACTTGCGAGATGGATCTACACCCGTTGAGGCGAGCCTGACTGAGTAAAGGCGGATTCATCGACTTGCTGTGAAATTCTACCTGAGAGGAGATGCACTCTACAAGAGAGATGCATGACTAGGTCTCCTCAGATGCCTGGACTCATGGATGAGATCAATGGTGGAGTATGTGGACCACACATGAGCGGCCCTTTACTTGTAAAGAAGATCATTAGGACAGGACATTACTGGCTATCTCTCAAGGCTGACTGCAATGACCACGTCAAAAGATGTTATCAATGTCAAATTCATGGAAATGCTATCCACGCCCCTCCACGGGAGCTCCATAATATGAGTTCACATTGGCCCTTCTTAATGTGGGGAATGGACGTTATCGGGCCCATCGAGCCCAAAGCCAGTAATGGACATCGCTTCATCTTCACCACGATCGACTACTTTACCAAGTGGGTAGAAGTAGCCTCATTCCCCAGGTTACCAAAGAAGTCATCATTGCTTTCCTCAGAAATAATATCATTTGTCGATATGGACAACCAGAGGTGATTGTATCAAATAATGTTAAGAACCTCAACAACAAAATGATGGAGGAACTATGCAGTAAATTCCACATCAAACACCTTAACTCCGTCATCTATCGTCCAAAGATGAATGGTACTTTTGAAGCAGCTAACAAAAACATCAAGAAGATCATGCAAAAGATGTCCGCCAACCACAAAGGATGGCCTGACCTATTGCCTCTTACTCTGTTAGCCTATAGAACATCAATGCGCACTTCAACTGGGGCAACCCCTTATGCATTAACCTATGGGATGGAAGCAGTGCTCCCCATAGAAGTAGAAATGGAATCCCTCAGAGTGTTAATGGACGCTCCGCTGGATGAAGACCAATGGGTACAAGACAGGTATCACCAATTATTTTTAATAGATGAAAGGCGAACCGCGACTATCTTTCATGGTCAATTATATCAACAAAGGATCACCCGATCCTACAACAGAAAAGTTCAGCTACGACAATTTAAACAACATGACTTGGTTTTGAAGAACATCATCGACAACTAAGATTAGTCCAAGGGAAAATTCGCTCTTAACTGGGAAAGCCCGTTTATTGTCAAGGAGGTATTGACATGAGGTGCTCTCAGATTGCAGGAAATGGATGGCGATGAATTTCCATAGCTTATTAACTCGGACAACGTGAAACTATACTATGTCTGAAGTTACCAGCAAATAAACATCCTGGTGTTGGATCATCAGATCACCAGTCATTCTGGTTCTTTAACCCTTCCTCACATACAACTTTTCTCCACATCTGCGCCCTTCAAGGAAACAAACTCTTTACATCAGGAGCCTGGTTTCACTACGTTCATACAACTTCAGTTATCCCCCCAGGGATTGAGCCTTTTACACTTGTAGTTTATCCTAAAGATGGGATTAAACTTTTCTACGCTTGCAGTTTATCCTGAACTTAGGATTAAACTTTCTCTCCCCGCAGTCTGACCTGTAGATGGGATTAAGCTTTTCAACTCCTCCAGAGTCACTGGATCTCTATAAACAGGGATGTCAGGCCTATACAAGGGAGGAGCTGCGCCGGCAAAGCCAAATGGGTCATCCGAGGGGCCAGCTCCTATGCTGGAAGGATCAAATGAATCTGCCTCTGCCAGATCTCTACCCAAATATCGGATAAAGAAATGTGACTGGCCCAGTCGCTGGGTCAATCTGTCAATCTATGTCACATGAGTCAGATCTCGGACACAGGCTAGCCAATCTATCATCATCACGGATCCTGGAACCATATCCCCTATTAACTGAGTGGTGCGGGTCTGGGCTCCAATGGTACAAGGGATCCACCAATGCTGGAATACATCCTGAGTGCAAGGACCCTCTGACAATGCAAAACTGTTAACACCCAACAATGGGATATCAATGACGGGTGACTGTGATATAGGCCAATAACGCCTGGCAGGAGGCAAGATTGGTATACAGATCTCTCCTGTGGTGGTCCTAATAGCATGCTCTCCTAAATAGAGCTTCCATCCTCCATCTGTGAAGAGAGGAACCCTACGGGTGGAAATCAGGTACTCGACACCAGTCGGGTACCCATCCTCAATTCCAACGGCCAAATGCTCCCCAGAATATGGAATCCGTGTGATGACATCCACTGTCAACAACTCCAACTGTAGGCGACAATGAGTGAAACCCTCAGCTACGGGGACCTCTGCCAGTATGGAATGATGCCATCGCCGTCGTCGTGGGTAGGTATCCAACCCTAATACACTCATTGGACGTAAACATGAGAGCCTCTCATAGGCCCAAAATTTCTAACACAAAGGCAAACATCTGCTGTCAGTTGACACTCTTAACCTGTACATGGTAAATGACAAGAGAAATACTTACCAGCAGAAATGGGTAAAGTCCTAACCAAGCCTCAGTCAAGCCCTACGAGCGCATACGCATGCCTCTGAGGAAATAAGCAAAGGTGTAGGAGCCCCAATCATACTCTCCTATACGTTCCACATGTCAAGTGGCGCTAATCAAAGCGAACGACACCGTAGAAGAGTTATCTGCTATGAACCAGCCCCTAATGATCATCAGGACTAATCGCCGAAGAATGCGATCCCTGACTTTGACATCAGCTGGTATGGGCTCACTCAATAGCCCACTCATAGCATCTACGCTCAAAAGATCCACACGGATAGTCCTGCCCTTGAGCGCCCCCGCTGGAACTCCTAACAAGGATCTGATGGTAGTCGGGGTAATATCTGCCATGCAAGGCACTGGCACCCCTCCAAACTCTATACCTGTGATAAACCGCTAATCCATTGGCGTCATCATCACCTCACAGTCCAGTAAATGGAGAGACTGGGTTTGGTGAAACCAGCGGTCAGACAATGCCCTGAGGTAACCCCAGGGACAACGACGGGGAAGGATAGAAAAGAATGCTCCAAATCCCAAGTCATGCACAATCACTCCATATTCAGGATGAAGCGCCTGGTACATAGAGTGAATGCTGAACTAGTTCCCTCGAGGCTGTGTAAAGCTGGGAACCTGCAAAATATAGATCGACATCAGAATCCTTTATTCCTCATTAATAGGAAAGAAAGAAGATAAAGATCTAATATTATATCTCGTTGCCATGCAAATACATCGAGTGATGTTTGCTCAAATCACCCAGAAGCTCTGGGTTTTTCACCTGAATACTCGGGAGGTCCCTACGGGGAATATGTGCAGTAGGAGCGGGGTCCAAAACCGAAACATCCTCCTCCTCGTCCTCGACATCTGGTACATCAACCCGGACTGGACGTACCACCGCCTCCACCAACCGACGAGGTTGTCTAACGGAACGGGGTCAAGGCACTTCAGAAGCCCTCCTCCGTACATCAGAAGTTATTTTGCAGGAACTACTAGGCTGATCCGAATCCATAATATCTGGACAACAAGTCTCCAAATCACCTCAGAAAGGGTGTGGTATTTTCTAACTTGGAGCTTTTCAAAATGCATTTAATGACTACATGCATGCATGCATCATTTTAACATACATCTACAGTAGAGTTAAAAATGCATGACTACTCAATGCATACATTTCAAAAAATTTTACCATAGTTTCCTCTATAAATAGGACTATCCACATGCACATAGGCATGACTAGGTGGCCATTCAGTAGCACATCTGCCCCCAGTCATATAAATACTATTTGCATTAAAAATCAAAGTCATCAATCCATAAGGGTAGCCTTATGGATTCCCCGGCGAGGGTTACAATACAATCTCAAGAAAGAGATCCCCAGTGGGGGTCACAACGCATGGTCATCTGTCCATAAACAGATTCCCCGGCGGTGATCACAACGCAAGGTCATCTATCCATACATAAATTCTCCGACGGGGGTTACAACACGTGTTCCGTTGATACACACATTAGCAAGGATCAAACAGATTCCCCGACGAGGGTTACAACGTATGTTGTTTGTTGATGCACATGCCAACGAAGGTCAAGCAACCTTAACGTCAGTACAACCATTGGCAAGTAAACCCAACATCGCATCGGAGGCCATCCGATGATTACATCAGTTGATACACATCAACAAAGGCCAAGCAGCCTTAGCATTTATCCCCAGCAGGGAGTTCATCAGTTGACACACACATCAACAAAGGTCAAGCAGCCTTGACATCCATCCCCAGCAGGGAGTTCATTTGTTGATATACACGTTAACAGAGGATCAAATGGATCCCCGGCGGGGGTTACAATGCTTGGTCAACCGTTGGTTCACACGTCAACGAAGGTCAGACAGCCCTGACAACACATACTATTGGCAGTAAATCCAACAGAACATTCATATGTCCTGGCGATACAAACCAGGGAAGATCAACATCATCGGGGAGGATCGATGATGGAATATGTTATACACATCCTCAAACAGACAAAGTTTTATCCCCATAGATCTCTTGTACACAAGAGGCACATCTTTGGAGTAAAGTCTGTATCCAGGATTAAGGACTTTGGTGATAGCTCCAACGTTAACATCCTGATAGGTTTGGGTCACACATCCAAGCTTGTCGTCATCACCATCACCGGTAGAAGCAACAGGGAGACGACAATCATCCCCAGCATATTGGAAAGCAATTCATATGCATCATACACTTGCATCATATTACTCAATATTGCATCATGTTTATCTTGTTGCATTTCAAGTGTCTAGGATTCTTTATCATATACATGCCATTGTATTGCATGAATATGATAAAGAGGGGCATCTATAGACACTCAAAATTTTTTATACACCTGTTACTGACATTGCAGAAGGGGAGATTCGTCTTTCAGAGATAACCCTGGAAGACCACTCCCATCCAGTCTGGATACTACCGGAATCTCAGTTTTAACCCCAGAACACACACCGGGAGCATCAGTTCTAACCTCAAAGATAACACCGAGGCCTGCAGTTCTAATACCGAAAATTCCACCGGAGAAGACCGATTCATCCCGGAGATAGCCCCGAGATGTTCAGTCTCAGTCCCAACACTGGGAATAGCAGATTCCAACCTTAGAGATAACCCCAAGGAAGGCAGTTGCACTTCCAGAGATAACCCCAGAAATGCTTATTTTAAATACATGCCATCAGCTTCAACCTCGGCGCTTATATCGAGGCACTCAGTACAAGACCTGGAAATAACACCAGGAAGACAGGCACACCTCAGATATGACACTGAGGACTTTCAACCCTTGTAGCAGTCTAATCTCAGAGATAACCCTGAGCAACATCTGCTTTACCAGTCCAAATTGGAGATAACCCAGGTGAGGGGCAAAGTCGTCATCTTGCCACCTTGACGCCACATCACGCCGTCTTAACATTTTAGACATACATTTCTACACAACAATGTTCCATAAGAACCAAGGAAGACCAATCCTGAGTGAGTATTACGCATGATAACGGATAGAATTTGAAGCATGAAGACCGGAAGGCATAGTCCTATCTTCCTGACTTCGTACAACCTCTAATCCGATGTCATTGTGTAACTCTCGACAACGGAGGTCCGAAATAGGTCTTACATACCTCAGTCGGATGCCCAGATTGCAATTTTGAATGTTCGAGTGGACATCACGTTGCATGCGTTCACGTACTTCGAGACGGCAGGACCCGCAAAGCCCGGGGCACCTCGGGCAGCCTCAAGTACACCTGCGGCCCAGCCGCAGGTCCCCCCTCTATAAATAGAGGGCTTGGGGTGGTTATTTTTTAATTAAAAAAGGCGAGGAAGCCCTGTCTAATTTCCTCTTTACACACCCCAAACTGTGTGATTTCTCATTTTAAACACTTGTAAGCTCATATATAGCTACTTTTTACCGGCGGGAGCCAAGTGTTCATCCAATTTCAAGTTATTAAAGTCCTCTTTGGTAGGCCACTGTAAGCCTTCTTACACACTTTAAAGCCTTTCTCTTCATCTTTGCACACACTATTCTTCACGTTGAGAGTCGTGTTGTGTGTGTATGCCCGGACTTCGGTCCGTGGTTTCATTTCAATTTATATATATATTTTTATATATGGACTAACATCATCGAGTTATGCCTCGATTGAGCCTGGACTCACGTCCGGAGCGTTTAATTGCTTTCGTATATATATATATATATATATATATATATATATATATATATATATATATGAACTACGTGTCGAACTCTATTCGATGAGCCTAGACTTACGTCTGGTGCGTTTAAATGCTTTCGTATATATATATACTTATATATATGAACTGTTGTCGAACTTAGTTCGATGAGCCTGGATTTTACATCCGATGCATTTACTGCTTTAATATATATATATATATATTTAAATTTCGTCCCTCCTAAAGTTTACTTCGTGGCGGTTGACCGTTTTTACAGCTTTCTATACATTTCCTCCCGCCTGGAGTTTCCTCCGTGGCGGTTGATCGCTTTTACAGTATTATTTACATTTCTGATCCCTCATGGAGGTGCTTTGTGGTGGTTGATCCCATCTGTATATATATATTTACTGTTTGTATATATATAACTGCTTACTGCTTTTATATCAATTGCGGCATCATGTGAGCTTAGGAATCATGTAATCACAGATTCAGTCTACTGAATCTAGATTCGGTTCCCGTGATGGACATTTTCAGCTGTAAGCAACTTGTAAATTATTCACGGTGTTCGGATTTCCTCCGATGGTTTTCATACCCATGAGGAGTTCGGCACTACTTTATATATTATTTTCTTGAAGATGCTTCGCATCTCGAAAATAAAAGCAACCAAGCCGAACATTTAATAAAATGGGAGTGTAAAATGTCTCAATTACTATTGAGCATCAGGGATTGAAAAACCTCTTTTAAAACATCATTGCTATATCGTGTTTAAAACTGAAATTTTATATAAATTCAAACCCTGTGTATATAGGTGCTAACGAGGCCTCGCACTACTTCTAAAATAACAGCACATTGGCCCACACACACACATTCATATAACAGTTTCTTGAAAAGTGGCAGTCACCGTGGCAACACGGATGTCGGGGGGTGCCTAACACCTTCCCTCCACATAATCAAGTCCCCGGACCCTAAATGAATCTCGGTTTCACAGACCCGTTTAGCAGTATCACATCACTGGGTCAATGTGCAAACCTTTTCACGGTTGTGTTGGTACAACCATTTAAAAAACCAATTGGTGACTCTTAACAATCCATCGTCGACATTATACATGTCTGACCTTTTTCACTTGTTTTTTCAAGTAAATCTCACCTAATATGAGAACACAAAAGAACAGGTAACAAAAGGGATAAATAAAAATCCCGACGTCGACACACTGATGTTGACATACCACCCGGAGGGACTGGTCATTGCAAGTCGTTGCACATAGTGGTTTTATCCTCCGGATACGTGGTTACATGAGTATTGATAGATAGAGGGTCCTCCTTGAATATTTGCCCTTATGCCACCTTAGAGAAGATGAATATCAATCTCAACAGAATCCGAAGAAGCTATACAATTATCAAAGCTTTCGAATGATCTTGACGAAATGCTATCAAGGAGATTGAACTACATGTAGAGATTGGTCCACATACATTCTGTGTATCCTTTCATGTGCTCAAAATAGATACAGCATACAACATACTCTTGGGAAGACCGTGGATTCATATGGCTAGAGCCATCCCGTCCACTCTTCATCAGTAGCTTAAATACATTATTAACAACGGCTTAGTCACTGTTAATGTTGAGCTCGAATGTCCTTAACAAGGTGACATCCCGCTCATCAATTTTTATTCAGAAGTTGAGCCCGTTAGCTTCCATGCTCTGGAGGTGAGCAACACTCACTACCATCCCATTGGGGAATCACCTTTGATACCCAGAGTTTTCGCCGAAGTAATGTCGGCTAGCCAAGAAATGTTATCTTCGGGCTATCTACCTGGACAAGGGTTGGACAAAGACCATCAGGGCATCAAGCACCCAATTCAAGTTCCCAGTCAAACAGGGATAGTCGTACTAGGCTATTCTGCCAGTACCAGTCACAGGAATCCTCACAAACGCAGACATGTTCCTTCATCTTCAACCATACGGCGATTACCACTACCTACAGTAGCTGAATCCATACAGACTTCAGTAAAGGTTCCGGCACATGTGATGACCATGTTATTTCTTAAGCCGATACCGGTCAAAGGAAAAGAAATTTTGATACCAAATCCAGAGGCGGAGGAAGAGGACGGGAGGCGTAAGTAGGACATTGCCAGGCATTTATCAAATATACGCATCATAGTCTATACGGACAATACAAGCAGAATTACCCCCAGACGATGATTGCCCAAATATCATTGCCATCATTCGGGATAAGGAGGACGACAACAGCCCCTCCGTCACAACAGTCCATAAGGACTTCACCCTTGGTAATTGGAGCTGCACTCCTTGCATTTGCTGACGAGGGTAAAAAGGGCAGAAACTCCATGTGACACCCCCAAATTCGGGTACTTCCATTCCCACATGATTTAGTGTTCACTATCCAAACATCATATATCTATCTACCCATAAAAATGCAAACCATACAATAGATGTAACAATCCAAGATTTTATTTGAAATTTAAAATATTTATTAAATGAAATTTAAAATATTTATTAAATTAAACGAATATGTGATTTTTGTTAGTAAATATTTATAAATTAAACTTATTAGATAATATTCTAAATTAATTTATAGTTAAAGAGTTGTTATATTGATTTACAGAGTTGTTATATTGATTTAATAAATTAAGATGGTATATTAAAATATTAAATAAATTATAATAAAGTTATAATTTGGTGATGTTTGTTTAAGTGGAGGATTTATTTAAAATATAGTATGTATAATTACTTTATTTGATGTAAAAATCCAAATAAATAATATGTAATTATAAATTATAAACTAAATTGTTTATTAAAAATAAATTAAAGGAGTTTAAACTAGTTTTGCCAAATAGGGCTTAAATATATATTAAGTCTTTAATTTCAAAGAGTTTTGCCAAACAAAGCCTTATGGCTTTTGGATTTTTAATTTTTGAATTTGTAAATAATTTAAATAAAATAAATAATAAATATAACGTATTGATATATGTTGTAGACGTTATTTTGATAACTGATGATGGCTATTAAGGCCATATCAGTTTGTGTTTTCTTATGTTACGCATACTAGCTATCAGAACTTCATTCTTGTTGTGTTAGGCAATAGAGAGAATTGAGACTTGAGAGAATTTGAGAGAGAGCTTGTGCAGAGAAGAACAATTCCAGTGTGTAGCAAGGATTTCTGTTAAGAAGAAAAAAAAGTATGTTCTGTACTCTTATTATGCATATATGGGTTTCTACGCAAAATTTTTCTATGCTCTGTGAATTCTATTTCTTCCGAATTGTTGTTATGTAATTAAGTTATGGAGGTTATACGTGTTTATAGTGATTGGATATGGTGTTTAAACAATAATCGCATGCAAATTTTGTTTATAGTAGGAAGAAAACTTGTCAGTATATGTATTCTTGGTATGTTTCCATATGTAATCATGTAAGTACCAATTTTAATGGCCAATTTGGTTGTGAAACTGTAAATTGAAGTTTGTTTATGGCATTTCATTGAGATACGAACAGAACATAGTTTGAATAGATTATTTTGGTCTACTAATGAATTCACAGTGTTTACTGTGTTATCAACTATGGAGTTTTAGTTTTTTAAACCGTGTTTTCAAAATTTATGTTTTCTAAAATCTTGGTTTAGTCGTTGTTAATTAGTATCTGAATAATTGGTTATGATTATGGGTAAATTATGTTAGTTGTTCATATAAATTTAGATGTTAGTAGTATCATTTAGTACAAAATTTAGTTGTTATTCTCTGAGTTTCGGCGCCCCAGCGCCAAATTTCGCGCCCCAGCGCCAAAGTTCGCGCCCCAGTGCGAAAAATGGGCCAGTAGCTCGCGCCCCAGCACTGGAACTCGCGCCCCGGCGCTGGTACTCGCGCCGCGGCGCCACTGAGTTGGACAGTTTTGACCTCCTGTAGTAAAACGGCCATAACTTTCTCATACGAACTCCGATTGAGTTGATTCAAGATGATCCGAAACGAGGACGAGTAGACCTACAACTTTCATGCTTTAAGTTTTTTAATTTGAGGTCTGTAGCAGTAGTCAAAATGGCCATCTTTAGGACCATTGTGTATTTGGAGCCAATCGGAGGGCGTCGGGATGCGCAAATGCAAGTGCAACCCTTTGTGTATTAGTATAACTTAATGATAACATGTTGGACATGTAATATGATGTTGTATCAAGTTGTTAATGTGTATATGGTGCAATGAATTGATCACTTAAGTAGTTGTAATAAAGCTAAATAGTGATGTTCATGAAAAGATGTGATATTGTTAGTAAGTTATATGAAACTAATATTAGTGTAACTAATGTGTATTGTCAATACATATGGTATGTGTAGGACTTGTGGTGAACGTGAATAGTAATTATTTAACCTACGCACGAGGCAAGTTCCCTAACCTTTGCTACTTTATTATTCAGCAAGGTTACTGTTCATTGTTATGCTATACTTATGCAAATTCTCTATTTCTAATCCCTTGTTTAACGATTTATTGTCATGCAAGTTCTTTAATCCTCATTTATTGTTGAGAAAGCTAGTTAATCTTTGTTTCTTTATTCCAATCGAGATTACCTTGGTTATTCAAAGTCTGTACTCATTTATTGTTGAGCAAGTTAGTTAATCTTTATCTCTTTATTCAAAGTCTGTATTATTATTGTAAGAAGTGTGTTTATTCAGCTACTAATAACTGTTGTTTGATCTTCATTCTTCAATATCACTGTACTATCTTACGTTATTGTACCGAACTCTAAGTTGCTTAGCAATTCTTTACAAATTCAACTAATCCTTAGTTGACGAATGTTCTAAACTCTAAATTACCCTTGAAGTCTACCCAAACCAAACTTCCTTTGGTTTGCATATGCACTCACACAAATTTTGAAGCGTGTTGTCGATGATAACATTTGTTCAATTTAGAAATTATTAATACTCTAGCTCTTATTGATTCATTGATATACCTTGTTCATAAAGATATTATAATCAAACTCTTGAATACTTATTTGTTTCCATCTGATTCAACCAGTACTTGGTTGATGAGCAGTCTGAAGATCTAGAATTCCTTGAAAGCTAATTCCTAACCAAACTTCATTTGGTTCGGAACCTGATGATCTAAGCTGAGATGAACAACCCTATATCAGGGGATTATTTTAGAGCTACGCAATAGCGTTAAAATGTTTGCGCAATACATAGTACAAAGGGCTGATCACCTGGAGTACGGAATGATGGTCCATATAGTCGTTTAGACTGTTAAAGGTTACAGTAGAAAAACCTGTTAACCTAGGACGAAGATGATGATTATAGTCTTTTAGACTGTTAAAGGTTAAAGTAGAAATACTTGTAAACCTAGAATAGAGTTCGTGGTCTTGTGACCCTCAGTATATTCTTTGATGTTGTTATCTATTGTTAACTTAAACGTTCAATATTCCTTTGAACTCATTGTTGTTGAATTAAAGTTCCTTGTTCCGGTAAGAATACTTTACCATTGAAAGCTTAGTTAATTGTCATTCATGAAACGTTATTGTATATTCTCCTTCTTATGAGCAATTATTTGCTCACTCTTGCACAAAACAATGCAGATGAAGTTACGAAGTTTGAAAAGCTTTCTACAAGTAAGGGCAAGGACAAAGTGCTCGATTAGACGACAACGTTTAATATATATTTAATTTATGAAGCTTATGTAATGGATTTAATTATAATCATGTTTTAATTTTCTGCTGGTGATTGTAATAAAGGTTAGATGACCTAGGATTTATTTGAGATTATGTAACCCCTTAATGGGAGATTTATTGTTTTAACTTTTGAGTTTAATTTTATCCTTTGGATATGGGTAGTTAGTTATGATTTTAATTGCACAGTGAACACAAAATCTGTGGGATTGAAGTGGCCAGATTTGGGGGTGTCACAATAGATAGAAATAAATCCTCCCCTTAGGAGGTTATAACATCTGAATAATAAATATAATCCAAGGTCATACTAACCTTAAACATCTGTGTGGAAATATAAACAAATAATAAGTCTTAAACAACATCAAGTCTTGACAATAACATTCTTAAAATTTAATAACACGTCCTCATCACTTAATAGCTTTGACCTTGCCTTTGCTAGTAGAAGGCTTATCGGTTCTTTCGTTCTTAACTACAATGTTATTATTACGCAAGAGTGAGCACGATTGCCCACAAGTATAATAATGAAATAACAATATAATAACATGCGAGTGAATCAAAGACTTCTGAAATAAAGCTCAACTTTTGAATCAAAAATGATTACCAAGAATCAAAAGAATTTTGAGGGTCATAAGACCTTGAACTATGTCCTAGGTTATCAAGGGTTATACTTGAAACCTTTAACAGTCATAAGACTATGGAATCTTCTTCTCGTACTTAGGGGGATCATCCCTTAGTACCATACTGTGCACAATATCTTAACATTAACGCATAAGTAATCCCCTATACAGGGTTGTTCATCTCAGTTTGACATTTGAGTCCGCACCAAAGGAAGTTTGGTTTGGATAATTCATCAAGGGTTCTGAAATTTAGAATGTTCATCAACTATGGACTAGTCGAATCATTAAGGGTTTGCTAGTCTAACAAGGTTTAACAGTAACTTAATATTTAAATTGAATAAAATCTCAAAAGGTATATAATAGAATAAGTATTGTATAGCAACATCATGCTTGAAAGATTAATAGGCTTTAATATAACAAAATAGACTTGATCAATAATAATGAGAACTTGCTCAATGTAGAAAGGTGAATTCATCACTTATATAACGAAAACAAGTAGGGTTAGGAAACTTGCCTCGTGCGTAGATTACACGTTAATTAAACACGTTCCCTGAATTAATCCTACATATCATTTACATTTATATTACCAGTCAATAATAACATAACTAATCAATATACGTTCATTCTTTGGTCTAAACTCTGGTTATGACTATACTTAGTCAATTTATCATACTTATTGACATACAATTTATACTTCACAATTAATAAGCTAATTATGCATTCAATAATTCAATCCACATGTAATTATGTTATTAACGTGTTGAGAATCTAATTTAACATCTCATTTTACTTCTAACATACTTCTATGTTCATTAATTTAGGTTAACATCACATTCGTGGACTTGAACACTTTAAAATATTCATTTATGAATATTCTGGGGAGTGGTGCTGCGGCGCCACTGTTGTACTTAATCTTGGCGCTACGGCGCGGCCCGCGCTGCAGCCAGGTCAATGGAGCTGCGGCGTGCCTCGCACTGCGGCGGGGTCCTTGTGCCTGCAGCCGGCGCTGTAGCGCGGCACACCAGTCACAAAAATTGCAGTTCGCGAAAAATCGCAGAACATGCCAATTTCTTATTTTCAACATGAATTTAGACATACCTAGACATTATAATATACATAAAATTATTACTTAACCCTTCTAGCATGCTTTTAACAAGTTATAACACATAATTTTGTATAATCAAAACATATAATTTACTGTTCTTGATTTTCTTGAGAGTTTTCAATACAAAACATGAAAATCAACATTAAGGGTTCGTTATAACACCAAATATATTTATTTGGAGTTTGATTCCTTCGTTTTAACATGCATAATCATATATGAGTGTTAATTTTACAAAATAATTTATGTTTGGCATATTAAAATTACGTACGAGGGTCATATGGCCATATTCCATACTCTGTAATTTTGAAGTAATAATTTACGTTAGAATATTATGAAACTGATGATAAGGTCTATATAATATATATATAATCAAATACGATATGATACACCTTAACACATACACAAACCCATAATCAAAGAAATTTCTAATTGCAGGGATTTTAACAGAAAAATTAAAAGCCATATTCATGAAATCTTAATGACGTAAAAAGAGAAATTGGGTTGAAGAGATTACCCAAAGTGTGAATGAGTAGAATTGAAACCTTTCTCAATTAATCCTTTAGATCACACAACTCACACTCTCCTTCAACAATTTCTCAATCTCTCTTTGTGATGCTTTGCTAGACTTAGAAATATGAAATAAGGAAGACGTATAATAAAAGAATCGACGCGTTATGGAGGTCAGTTACCCAACATGGGTTAACTGCCCTCAACTCCCCCTAAGGCCATGTTTGGCTAACAATAAATAGCACTTCTAATTATTTTAATCAATCTCCTATACTCTAGTTTAATAATGTCACATCCAATTATAAAATAAATCAAATATATTATTTAATTTAATTTGAATAAAATATAATAATTTCTTATTAATTCACATAATCACATAATTAAATTTCTAATTAATATTAATTAAAATAACATTATGCTTATTAAATATTTCATTTAATTCAATAAGTTCACATAATTACATACTTTGAATAATAAAATTCTCCACATTAATTTAACAAATATAACACATATAATTAAATTAATCTACCACAATTGCATCAATTAATTATTTAATCTAATAATTAATTCATCGAAAAATATTTATTTAATTCAATAAATATTAAAATGAAATTACAAAAATCTTGTTTGTCACATCTTTCCCCCCTTAAATGGATTCTGTCCCCAGAATCACGACTCAATAATTTTGACCCCGTTACATTCTCCTCCTTACAAAGATTTTGTCCCTAGAATCGCTTACGCAATTAAGTAAATAAATGAGAATAATTTTTCATCATATTATCTTCGAGTTCCCACGTAGCTTCTTTAGCGTTGTGGTTCCTCCAAATTACCTTAACAGAAGGTATTACTTTATTTCTGATAACTTGTTCTTTTCTGTCGACAATTTAAACAGGAATTTCTTCGTAAGATAAGTTTTTTTCAAAATGTAGGGGTTCGTATTCAATTACATGCTTGTAATCGGGTTTGTAGGGTCGTAATACAGAAACATAGAAGACGCTGTGGACATTCGCGAGTGCTAGAGGTAAGGCTACCTCATACGCGACTTCCCCGATTCTTCGCAGTACTTCAAATGGTCCAATGAATCTTGGGCTTAATTTCCCTTTCTTTCTGAACCTGATCTTTCCCTTCCATGGAGAGACCTTTAAGAACACATAACTACCCGATTCAAACTCGATATTTTTACTATATAGATCGGCGTATTTCTTCTGCCTATCTTGAGCTACTACCAGTCTTGTTCGGATCACTTTGACTATTTTTGTTGTCGGCTGTACCAATTCTGGGCCTAACAATTGTCTTTCGCCCACTTCATCCCAGTATAGCGGAGTTCTGCACTTTCTGCCATATAACGCCTCGTAAGGCGGCATGCCAATACTAGCGTGGTAGCTGTTGTTGTAGCCGAACTCTACAAGCGGTAGGTGATCGTCCCAATTTCCTTTAAAGTCCATCACACAGGCTCTTAGCATATCTTCTAATGTCTGAATCGTTCTCTCACTCTGTCCATCTGTTTGAGGGTGGTATCCGGTACTCATCCTCAGCTGCGTACCCATGCATTCCTATAGACGTTTCCAGAAGTTCAATGTAAAGCGCGGATCCCTATCGGAAACAATTGACACCAGAACTCCATGTCGCGAAACAATCTCTTTTCACATATAACCTTGCTAATTGATCTAAGTTGAATCTAATTTTGATTGAAGGGAAATGTGTGGATTTCGTCACTCGGTCAACGATAACCCATACTATGTCGTAGCCTTTCTGAGTCGTCGAAAGGCCAACCACGAAGTCCATTGTAATATGTTCCCATTTCCATTCTGGGATCTCCAATGGTTGTAGCAACCCACTTGGTCTCTGATGTTCTGCTTTCACTTCTGACATGTCAGACACTTGACAACACATTCTGCAACATCACATTTCAAATTCGGCCACCAGAAGTGTTATCGAAGATCTTGATACATCTTGGTACTAACAGGGTGAATCAAATATCGTGAGCTATGAGCCTCACTCAAAATGTCTTCCTTAATCTCTGGTACTGACGGTACCCAAATTCTGCTCTCAAATCTCAGTATTCCTTCCTTATCCATCTTAAATCTTGATTCGGTTCCTTCAGATATCTTCCTTATCTCCTTTTTGCATTCATCGTCCTGAAGTTGAGCCTCCTTAACTTTATCCAGTAGGGTTGTACCAGATTGCATCTGAAATAGTTTCTCATCCATTTTCGTAGGATAATTCACTTCTAACTCCAACTTCTCCATTACTGAAATCAATTCCTTCTGAGCTGTCAGCATCATCAAATTCTCCCGACCCTTTCTACTTAAGGCGTCGGCAACTACGTTTGCCTTACACGGATGGTATAAAATCTCATAATTGTAGTCCTTAATTAATTCCAACCACCTTCTTTGGCGCATATTTAGTTCTTTCTGTGTAAAAATATATTTCAGACTCTTGTGGTCTGTATATATTTCACACTTCTCCCCGTAGAGATAGTGCCTCCCAATTTTCAAAGCAAAAACCACTGCAGCTAACTCCAAATCGTGGGTCGGATACCCCTTCTCGTAATCCTTCAATTGTCGTGATGCATACGCAATGACTCTGCCGTTTTGCATTAGCACACAGCCAAGTCCTTTATGCGACGCATCACTTTAAACAATAAAATTTCGTGTATCATCCGGAAGAGACAACACAGGTGTTGTACTCAACCTCTTCTTCAATTCTTGAAAGGTTTCTTCACACTTCTCCATCCAAACAAATTTCACAGCTTTTCGAGTCAAATTCGTTAACAGGGTTGCGATCTTGGAAAAGTCCTGAATGAATCTTCTGTAATAACCTGCCAATCCAAGAAAACTTCTTAATTCCGACGGCGTCCTCGGCTGATCCCAGTTAATCACGGCTTCGACTTTGGATGGATCTATCGAAATTTCATCCCTATCGATCACATCTCCAAGAAATTATACTCTTTCAATCCAAAATTCACATTTCAAAAACTTGGCATACAACTTCTCTTTTCTCAACACTTCCAATGTTAATCTCAAATGCTCTTCATGTTCTTCCTTGGTTTTTAAATATACCAAAATATCATCTATAAATACCACTACGAATTTGTCCAAAAACGGCTTGAACACACTATTCATTAGTCCCATAAATGCTTCATGAGCATTCGTTAAATCAAACGACATTACTAAAAATTCGTAGTGACCATATCGTGTTCTGAACACTGTCTTCGGTACATCGTCTGGTCTCACCTTCAGTTGATGATAACCACACCTGAAATATATCTTAGAAAAGTAGTTCGTTCCCCTCAATTGATCAAACAGATCATCGATCCTCAGTAATGGATATCTATTCTTAATTGTGACCTTATTCAGTTCTCTATAATTGATGCAAAGCCGCATCGTCCCATCTTTCTTCTTTACAAACAACACCGGCGCTCCCCACGGCGATACACTTGGTTGAATGTACTTCTTGTTCAGTAATTCTTGTAGTTGTACCATCAATTCTTTAATTTCTATCGGCGCCATTCGGTACGGTGCTTTCGATATTAGGGCTGTTTCTGGTGCCAAATCGATCACAAATTTGACCTCTCTATCTGGCGGAAGTCCTGGCAAATCATCTGGAAATACGTCGGCGAAGTCTCTCACTACTGGTATCTCCTCTACTTTCGGATTCTCTTTACGACCGTCGACTATGTAAGCTAAATATCCTACACATCCTTGTCGTAACAACTTCCTGGCCTGCATCATCGTCAGACAACTCGCTTGTCTAGGTGACTTGCTACCATAAAATACAACCTTTGACGGAGTCATAAGGTTAATACACTTCTTTTGGCAATCAATTACAGCCCCGTAATTGAATAACCAGTCCATTCCCAAGATAACGTCAAATTCTCCAAGTCGAATAGGGATAAGATCTACGTTCATAATATTACCCTTAATATCCACACTACAGTTCTTATGCACGTACTTAATAGGGATTATTTCTCTATTCGCGATTTTTATGTTCATGGGGTATTCTAACTCATCCTTATGCAATTCTAAATTCTTAGCAAAATCATCGGATATAAATGAACAAGTAGCACTCGAATCAAATAATACATAAGCATTAACTCTATTGATCGGAATGATATCTGACACTAAATCACACGACTGCACTGCATCACACGACTGCACTGCATCCTGCACCGTCATATTGAAAGTCATGGCGGTCGGTCGATTGGTTGCGGTTGGTCTTGTGATGGTCAGAGCGCTTCCACTGCTATTTCCCCAGTTTCCTCCTGATCCTGCCCCTCCAGATCCTTTCTTAGGACAGTCTCTTGCCAAATGATCTTTTGAACCATAAGTGAAGCAGGCACCCTTCTTTGGGTTAGGACAGTTAGGTGCTATGTGGCCTTCTTGACCACAATTGTAGCACACACGTTTACCCTTTATACACACTCCCAAATGAGCTTTCTTTCAGGTCGGGCACGCTTCAATCCTTCTCTTCTGACCTCCTTTCTGGTTTCCGGTTGATGTGTTGTTAGACCACCTTCTCTTCTGATTATTATTACCTCCTCCCGTATTACTTCCACTAGCCTTGTTATTTCCTTCACTTTCATTCTTCGTCTTCTTCTGATCCTGATTGTATTTGGTTACCACATCACTTCCACCTTCAGCGAGTATGGCTTTCTCTAGTACCCCGACGAATGTCTTCAACTGAAACTTTGATACCTTACTATACAACCAAGGATTTAGTCCTTGTTCGAACCTTCTTGATTTTTTCTCATCCGTGTGCACTTGATATGTGGCGAACTTTGCCAATTTGTTGAATCTAGCTACATAATCTGGTTCAGACATATTCCCCTGCTTCAATTCCAGAAACTGAACCTCCAATTGGTTCTGCGAAGTAGTCGGGAAATACATCTCGAAAAATATCTCCTTGAACCTCTCCCAGGTAATCATACCTTCTCCTCCACGGACCTTGTTTGCTTGCCACCAAAAACTGGCTTCATATTTCAGCATAAACGTTACAAAAGCGGTCTTCTGGTCCTCTCTGACTCTTGCGACCTCAAAAACCTTCTCCATCTCCATAACCCAAGTTTGAGCTTCGATCGGGCTCATGGAGCCTTTAAATTCTGGCAGTCCCACCGCCTTGAAATCTTTGAACATTGTATTAGGTGGAGCTTGAGGTTGATTATTCATTGCTCCAGTTAGTAAGTTCACTAATTCTTGTACAAGATTAGCATTGACGTTATTGTTATTATTCGTTGACTCTTCCTGAGTAGGTTGACGATTTTGTCTTCTTCTCGACGGCATATTTCTGTTAAAATATACGCTTATTAGACCTTTATTAAATTCTCTAAATAGTTAAGGCTTAACTTAATAATTTAACATAATCACTTAACACTTTATCTCAAACAACTTGATATATTTATTCAAATCAAAAGTTTTAACATCAAACGATAGCATCACTACTATTTACATCAACTATCCCGAGATAAAAATCTACAGGATTTAAAACATTAAAATATTCATTCGTTCATAAACACGTCTGAATTTACATCTAAAAAACCAGATAAGTTTTTTCACATAATTAAACAAATCCTATCACTGCATGTTAAGGTGCCGAATAGCCTTGCTACGTACCTATTCCATGATGCGAGACATCGTTCTGCGATCCAGCATGTATGATGATAGACCTTCAAACTGGATTAGGTACCTTAAAACTTGATCCTGGGCTTCATCCATTGCATTATTAAGTGTAGAGTACGTCTCCCCAAGCTTAGCCTTCTTTACACGACAATCCCTTTCTGCAAGATCAGCATGACGTGATTCTCTTACCCAGCCCTCCTCTACTATGATCAGCCTCTCTGAGCTTTCCTTCAGTTCCTTCTTTAACTTCTCTATTTCTTCGAACTTCTCCTCGTTTTGACCCTTCTCGTGAACCAAATCCCACTCCACGTTTCCCATACGTGTGTGAAGAGTCACAATCTCCCTCTCCTTCTGCTCGATGGTAATCTGCTGAATAATCATCCGCTCAGTCAAATCCTAGACAGTGTCACTTAACTCTACGTTACGGTCATATAGCTCATCGTACATCTCTGCATCAATGAAGTTCGGTGGGAACTCCTCTTCTTCCTCTCAGTATCCACCTCTGGATTAGTCTCAGGCTCATGCTCCTGACCTACAATAGTGATCAACGGAGATGGCTCTCTCTATACCAACTGCTCCCTGACAACATGAATGTCTCGGGGCTCCTCCTCAGTAGGCACTCGGGGTTCCTCCTCCCCAGCTCGACTAGCTCCTCTAACATCTGACATCCTGACAACATAGTTTTAAGTTTTAGTTACTAAGTCGTACTAGTGAGCACATAATTTAACACATAAACACATAAAGTTTTTTATTATCTTCAATGAATTAAGAAATTCATCTCTTAGAACTCGATAAGAGTTTTCCATCACTATGTTCTTCCTATAAGGCAACTACCTAAGGTTGTTCCCCCACCTAAGGTTCATAACCTACAGCTCTGATACCAACCTGTGACACCCCCAAATCCGGGTACTTCCATTCCCACATGATTTGGAGTTCACTATCCAAACATCATATATATATATCTACCCATAAAAATGCAAACCATGCAATAGATAGAAATAAATCCTCCCCTTATGGGGTTACAACATCTGAATAATAAATACAATCCCAAGTCATACTAACCTTAAACATTTGTGCGGAAACATAAACAAATAATAAGTCTTAAACATCATCAAGTATTGACAATAACATTCTTAAAATTTAATAACACGTTTTCATCACTTAATAGCTTTGCCCTTGCCTTTGCTAGTAGAAGGCTCATCGGTTCTTTCGTTCTTAACTACAATGTTATTATTATGTAAGAGTGAGCACGATTGCCCACAAGCATAATAATGAAATAACAATATAATAATATGCGAGTGAATCAAAGACTTCTGAAATAAAGCTCAACTTTTGAATCAAAAATGATTACCAAGAATCAAAAGAATTCTGAGGGTCATAAGACCTTGAACTATGTCCTAGGTTATCAAGGGTTATACTTGAAACCTTTAACAGTCATAAGACTATGGACTCTTCTTCTCGTACATAGGGGGATCAACCCTTAGTACCATACTGTGCACAATATCTTAACGTTAACGCATAAGTAATCCCCTATACAGGGTTGTTCATCTCAGTTTGACATTTGAGTCCGTACCAAAGGAAGTTTTGTTTGGATAATTCATCAAGGGTTCTGAAATTTAGAATACTCATCAACTATGGACTAGTCGAATCATTATTGGTTAGCTAGTCTAACAAGGTTTAACAGTAACTTAATATTTAAAGTGAATAAAATCTCAAAAGGTATACAATAGAATAAGTATTGTATAACAGCATCATGCTTGAAAGATTAATAGGCTTTAATATAACAAAACAGACTTGATCAATAATAATGAGAACTTGCTCAATGTAGAAAGGTGAATTTATCACTTATATAACGATAACAAGTAGGGTTAGAAAAATTTGCCTCGTGCGTAGATTACACGTTAATTAAACGCGTTGCTTGAATTAATCCTACATATCATTTACATTTATAATACCAGTCAATAATAACATAACTAATCAACATACGCTCATTCTTTGGTCTGAACTCTGGTTATGACTATACTTAGTCAATTTATCATACTTATTGACATACAATTTACACTTCACAATTAATAAGCTAATTATGCATTCAATAATTCAATCCACATGTAATTATGTTATTGACGTGTTAAGAATCTAATTTAACATCTCATTTTACTTCTAACATACTTTTATGTTCATTAATTTTGGTTAACATCACATTCGTAGACTTGAACACTTTAAAATTTTCATTTCTGAATATTCTGGAGAGTGGCGCTGTGGCGCGACTGTTGTACTAATCTCGACGCTACGGCGCGGCCCGCGCTGCAGCCAGATCAATGGCGCTACGGCGTGCCTCTCGCTGCGGCGGGGTCCTTGTGCCTGCAGCCGGCGCTACGGCGCGGCGCACCAGTAACAGAAACTGCAGTTCACGAAAAATCGCAGAACATGCCTATTTCTACCAATTTCTTATTTTCTACATGAATTTAGACATACCCAGACATTATAATATACATATAACTATTACTTAACCCTTCTAGCATGCTTTCAACAAGTTATAACACATAATTTTGCGTAATCAAAACGTATAATTTACTGTTCTTGATTTTCTTGAGAGTTTTCAATACAAAACATGAAAATCAACATTAAGGGTTCGTTATAACACCAAATCTGTTTATTTGGTGTTTGATTCCTTCGTTTTAACATGCATAATCATATATGAGTGTAAATTTTACAAAACAATTTATGTTTGGCATATTAAAATTACGTATGAGGGTCATATTGCCATATTCCATACTCTGTAATTTTGAAGTAATAATATACGTTATAATATTATGAAACTGATGATAAGGTCTATATAATATATATATAATCAAATAAGATATGATACACCTTAACACATACACAAACCCATAATCAAAGAAATTTCTAATTGCAGGGATTTTAACAGAAAAATTAAAAGCCATATTCATGAAATCTTAATGACGTAAAAAGAGAAATTGGGTTGAAGAGATTACCCAAAGTGTGAATGAGTAGAATTGAAACCTTTCTCAATTAATCCTTTAGATCACACAACTCACACTCTCCTTCAACAATTTCTCAATCTCTCTGTGTGATGCTTTGCTAGACTTAGAAATATGAAATAAGGAAGACGTATAATAAAAGAACGGACACGTTATGGAGGTCAGTTACCCAACATGGGTTAACTGCCCTCAACTCCCATTAAGGCCATATTTGGCTAACAATAAATAACACTTCTAATTATTTTAATTAATCTCCTATACTATAGTTTAATAATGTCACATCCAATTAAATATTTCATTTAATTCAATAAGTTCACATAATTACATACTTTGAATAATAAAATTCTCCACATTAATTTAACAAATATAACACATATAATTAAATTAATCTACCACAATTGCATCAATTAATTATTTAATCTAATAATTAATTCATCGAAAAATATTTATTTAATTCAATAAATATTAAAATGAAATTACAAAAATCTTGTTTGTCACATCTTTCCCCCCTTAAATGGATTCTGTCCCCAGAATCACGACTCAATAATTTTGACCCCGTTACATTCTCCCCCTTACAAAGATTTTGTCCCTAGAATCGCTTACGCAATTAAGTAAATAAATGAGAATAATTTTTTATCATATTATCTTCGAGTTCCCACGTAGCTTCTTTAGCGTTGTGGTTCCTCCAAATTACCTTAACAGAAGGTATTACTTTATTTCTGATAACTTGTTCTTTTCTGTCGACAATTTAAACAGGAATTTCTTCGTAAGATAAGTTTTTTTCAAAATGTAGGGGTTCGTATTCAATTACATGCTTGTAATCGGGTTTGTAGGGTCGTAATACAGAAACATAGAAGACGCTGTGGACATTCGCGAGTGCTAGAGGTAAGGCTACCTCATACGCGACTTCCCCGATTCTTCGCAGTACTTCAAATGGTCCAATGAATCTTGGGCTTAATTTCCCTTTCTTTCTAAACCTGATCTTTCCCTTCCATGGAGAGACCTTTAAGAACACATAACTACCCGATTCAAACTCGATATTTTTACTATATAGATCGGCGTATTTCTTCTGCCTATCTTGAGCTACTACCAGTCTTGTTCGGATCACTTTGACTATTTTTGTTGTCTGCTGTACCAATTCTGGGCCTAACAATTGTCTTTCGCCCACTTCATCCCAGTCTTCATCCCAGTATAGCGGAGTTCTGCACATTCTGCCATATAACGCCTCGTAAGGCGGCATGCCAATACTAGCGTGGTAGCTGTTGTTGTAGCCGAACTCTACAAGCGGTAGGTGATCGTCTCAATTTCCTTTAAAGTCCATCACACAGGCTCTTAGCATATCTTCTAATGTCTGAATCGTTCTCTCACTCTGTCCATCTGTTTGAGGGTGGTATCCGGTACTCATCCTCAGCTGCGTACCCATGCATTCCTATAGACGTTTCCAGAAGTTCAATGTAAAGCGCGGATCCCTATCGGAAACAATTGACACCAGAACTCCATGTCGCGAAACAATCTCTTTTCACATATAACCTTGCTAATTGATCTAAGTTGAATCTAATTTTGATTGAAGGGAAATGTGTGGATTTCGTCACTCGGTCAACGATAACCCATACTATGTCGTAGCCTTTCTGAGTCGTCGAAAGGCCAACCACGAAGTCCATTGTAATATGTTCCCATTTCCATTCTGGGATCTCCAATGGTTGTAGCAACCCACTTGGTCTCTGATGTTCTGCTTTCACTTCTGACATGTCAGACACTTGACAACACATTCTGCAACATCACATTTCAAATTCGGCCACCAGAAGTGTTATCGAAGATCTTGATACATCTTGGTACTAACAGGGTGAATCAAATATCGTGAGCTATGAGCCTCACTCAAAATGTCTTCCTTAATCTCTGGTACTGACGGTACCCAAATTCTGCTCTCAAATCTCAGTATTCCTTCCTTATCCATCTTAAATCTTGATTCGGTTCCTTCAGATATCTTCCTTATCTCCTTTTTGCATTCATCGTCCTGAAGTTGAGCCTCCTTAACTTTATCCAGTAGGGTTGTACCAGATTGCATCTGAAATAGTTTCTCATCCATTTTCGTAGGATAATTCACTTCTAACTCCAACTTCTCCATTACTGAAATCAATTCCTTCTGAGCTGTCAGCATCATCAAATTCTCCCGACCCTTTCTACTTAAGGCGTCGGCAACTACGTTTGCCTTACACGGATGGTATAAAATCTCATAATTGTAGTCCTTAATTAATTCCAACCACCTTCTTTGGCGCATATTTAGTTCTTTCTGTGTAAAAATATATTTCAGACTCTTGTGGTCTGTATATATTTCACACTTCTCCCCGTAGAGATAGTGCCTCCCAATTTTCAAAGCAAAAACCACTGCAGCTAACTCCAAATCGTGGGTCGGATACCCCTTCTCGTAATCCTTCAATTGTCGTGATGCATACGCAATGACTCTGCCGTTTTGCATTAGCACACAGCCAAGTCCTTTATGCGACGCATCACTTTAAACAATAAAATTTCGTGTATCATCCGGAAGAGACAACACAGGTGTTGTACTCAACCTCTTCTTCAATTCTTGAAAGGTTTCTTCACACTTCTCCATCCAAACAAATTTCACAGCTTTTCGAGTCAAATTCGTTAACAGGGTTGCGATCTTGGAAAAGTCCTGAATGAATCTTCTGTAATAACCTGCCAATCCAAGAAAACTTCTTAATTCCGACGGCGTCCTCGGCTGATCCCAGTTAATCACGGCTTCGACTTTGGATGGATCTATCGAAATTTCGTCCCTATCGATCACATCTCCAAGAAATTATACTCTTTCAATCCAGAATTCACATTTCAAAAACTTGGCATACAACTTCTCTTTTCTCAACACTTCCAATGTTAATCTCAAATGCTCTTCATGTTCTTCCTTGGTTTTTAAATATACCAAAATATCATCTATAAATACCACTACGAATTTGTCCAAAAACGGCTTGAACACACTATTCATTAGTCCCATAAATGCTGCATGAGCATTCGTTAAACCAAACGACATTACTAAAAATTCGTAGTGACCATATCGTGTTCTGAACACTGTCTTCGGTACATCGTCTGGTCTCACCTTCAGTTGATGATAACCACACCTGAAATATATCTTAGAAAAGTAGTTCGTTCCCCTCAATTGATCAAACAGATCATCGATCCTCAGTAATGGATATCTATTCTTAATTGTGACCTTATTCAGTTCTCTATAATTGATGCAAAGCCGCATCGTCCCATCTTTCTTCTTTACAAACAACACCGGCGCTCCCCACGGCGATACACTTGGTTGAATGTACTTCTTGTTCAGTAATTCTTGTAGTTGTACCATCAATTCTTTAATTTCTATCGGCGCCATTCGGTACGGTGCTTTCGATATTAGGGCTGTTTCTGGTGCCAAATCGATCACAAATTTGACCTCTCTATCTGGCGGAAGTCCTGGCAAATCATCTGGAAATACGTCGGCGAAGTCTCTCACTACTGGTATCTCCTCTACTTTCGGATTCTCTTTACGACCGTCGACTATGTAAGCTAAATATCCTACACATCCTTGTCGTAACAACTTCCTGGCCTGCATCATCGTCAGACAACTCGCTTGTCTAGGTGACTTGCTACCATAAAATACAACCTTTGACGGAGTCATAAGGTTAATACACTTCTTTTGGCAATCAATTACAGCCCCGTAATTGAATAACCAGTCCATTCCCAAGATAACGTCAAATTCTCCAAGTCGAATAGGGATAAGATCTACGTTCATAATATTACCCTTAATATCCACACTACAGTTCTTATGCACGTACTTAATAGGGATTATTTCTCTATTCGCGATTTTTATGTTCATGGGGTATTCTAACTCATCCTTATGCAATTCTAAATTCTTAGCAAAATCATCGGATATAAATGAACAAGTAGCACTCGAATCAAATAATACATAAGCATTAACTCTATTGATCGGAATGATATCTGACACTAAATCACACGACTGCACTGCATCACACGACTGCACTGCATCCTGCACCGTCATATTGAAAGTCATGGCGGTCGGTCGATTGGTTGCGGTTGGTCTTGTGATGGTCAGAGCGCTTCCACTGCTATTTCCCCAGTTTCCTCCTGATCCTGCCCCTCCAGATCCTTTCTTAGGACAGTCTCTTGCCAAATGATCTTTTGAACCATAAGTGAAGCAGGCACCCTTCTTTGGGTTAGGACAGTTAGGTGCTATGTGGCCTTCTTGACCACAATTGTAGCACACACGTTTACCCTTTATACACACTCCCAAATGAGCTTTCTTGCAGGTCGGGCACGCTTCAATCCTTCTCTTCTGACCTCCTTTCTGGTTTCCGGTTGATGTGTTGTTAGACCACCTTCTCTTCTGATTATTATTACCTCCTCCCGTATTACTTCCACTAGCCTTGTTATTTCCTTCACTTTCATTCTCCGTCTTCTTCTGATCCTGATTGTATTTGGTTACCACATCACTTCCACCTTCAGCGAGTATGGCTTTCTCTAGTACCCCGACGAATGTCTTCAACTGAAACTTTGATACCTTACTATACAACCAAGGATTTAGTCCTTGTTCGAACCTTCTTGATTTTTTCTCATCCGTGTGCACTTGATATGTGGCGAACTTTGCCAATTTGTTGAATCTAGCTACATAATCTGGTTCAGACATATTCCCCTGCTTCAATTCCAGAAACTGAACCTCCAATTGGTTCTGCGAAGTAGTCGGGAAATACATCTCGAAAAATATCTCCTTGAACCTCTCCCAGGTAATCATACCTTCTCCTCCACGGACCTTGTTTGCTTGCCACCAAAAACTGGCTTCAGATTTCAGCATAAACGTTACAAAAGCGGTCTTCTGGTCCTCTCTGACTCTTGCGACCTCAAAAACCTTCTCCATCTCCATAACCCAAGTTTGAGCTTCGATCGGGCTCATGGAGCCTTTAAATTCTGGCAGTCCCACCGCCTTGAAATCTTTGAACATTGTATTAGGTGGAGCTTGAGGTTGATTATTCATTGCTCCAGTTAGTAAGTTCACTAATTCTTGTACAAGATTAGCATTGACGTTATTGTTATTATTCGTTGACTCTTCCTGAGTAGGTTGACGATTTTGTCTTCTTCTCGACGGCATATTTCTGTTAAAATATACGCTTATTAGACCTTTATTAAATTCTCTAAATAGTTAAGGCTTAACTTAATAATTTAACATAATCACTTAACACTTTATCTCAAACAACTTGATATATTTATTCAAATCAAAAGTTTTAACATCAAACGATAGCATCACTACTATTTACATCAACTATCCCGAGATAAAAATCTACAGGATTTAAAACATTAAAATATTCATTCGTTCATAAACACGTCTGAATTTACATCTAAAAAACCAGATAAGTTTTTTCACATAATTAAACAAATCCTATCACTGCCTGTTAAGGTGCCGAATAGCCTTGCTACGTACCTATTCCATGATGCGAGACATCGTTCTGCGATCCAGCATGTATGATGATAGACCTTCAAACTGGATTAGGTACCTCAAAACTTGATCCTGGGCTTCATCCATTGCATTATTAAGTGTAGAGTACGTCTCCCCAAGCTTAGCCTTCTTTACACGACAATCCCTTTCTGCAAGATCAGCATGACGTGATTCTCTTACCCAGCCCTCCTCTACTATGATCAGCCTCTCTGAGCTTTCCTTCAGTTCCTTCTTTAACTTCTCTATTTCTTCGAACTTCTCCTCGTTTTGACCCTTCTCGTGAATCAAATCCCACTCCACGTTTCCCATACGTGTGTGAAGAGTCACAATCTCCCTCTCCTTCTGCTCGATGGTAATCTGCTGAATAATCATCCGCTCAGTCAAATCCTAGACAGTGTCACTTAACTCTACGTTACGGTCATATAGCTCATCGTACATCTCTGCATCAATGAAGTTCGGTGGGAACTCCTCTTCTTCCTCTCAGTATCCACCTCTGGATTAGTCTCAGGCTCATGCTCCTGACCTACAATAGTGATCAACGGAGATGGCTCTCTCTATACCAACTGCTCCCTGACAACATGAATGTCTCGGGGCTCCTCCTCAGTAGGCACTCGAGGTTCCTCCTCCCCAGCTCGACTAGCTCCTCTAACATCTGACATCCTGACAACATAGTTTTAAGTTTTAGTTACTAAGTCGTACTAGTGAGCACATAATTTAACACATAAACACATAAAGTTTTTTATTATCTTCAATGAATTAAGAAATTCATCTCTTAGAACTCGATAAGAGTTTTCCATCACTATGTTCTTCCTATAAGGCAACTACCTAAGGTTGTTCCCCCACCTAAGGTTCATAACCTACAGCTCTGATACCAACCTGTGACACCCCCAAATCCGGGTACTTCCATTCCCACATGATTTGGAGTTCACTATCCAAACATCATATATATATATCTACCCATAAAAATGCAAACCATGCAATAGATAGAAATAAATCCTCCCCTTATGGGGTTACAACATCTGAATAATAAATACAATCCCAAGTCATACTAACCTTAAACATTTGTGCGGAAACATAAACAAATAATAAGTCTTAAACATCATCAAGTATTGACAATAACATTCTTAAAATTTAATAACACGTTTTCATCACTTAATAGCTTTGCCCTTGCCTTTGCTAGTAGAAGGCTCATCGGTTCTTTCGTTCTTAACTACAATATTATTATTATGTAAGAGTGAGCACGATTGCCCACAAGCATAATAATGAAATAACAATATAATAATATGCGAGTGAATCAAAGACTTCTGAAATAAAGCTCAACTTTTGAATCAAAAATGATTACCAAGAATCAAAAGAATTTTGAGGGTCATAAGACCTTGAACTATGTCCTAGGTTATCAAGGGTTATACTTGAAACCTTTAACAGTCATAAGACTATGGACTCTTCTTCTCGTACATAGGGGGATCAACCCTTAGTACCATACTGTGCACAATATCTTAACGTTAACGCATAAGTAATCCCCTATACAGGGTTGTTCATCTCAGTTTGACATTTGAGTCCGTACCAAAGGAAGTTTTGTTTGGATAATTCATCAAGGGTTCTGAAATTTAGAATACTCATCAACTATGGACTAGTCGAATCATTATTGGTTAGCTAGTCTAACAAGGTTTAACAGTAACTTAATATTTAAAGTGAATAAAATCTCAAAAGGTATACAATAGAATAAGTATTGTATAACAGCATCATGCTTGAAAGATTAATAGGCTTTAATATAACAAAACAGACTTGATCAATAATAATGAGAACTTGCTCAATGTAGAAAGGTGAATTTATCACTTATATAACGATAACAAGTAGGGTTAGAAAAATTTGCCTCGTGCGTAGATTACACGTTAATTAAACGCGTTGCTTGAATTAATCCTACATATCATTTACATTTATAATACCAGTCAATAATAACATAACTAATCAACATACCCTCATTCTTTGGTCTGAACTCTGGTTATGACTATACTTAGTCAATTTATCATACTTATTGACATACAATTTACACTTCACAATTAATAAGCTAATTATGCATTCAATAATTCAATCCACATGTAATTATGTTATTGACGTGTTAAGAATCTAATTTAACATCTCATTTTACTTCTAACATACTTTTATGTTCATTAATTTTGGTTAACATCACATTCGTAGACTTGAACACTTTAAAATTTTCATTTCTGAATATTCTGGAGAGTGGCGCTGTGGCGCGACTGTTGTACTAATCTCGACGCTACGGCGCGGCCCGCGCTGCAGCCAGATCAATGGCGCTACGGCGTGCCTCTCGCTACGGCGGGGTCCTTGTGCCTGCAGCCGGCGCTACGGCGCGGCGCACCAGTAACAGAAACTGCAGTTCACGAAAAATCGCAGAACATGCCTATTTCTACCAATTTCTTATTTTCTACATGAATTTAGACATACCCAGACATTATAATATACATATAACTATTACTTAACCCTTCTAGCATGCTTTCAACAAGTTATAACACATAATTTTGCGTAATCAAAACGTATAATTTACTGTTCTTGATTTTCTTGAGAGTTTTCAATACAAAACATGAAAATCAACATTAAGGGTTCGTTATAACACCAAATCTGTTTATTTGGTGTTTGATTCCTTCGTTTTAACATGCATAATCATATATGAGTGTAAATTTTACAAAACAATTTATGTTTGGCATATTAAAATTACGTATGAGGGTCATATTGCCATATTCCATACTCTGTAATTTTGAAGTAATAATATACGTTATAATATTATGAAACTGATGATAAGGTCTATATAATATATATATAATCAAATAAGATATGATACACCTTAACACATACACAAACCCATAATCAAAGAAATTTCTAATTGCAGGGATTTTAACAAAAAAATTAAAAGCCATATTCATGAAATCTTAATGACGTAAAAAGAGAAATTGGGTTGAAGAGATTACCCAAAATGTGAATGAGTAGAATTGAAACCTTTCTCAATTAATCCTTTAGATCACACAACTCACACTCTCCTTCAACAATTTCTCAATCTCTCTGTGTGATGCTTTGCTAGACTTAGAAATATGAAATAAGGAAGACGTATAATAAAAGAACGGACACGTTATGGAGGTCAGTTACCCAACATGGGTTAACTACCCTCAACTCCCATTAAGGCCATATTTGGCTAACAATAAATAACACTTCTAATTATTTTAATTAATCTCCTATACTATAGTTTAATAATGTCACATCCAATTATAAAATAAATCAAATATGTTATTTAATTTAATTTGAATAAAATATAATAATTTCTCATTAATTCACATAATCACATAATTAAATTTCTAATTAATATTAATTAAAATAACAGTATGCTTATTAAATATTTCATTTAATTCAATAAGCTCACATAATTACATACTTTGAATAATAAAATTCTCCATATTAATTTAACAAATATAACACATATAATTAAATTAATCTACCACAATTGCATCAATTAATTATTTAATCTAATAATTAATTTATCGAAAAATATTTATTAATTCAATAAATATTAAAATTAAATTACAAAAATCGTGTTTGACACAATCCCTCTGCCCTGTAGATAACAATAACTGCTTACTTTTTCTATACAATATTAGCAGTTATTTTGTCATTACATGCTAACACTTTGTATGATTGAACAGTTTCATATATTAAGTGAAAACATTTTTTTCAGGACTCTAAAGTTAGATGTGACTATACTTACTGATGAGGTGCCTTTTCTCCATAAGGACTATAACTTTGATGTAAAGTTGGACTTAGACTTGATGGAAATACAAGAGGACTATGAGATACCTCAGGAGATCAAAAAATAGGTTGAAGACAAACCCAAGCCAAATCTTGATCAAACTACCTCTTTTAACTTTGAAACCTTAGAAAACCCCAAACAAATCCAGATTGGTACAGACCTCACTCCAAACCAAAAGAATGATATGGTTACTCTATTGATCCAATTCTAGGATGTGTTTGCATGGTCTCATGAAGACATGGTCAGTTTGTCAACTGACATTGTTATTGATCGCCTCCCCATCAAAGAGGGGTTCAAGCCAGTCAGGCAGAAGCTCAGGCGATTAAAACCTGAGTGGAGTTTAAAAGTTAAAGAAGAAATTGTGAAGCAATTTCAAGCATGCATCATCATGGTGTCAACATACCCTAAATGGCTATCCAACATAGTCTCAGTACCCAAACCGAAAAGGAAGGTGCAAGTTTGCGTTGATTACCGGAATCTAAATAAAGCTTGCCTCAAAGATAGTTTTCCCGTGCTATTCATCCATGTAAGTCCCCAACTTTTTATAAATGAAATTGAATTTCCTCTATTCATTATTTTGAAATAGTAAGAGTTGATTTGATTAATGTGGTTAGTTATGGGTAAAATGCGCAAATATCTTAAATAAGCAAGTGGTTATAAAATATTCTTTGTTGTCGGGAAATATTCGTTTGGTCGTGAAATATTCTTGATGTCGGGGAATATTCGTACGACGGCGCAGCCTGGTGTGGGCCACATAACGAAAAGCGATTGGATGAAGAAAACGACAAGTATAAGTTTTTATATATAATGGCGTAGTTGCTACCGTTAGCACTGTTGGAATACCCGGTAGTTAAAACACAGTAATACGCGGTGTTGCACAGTAGCACACAGTATTGCACCAATTATTGATTCTTACGTAGGAAGTCACTACTCAATAATTGTTACAGTAATTACTGTTTAATATTTTATTTTATTGATTCAATAATTGCTACGTTGATATTTTATATTATTGTTGTTTTAATAATTATCACTACACAGTATTTTCCATTATCAGATCAATAATTCATATTACTTGAATAATATTATTAGATAACATTATTGGCAATGTCTAGAAAGTTCTATCTAAGGAGAGGTTTGGTCATCTAATTCGCGCCAGTAAGGAGAAATCTTTATTGGAAAACCTTCTTTTTCCTAGGAACGGCCTGGTTGTCAGTATTGTGATTCTGTAATATTATTTGTGAATAATTAATTATTAATTTATTTGATAAGAAAAATATTCATTTTATGTGGATATAGATGGAGAAAATTTTTAATGTGACAATTGTTGAAAATTGATATTTTATCTTGTCTGATAAAATAATTCATTTATATATATTATTATATTATAATAATATAATAATGGTGATATTTTTACAATGAATGTGGGATATATGAATAAATGAGGAGGAAGAGTATTTTTGTTATTAAAAATATTTAAAACATGTTTTTCATGTATGTGGACCCTATTTCTTGACTGAAATATGATTATAGCCCGTAAAATGGTCCGTATGTGGATTTCGGTCAATTTCTGTTTGGAATTTGAAAAAACTTAAACTTACAAAGTTTTAGAAAAATGAATTTCCTATGGAACGGACATAAGATTCAAATTTTTCTGATAAAAGGGTCATTTATTATGAATTATTGAAGTTTCAGAATATTTGGTTTGAAATGATTTTTGGATTACAAAATATTTTTTTAACGAAAAACGTTTTTTGCAATTGGGTGGGCCCCATATGTGATATAAATGTGCTGAATTCAGTTCGTCTAAGGTGGGCTTGAAAAATTCTACTTATTTTAATATTTGATTATATTTTCTACTTTGGTGTTCTAAGCATTTTTCTATAAATAGGGTACTTAGGCTAGAATTGAAAATCACACCAGAAACTAAAGTTTTCTCTCTCTATATTATCGAGCGTATTCTTGTGAGTATTCGATACTTTGAGTGTTGCTATACGGTACAAGTTCCTTCAGCACTATATCTAGTATTCCAGTCAGAGGTACTATCTTTTTGGAGGTAAGTGATGTTATTTTTTAAAAAATGATATTATTCCTTCTAACATCATTATGCCGAAATATTGATATGAATTTTATTGTGAAATTTCTACCTTTTTGTATCAGGATTAGTATTCACGTATACGACACTATTCACGTATACGGCACTATTCACGAATACGACACTATTCACCGAAAAATAAAATTTTATCTTCTTTATCCCAGATGTCTATTTTTGTTACTATCTTTGATTGTATCCATGTTTTGATCTTTATTCTTGAATTTTACTCCACTATGGTATGTTATGGGGTATTTTTAAATATGGATAAACCGAAGTACGAGTCTATAATATTTGTTCTTTTGTCTCACTGGATTTATTTTTTTAAAAATATTTTTCATCATCCTCAGTCCTAAATGATGATATTACTTAATATCTTTGACTTGTAGTGCAAAGATGAATGATTAACTGATGAATATCTCTGTCCCATAGTGCAAAGATGAACATGTGTTTAGATGAACATGACCAACTTGTGATACAAAAGAATATCTTTGGCCTGTAGTGCAAAGATGAATATTTGATTCAAGATGTATATTGATTGATGTTACAGGGATAAAATATTCATGATGGACTGTTAAATCTTATAAGATAGTAGAATTCATTCCCTACTTAACTCTTCTAATGAATTGTTGTTTCTGCTGCAGTTGTTGATCTAAAATTTATTGTCTATTATATTCTATTAGATTTTTCCCTGTTGAAGACTAACGATAATTTGTTCTATATTATCTTAGTCATAATATTTTTTACTGGGCTAGTTGAGCTCACCCTTTTTCTTTTTGTTTCATTTTTCTTCTCAGGAGGCGAGAATGTAGCGAGTACTAGTCGGGGTATGGAATGATTGTTCTAGAAAGTTGTTTTAGTAGTCCTCACTATTTTTGTAAAATAATGTATCAATAATTGTAATGAGGACTTATTTGAGTGTGGATATTATCAAGAAGACAATATTTGTATTTAAACTCTAAGTTTATGTGTTGTCGTATTTTTCTCGATAATTGTATTAATAAAGTTGTAATTGTTTCTGTACCATGTTTTTGCGACTCAGAATGGGTGATGTATACCTATTTTCGGGGCGTCACAGTTGGTATCAGAGCTTAGGGATATGGTCTCTGGTAGAGATCGGGGAATAGAACTAGGAGGGGAGAGATGAGTAAATCCTTCGCTAGTGTGTCCTACCTAAGCTTATTTGTTGTTTGGTCAAAATATAGGGATATTATGTGATATGTTAATTTCTTTAATTAACCCTTATTTTATGGCAGTATTTGAGAATGGCAACCGAGAATGTTAACAGTGGAGTAAATGAGACCGTAGAGACACCATTAATCACCAACGAGGAGAACGTGTAACAAGCCGACAATGTTCCTCCTGTAAACAACACCACTGAGCAGACGATGAACGATGAGATGTTTAGAAGTTTTTTGCGTTTCATGCAAAACCAGATGAGGGACATTCCTATTCAAAATACAGGTAGAAGTAATGGCAACACACAGCTGGTCACAGCCAAACAGTTCAAAGCGTTGGGACCACCAGAATTTTGGGAAAAACCGGATCCGATTAAGGCAAAAACGTGGGTCAAGTAAATTACCAAGATATTCGATCTCTTGGGATGCACGGACGAACAGAAGGTTCCATTCGCCACCTTTATGTTCCATAATGAAGCAGATTACTGGTGGAAATTTGTGAAGCTATTCAATGACAAGTATTTTCTTGAAAGTATTCGTCATATGAAGGAGGTAGAGTTTATTAGACTGGAACAGAACAACATGACGATGTCCCAGTACGAGGGGAAGTTCGCGGAGTTATCTAGGTTTGCACCTGATTTGGTGGAGAATGAGGAACGTATAACTCGGATGTTTTTGAGAGGTTTGAAACTCGACATACGTCAGTATCTCATTTCTCATAAATTTTCTCTATATTCAGATGTTGTCAACAAGGCTCAATTATTAGAGCGAGATAACGAGTACGTTCAACTGAGGGACCACAACTAGGATCGTACCGGTGACAGCAGTCATCGGAGCAACGATAACTAGCGGGGAAAGAAGAACACAGACAAAAGCGATAATCACTCTGGTGGTAATCGTGGCCATAAAAATAGAAGAAGTGAGTGGGGGGATAATTTAAAAAGAGGAAATTCAACAATGACAATGTGAAGACGTCAGCACCAGCAGCAACTGGTTCTAAGGGAGGAGAACGACCACCGGTCGTATGCTATAAATGCTGGAAGGAGGGACATATCAGGCCAAACTATCCATAACAGTTCAAGGTATGTTATAATTGTGGAAAGGAAGGACATATTGCTCGAGATTGTACTGTAGCGAAACCAAGTCCAACGGGGATGGTGACTCAAAAGGCTGTCCCAGAAAAGTCGAAGTCAACGGTTCCTGAAAGAGCATTTGTCGTGACTGGTCAAAATGTGAGGAACCCAAACGAGGTGATCACAGGTAACTTAATTATAAATTTTTGCGAAGTTTATACCTTACTAAAGACCGGTTCTACCCATTCATTTATCTCTCCTACTTGTGCTCAACGTTTAAACTTGACTTCGAAGAAATTAGACTTTGACTTGTCTGTGGAGACTCCGTTAGGAGAAACCTTCATTACATCCACTATTTATAAATCTTGTTTGATCCAAGTTGGCACCATCACATTACCTGTTAACTTTATCTCTTTAAAGATACTTGCATTTGACGTAATTTTAGGGATTGATTGATTAACTACTCATCATGCCAAAATTGATTATTTTCGTAAGGTTGTTAATTTTCATATTCCTAACCAACTTGTTATGCGAATTCAAGCAACTAAACCACTAAAATCAATCACTGTCATGTCAAGTCATAAAGCCATTCGTTTATTAAAAAATGGATGTCAAGCTTTCTTAGCCCATGTTATGGATTTGAATAAAGACACGTCATATTTTAATAATATTTCTGTTGTTAGAGATCTATGTGGATGACCTCATTGTCAAGTCCCGAAGGGAGGAAGACCACCTAGATCATCTCAGAAAGCTCTTCAACAGGTTACGTAAGTACAACTTAAAGTTGAATCCAGCCAAATATGCCTTTGGTGTCAAATCAGGCAAGTTGCTAGGTTTCCTAATCAGCCATAAAGGGATTGAGCTGGATCCCACCAAAATGTAAGCCATTACGAAAATGCCCATTCCTCAGACAAAGAAGGAAATACAAGGATTTTTGGGAAGAATTAATTTTATTAGCAGATTTATATCCCAACTCACAGCAACCTGTGAGTCTATCTTTAAGTTGTTAAGGAAGAACTCCTCCATGAAATAGAATGATGAGCACCAAAAAGCCTTCCTTACAATCAAAGAGAAGCTAGTCAGCGCTCCTATTTTGGTAACCCCCAGAGATGATGTTCCTCTATTTACGTACTTGCCCATTAATGACAATGCCATGGGCTGCATGCTGGGACAGAAAGAAGATAGAGGCCAAGAGCGAGCTATCTACTACCTCAGCAGCAGTGAACACAAGTACACTCTGATTGAGAAAAGTTGTTATGCTTTAGCATGGGCTTCCATGAGGTTACAACATTACCTCCATGGTCACACAACCCATCTCATATCCCGCGTGGATCCTCTCAAGTACGTGTTAAGTAAACCCATGCTGAATTACCGACTGTCCAGATGGCAGTTGATCTTACAACAATTTGACATCGTCTACGTGATGCAAAAGTCCATCAAAGGTCAAGGAATTGCGGATTAACTAGTCGTCGCACTTTCAGGGGATTTCAAACCCTTGGAAACATACTTCCCCGATGAATGGGTAAAGATAGTTCAGCAACACCATCAATATGATGCACACCAATCATGGAAGATCTATTTTGATGGAGCTGTAAACATGGCAGGCTCTGGAGCTAGAGCAGTTCTAGTATCCGTGATGGGGGAGCAGCATCCCGTCGCTGTCAAATTATAGTTTGCCAATACCAATAACACAACTGAGTATGAAGGTTGTATCATGGGGCTAAAACTTGCCCACACAATGGGCATCAGATAGTTAACTATCTTTGGGTATTTTGAATTGATAATCAGACAAACCACATGAATCTATCACACCAAAGAGCTACATTTGTTGCCTTACCATCGGTAGGTTCTATAGATGGCCTTGGAGTTTGAAGAAATATCCTTCCTCCACATTCCTCGGAATAGGAACGACTTTGCAGATGCGCTAGCAACCTTGGCCTCTTTGATCAACATACTTGACAAGGAAAACATGTCAACCCTTACATTTACCCAATAAAAGGCACCAGCCTATGAGAACTATATTGGAAAAGTATCAGATGAGATACCTCCCACCCAACACCCTTCATATCAGCATATCAAGGAGTACTTACAGGATGGATCTACACCCGCTGAGGCAAGCTTGACTGAAAGAAGGTGGATCCATCGACTGACTATGAAATTCTACCTGAGCGGAGATGCACTCAACAAAAGAGATGCAGGACTAGGTCTCCTCAGATGTCTGCTCATGGATGAAATCCATGGTGGAGTATGTGGCCCACATATGAGCGGCCCCTACTTGTAAAGAAGATCCTAAGAATAGGGCATTATTGGCTCTCTCTCAAAGCTGGCTGTGATTATCACGCCAAGAGATGTTACTAATGCCAAATTTATGGGAATGCTATCCACACCCCTCCAAGGGAGCTCCACAGTATGTGTTCACCCTAGTCCTTCTCAATGTGGGGAATGGACGTGATCGGACCCATCGAGCCCAAAGCCAATAATGGGCATCAGTTTATCTTCACCATGATCGGCTACTACACCAAGTGGGTAGAAGTAGCCTCCTTCCCCAGGGTTACGAAAGAAGTTATCATTTCTTTCATCAGAAACAATGTCATCTGTCGATATGGACAACCAAAGGTAATTGTATCAGACAATGTTAAGAACTTCAACAACAAAATGATGGAGGAGTTATGCAGTAAATTTCACATCAAACATCTCAACTCCATCATCTACCATCCAAAGATGAATGGTAATGTTGAAGCGGCTAACAAAAACATCAAGAAGATAATGCAAAAGATGTCCGCCAATCATAAATGATGGCCTGACTGCATGCCTTTAACTCTGTTAGCCTACAGAACATCAATGCGCACTTCCACTGGGGTAACCCCGTACTCATTAACCTATGGGATGGAAGTAGTGCTCTCTATAGAGGTGAAAATGGAATCCCTCAAAGTGTTGATAGATGCTCAGCTGGATGAAGACCAGTGGTTACAAGATATGTATCACCAATTGTCTCTAATAGATGAAAGGCGAGCCACTTCTATCTTCCACGGTCAATTATATCAACAGAGGATGGCCAGATCCTAAAACAAAAAAGTCCGGCTACAACAGTTTAAACAACATGACTTGGTCAGTCCAAAGGATAATTAACCCCAAACTGGGAAGGCCCATTTGTTGTCAAGGAGGTATTGACAGGAGGCGCTCTCAGATTACAAGAGATGGATAGCGATGAATTTCTGTAACTCATTAACTTAGACACCATGAAACAGTACTATGTTTGAAGTTACCATCAAGAAAACATCATGGTTATGGATCACCAGATCCCCAGTCAATTCAGGCTTTCTAACCCTTCACTAGATATAACTTTCCTCACAACCTATAACCAGCAGCCTGGTTTTCGGATCACCAGATCCTTTACTCCTCGCTGGTTTTCAAAACCTTTCACATCTTCATGTTATCCCACCAGGGATTCAACCCTTCACAACTTCAATTTATCCCATCAGGGATTAAACTTTTCACACCTACAGTTTATCTTATACACGGGATTAAACTTTTTGGCTGCAAACCGACCTGCACATGGGGTGAACTACGCCGACCTGATCTCCCCAATACACGAGAATACGTAGGCAGCCATTTTATATGGTCTGATAGCAATAAAATAAAAAAAACATTTCTACACCCTTTTGCCACATATAGCGTTGAACCTCTACACCAGGTTCGAACAATGCAGACCTGATCTCCTCTTCATTAAGAGTACGTAGGCAACCATTCATTGTTCGGTCTTACCCCTACCAAAACATAAAAACTTGTCAGCGGTACTGGGATCATCTTTCAATCCACCACACTTCATTGGCTTCAGACCAAAGGGATGGAACTACCTGACCTCCCCATGTAAATAGGACAATCGGCGACCATCTATGTTGTGGTTGATTCCTCAAGGAGAAACACCATTCCATAAGAGATGGAACTAATTGGGCTCCCCCATACAAAGGAGTACTGGCAACCATCTGTGGTGCGGTCAACCTCAGAGAGGAAAGCCACACTCCTCTCCACATATACATACAAAAACCAGTCCCAAGACACCAAAGAAAGTAGGGAATACAACCAGATCAATGATCCATTCTGAAAGATCCTGAGACATCTCAATGTCCGTCCATTAAGGATGACTTCAAAATACATCAAGATCACAAGTCCAGGAGAAACAGGCAAATATCAAGCAAGCAACAAGGCATAACTAAAAGGGAAATGATCAAACTATGTTTCCCTGCTATATATAATGTTGTTTGATATATACAATATATACTGTACATGACAAAATGGCGACACTAGTATGCGGGCTATCAACCCTAGCATGGCATCCCTCTTAGAAGAAGGAGGTATCGGTGTGATCTCCTGCCCAAGGGTCTCTACACGAGTCAACAGATCTACAGCCAACTGCATAGTGGCACTATGCTCATCAATATATGTGTTCATCTCTATTATGATGCCAGAAGTGAGGGACCTTACTACAGTACTATCTGTAACAGCGATATCTCGGACAGATATAGCGCTATCCCGCTCCACAATTACTACATCTCTAGGTGATCTGGCCATATCCTGCTCAACAACAGCGGTGTCTCTATGAGCTAATGCCTCATCTCTCTCTAACAGAGCAACGTCTCTCTCATCAAGAGCTGTTAACATCAAGGCCCTATCATGATCTCTCTCGAAGGTTGTGACGAACGAGAATTCTGTAATTTATTTTAATATTTATTGAATTAAATAAATATTTTTCGACGATTTAATTATTAGATTTAATAATTAATTGATGCAATTGTGGTAGATTAATTTAATTTAATTTTATGTGTTACATTTATTAAATTAATGTAGAGAAATTTTATTATTCGAAGTATGTGATTATGTGAGCTTATTGTATTAAAAGAAATATTTAATAAGCTATGTTATTTTAATTAATGTAATAATTAATTAGAGATTTAATAAATTGACATTATTAGTTAATGAGAAAATTTATTTTATGATTATGTGAATTTATGATAGATTATTATATGTTATTTAATTAATTTAAATAAGATATTTGAATTGAGTGTGACATTTATTCAACTATATGATATAACTTTATTAAATTAAATAGTATTTGGAAACTTTTCAAACTAGACAAACATGGCTTTAAAAGGAGTTATGACCAGTTAACCCATGATGGGTAACTGACCATAATGCGCATCGGTCTATTTGAATACGACGTCTTATGTTTTTCTTTCATTTTCTAAGTCTGATAAAACTAGTTAGAGAGAATCTGATAATTGTTGAGGAGAATTGTGAGTCAGTGATTGAGAAGGAATTCATCTCTTACTAAAATCCACACTACGCGTTGGGTAATCTTCTCCTTCTGAAATTCTGTTTTTACGTCATTAAGTTTTTATAAGAAAATGTCTTTCAAAGTTTTGGTTTAACCTCTGTAATTGGGTTAGGAGTATTGATTATGAGTTGTATGTGTGTTATGTTATACCAAATAGTGTTTAATTATATATACCATGTAAGCCATGTGATCAGTTTCATGAAAGCATGTCGTACGTATGTTTTTCAAAATAAACAGAGTACGTGATATGGCCATATGGCCTTATATGTGATAATTGATGTATTGATTATATATTATCCCTAAAATTTACACTCTTATATTATTGAGCATGTTAATACGAAGAGATCAAGCCTTAAACGAACGAATTCGATGTTATAACGAATTCGTAGGGAGAATTTTCATATAAAGTTTTCTAAAACTTCATGAACATTAAAGTCAGTGAATTGTTAGGCTTTAAATCTGTTATTAAGTGTTTAAAATTAGTTTTGTCAGTATATAAATGTTGGGTATTGATTATACATGAATTATAACATATGGGTATGTCTGAATTCGTGTTGTAATATTTAAAATTGAAATTTTTGGCTGTGTTCTGCAATTTTCGCGAATTGCAGAACTGTTTCTGGCTTGCCGCGCCGCGGCGCCAGTCCAATGCTTTAAGCCCCGCGCCGCAGCGCCACCACGCCGCAGCGCCCGAAGTCCAGCCGCAGCGCCACGGCGCCGCAGTGCGAATCCTTAGTTCAATAGTGGAGCCGCAGCGCCACTCCCCAGAAGATTCAGAAATGTATTTTTAAAATGTTTAAGTCTAACAATGTGTTAGTGGATTAATGTAATGAACATGTAAACATGTTAGAGGTATAATGTAATATTAAAATTGATGTTTAACATGTAAATGACATAATTACATGTGGATTTAATTGTTGAATATATATTAGATTGTCATTCATGAAGTAATATTATGTGACAGTAAATGTGATAAATTGACTAAGTATAGTCAATAATTAAAGTAGACAACGAGAATGAGTTTATATTGATTAGTTAATTTATAATTAACTGGTATTGTGTATATGAATGGTATGTAGGATTTAATTCAAAGAACGTGCTTAGTTAAAGTGTAATCTACGCACGAGGCAAGTATCATATCCCTAACTCCATTCTATTGAGCAAGTTTATTTAAACTTAAACGTTACTTTTATGTTGAGCAAGTTTCCCTAACCCTACTTGTCATTATTGTTAAAGTTTATTATTTACCTTGAATAAATTATCCTTGTTATTATTCAAGTTCAAGCATGATATTAAAGATTAATTATCTTTCCAAAGCATGATTCAGTTATACAATAATTGTCCTATTGTATACTTTTGAGATTCTTATTCAAATCAAATATCAATTATTGTTGAACCTTATTAGACTAGTGAACCTTATTGATTCAACTAGTACTTAGTTGATGAACGTTCTAAATTTCAGAACCCTTATTGAATTATCCAAACCAAACTTCCTTTGGTGCAGACTCGAATGTCAAACTGAGATGAACAGCCCTAAAAAGGGATTCACTTATGCGTTAGCGTTAAGATATTGTGCACAGTATGGTACTAAGGGCTGATCCCCCTAAGTACGAGAAGAAGGTCCATAGTCTTATGACTGTTAAAGGTTTCAAGTATAACCCTTGTTAACCTGGGGCATAGTTCAAGGTCTTATGACCCTCAGTATTCTTTTGATTCATGTTATTTATTCTTGATTTAAAAGTTGAGCTTTATTCAGATGTCTTTGATTATTCGCATGTTATTATACTGTTGTTTCATTTTTTTTATACTTGTGGGCATTTGTGCTCACTCTTGCTTAATAATAACATTGTAGTTAAGAATGAAAGAAACGATGAACCCTCCACTAGTAAGGGCAAGGGCAAAGTTAGCAAATGATGAAGACCTGTTATTTATTAACTGATATATTTTTTTAAGACTTAAGTTATGTTGATGTTAAGACTTATTTGTTTAGAATTCCGCACAGATGTTTTAAGGTTAGAGTAACCTGGGATTTATTTATGATTCAGTTGATGTAACCCTTAAGGGAAGAGATTTTATTATGATTTCTATCTATTGTATGGTTTGATATTATTCATGGGTAGATAGATAGATGATGCTTGTTTAGTGAACACCAAATCCCGTGGAATCGAAGTACCCAGATTTGGGGGTGTCACAAAGGTCATCAGATGAAGACTATGCTCGAAATACTGTGCTAAATGCTGAATCACAATAGCACTCGTACTGGGAGAATCTACAAGGGCTGCAGGCAACCCAGTGAATGGCTCCTCCTCGGCGTAAGAATCAATGTCATCTATGGGCTCTCCGCCATCTGAATCAATCCCCGACACTGTGAATATTATCGCAGCCGATGCAGTCTATGTCTCCATCCACGCAGAATACTTTGTCGAATAGCCCGGATGGCTAACAGAAAACTCAGCACTCTCATGCTGATCCCAACAGGCATACGCCCTTGATCTGTCCTCTGCTGAGAAATGACAAAAAGCTAAACGCTGACCTAACGCCCCCTCAAAAGGATGCACCTCTTGAAACTGGTCAAACTGTAACATCACGGCCAGTGGGTGATATGTGGTCATGTCCCTCAAACCAGCCAGAGGTAGATAATCTATGCCTAGTGCATGAGTAATGAAGCTGTAGGGTGAGCTGAGCCCTGTACATGGTAGAATGTCAAATGGATTTCTAATCCCTGCCAAGAACACTGACCAGGATGCAGCGTCTACACACTTCGCTGGCTGAAAGGAGTAAGACATAGTTATCTCATGGGAAAGATAATACCTATGCCGTCGGAACGTGCCAATCGATCTCAAGTGCGATATGAACCACATATACAACAAGACCGAGCTGCCTATAAACACCCATGCAGGATAAATGTAGCAATACGTGGTTGACCTCAGTGTCTTTGCCAAAATCATCGAAATAATGGTCTAACACTCCCTGAGAGCTCTCATCGCCATGACAACACTGATGTCTAGCTCATCAATATACAGTGGCATGCACAAATAAGCCACTATGCAGATACGAGTACATCTACTCTAGCCACGTGCCACTGATCCTCTGGTGTGGTGAAATCCCCAGAGTATCGTGCGTAACTATCCACTGAGCCAAATCTGTCTATTAAAAAATGTTGGGACTATACATGGGCGGATGTAATCTCATCCTGCACTACTCTATGCCGTAACCCGGTGAGGGTCATAAACTGCCAACGTATATCTCTGACAGCCATCGGAGCGCAAGGCCTGTCTAAGGGCAAAGCCATCAATCACTCATACTCCTCCAAGGTAGGAGTCAACTCCTGGGTTCCAAAGCGGAAAACCTGCCTCTCCGATACCCAATGCTCTACCATGCCATTTACGAAGCCCAATGGAACCTGGAATGTCAGGAGGGTCGTTGAATGCTGTAATAGTTGATATATAATCACTATGTCTGAAAGGGATACACTATCATACCAAGATCTCAAGCGTAAGGCCACCAATATTGGTGGGGTGTGATCAATATGGCTGACTGTCAAGGAAGACATCTGTGTGGGCCATATCATAAGACCATTCAGGGGTCAATTCTGAATATCTCTGGACATATATATGAATGAAATAATAAGTGCATAACAGATAATAGATGTCATTATGATGTAGGGAATGGAAAATAATGCATACATTCCTAAGTACATCATCATCTAAATACATCATCTCTGTACAAACTGAAAAATACAAGGAAATGGGGCACAGACGCCCTACAACTAACAGAGGCCTATCAAAAGATATAACAAGAATAGGGCACAGCCACCCAGTATCTAACATAGGCCTATCAAAAGATATAGCGAGAATACACATCAGAAGAAGACAATGGTGTCTACATCTATATCATCAATCCTATCCACCTGATGTAACTCCTACTGAGTCACTGGATCTCCGCCAAGAGGGATGTCAAGCCTATATAAGGGAGGATGTGACGCCCCCAAAATAGGTATACATCACCCATCTTGAGTCGCCAAATACATGGTATAGAAATCAAATACAACTATCATGTAAAAATACGACAAAACATAGCTAAGTTTTTACATGAATATTGTCTTATAGACAATATCCAAACTCAATTCAATCCCCATTACATTTATTATCACAATAAGCAGTGAGGACTACTAAAATAACCATCTCGGACCGTCATTCCATTCCTCGACTAGTCCCGACAACGTTCTCATTTCCTGTACATAACAATGAAAGCAAAAGGGTGAGCTCAACTAGCCCGATAAGAAATATTATGACTAAGATAATGCAGAATAAATTATAATTAGCCTTCAATAGTGTTAAACTGATAAAATACAATAAACATCAAGTTTAATTGCAGCAGAACAAGGAATCCATTAGAAGAGTCAAGTAGAGCATGATATCTACTATCTTTTATGATTTAAAAAGTTTTTCATTCACTTTATCGATGAGACTCAGCTTAATAAATAAACCACATCATCGAATCATCCCTGCACTACGGGCCAAGGATATTCATGTAATCATCAATTATCATGATTATATCGAATAATTCCTGGTCATAATCATACCAACAACTGTCCATCAATGCACTACGAGCCAATGAGGTCTTTTACCACATCATTTGTAACATTACGGGTCATGATTTTACCGAATGATCCCTAGTCATAATCATACTAATCAAGAGTCCATCTATGCACATAAGCCAAAGATGACTTTCATCACAATATAAGCATGAGGATGATGACAATGATATAAGTATTAATCAAATGAAATCAAGGATAAATATTAAAGACTTTAAATTTATCAAGAGTTTAAAAATATCCAAATTGTCAACATGATACTGCTTTGTGGAGTAAAATTTAAGAATAATATTCATCTATCAAAAATGATTTGGACAAAAAAGAAATATATTTTTCAGGTGAAAAGTACCCCGTAAATAGTACCCTATGAATAGTACTTTGGGAAAAAGTACCTCATGAATAGTACTCTGACATGAAAAGTGCTCCAATACCCGAGTGAATAATATTTGAGTGAATAGTAATCGAGTGAATAGTAACTTATGAATAGTACTCTGACATAAAAAGTGCCCTGTAGACACTCAAAATTTTCTTTTTCTGTTACTAACTATGCAGGAAGGCAGAAGTGTCTGTTTCACACTCCAGAGATGTGCCTATGGAGGACCACAATATCAATTCCAACCTCAAAGATAGCCCTGAGGACATTCAAAGTCAACATCAAGTCAACCTCAGAGATAACCCTGAGAAAAGACTGCTACAACTGCGCGAAAATCGGAGATAACCCCACAAGGGGCAAATTGGTCATGTTACCAACTCAACTTCAACTCAAATCAAATCAACTCATTTCAACTCAAAATGCTTCACTAGAAGTCCCAGAAGAACTATATCTTAACTTTTGATCACAAACTACGCAAACTGGCTCACCGAATTGCCTGACGAAAACCCAGAAATGCTATTTTGGTCACAGACCAATCTTTTCATAATCAAAAAAGGACAAATCCTAAGTCATTTTGTAGCTCTCGGAAAGAGCTTTCCGGAATAGTATGGCACGCTTCTATCGGACTCCCGGATTGAAAGTTATAAACGACCGAGCAAACAGCGTGTTGTCCGAGTGTACGTACTTCAACACGATGGGACCCACATTGTTGGGCATCTTGGGCATCACGGGTAGCCGCAGGTAGACCTGCGGCACCCCCCCCCCCCTCTATATATATGGGGCTTGGGGTGGCCATATTTGTAAGAGAAAACGGCGAGAAAGCCCTGCCCAATTTGCTCTATACTCACCCTAAACTGAGTACTTTCTCATTTTAAACACTTGTGAGCTCACATATAGCTACTTTTGTACCTGCTGAAGCCATTGTTTATCTAATTTAAAGATATAGAAGTCTTCTTTGGCAGCCCACTGTAAGCCTTCTCACACACTTTAAAGTCTTTCTCTTCATCTTTGCACACACTGTTCTTCACATTGAGAGTCGTGTTGCGTGTGTTTGCCCGGACTTCGATCCATGGTTTTATTTAAGTTTGTATATACATATATATTTATATATATGGACTAACATTATTGAGTTATGCCTCGATTGAGCCTAGACTTCGGTCTGGAGTGTTTACTTGCTTTTGTATATATATATATATATATATATATATATATTAACTGTTATCGGACTTTGTTCGATGAGCCTGGATTTTACATCCGTTGCGTTTACTGCTTTCGTATATATATATACTTATATATATGAACTGTGTGTCGAACTATGTTCGATAACCCTAGATTTTACATCCGGTGCGTTTACTGCTTTAATATATATATATACTTATATATATTAACTGTTGTCAGATTTGGTCCGATGAGCCTGGATTTTATATCCGGTGCGTTTATCGCTTTTATATATATATATATATATATATCGTCCCACCTAGAGTTTACTTCGTGGTGGTTGATCGTTTTTACAGTTTTCTGTACATTTCGTCCCGCCTGGAGTTTCCTCCGTGGTGGTTGATAGCTTTTACAGCTTTATTTACATTTCTAATCCCCCATGGAGGTGCTTCGTGGTTGGTGATCATGTCTGTATATATATATATTTACAGCTTTTATATATACCTGCTTACTGCGTTTTTATTAATTGCGGCATCATGTGAGCCTAAGAATCATGTGATCATAGATTCAGTCCACTGAATCTAAATTCGATTCTCGTGATGGACCTTTTCAGCTGTAAGCAGCTTGTAAATTTATCTGTGATGTTTGGATTTCCTCATATGGTTTTAATACCCACGAGGAATTCAGCACCTTTTTGTATATTATTTTCATACAGATGCCTCGCATATGTAAAATAAAGTCAATCAAACGAAATACGGAATAAAATGGAAGTATCAAAGGCTTCAATTACTATTGAGCACAAGGGTTTGAAAAACCTCTTTTCTAAAACATCACTGTTATATCTTGTTTAAAACTGAATTTTTTACATAAATTCAAACCCATTGTATATAGGTGCAAACGAGGCATAGAACTACTTCCAAATAATAGCACATTGACCCACACACACACACACACATTCATATAACAGTTTCTTGAAAAGTGGCAGTCACCGTGGTAACACGGATGTCGGGGGGTGCCTAACACCTTTCCTCCGCATAACCAAGTCCCCGGACCCTAGTTGAATCTCGATTTCACCGACCCGTTTAGCAGTATCACATCACTGGATCAATGTGCAAACCTTTTCTCGGTTGTGTTGGTACAACCAGTTAAAAAACTAATTGGTGACTCTTATAGTCCAATCATCGACATTACACATGTCGGACCTTTTTCACGTGGTTTTTCAAATAAATTTCACATAAAATGAGAACACAAAAGAACAGGTAACAAAAAGGGACAAATAAAAAACCCGACGTCGACATGCCCCAATTACCCGAGTGAATAATATTTGAGTGAATAGTAACCTAGTGAATAGTAACCTATAAATAGTAACTCATGAATAGTATTCTAGTATGAAAAGATCAATAATTATCAAGAAAGCTCAGAATAATATTTCCGTGACAAGATGCTGGATGACGCTCAAATATCAAGGATATTCTACTAATTTCACATAGTATAGAAGCAATATTTTAACAGAATGAGGGTATAAGCAGGAATACGAGACGAAATAATATTACTCACATACTACAGAGTATGGAAGAAAATATTATTCCTTATGAATACTGAACAACAATAATATCCCTTGCGAATACGAAAGAAATAATACCCATTACTATTGTTGAACGAAAATAATATTCCAACGAATATTGAACGAATATAATATTCCTTACGAATATTGAACGGAAATAATATTCATATGAATACGAAAAGTAATATCTCTTCTGAATATGAAATAAATAATACCCCTTACTACTGTTGAACGAAAATAATATTCCAACGAATATTGAACGAATATAATATTCCTTACGAATATTGAACGAAAATAATATCCATATGAATACGAAAAATAATATCTCTTCTGAACATGAAATAAATAATACCCCTTACCTCAGAAGAAGACTGGATGCTGGAATAGTGAAGTAGCATATTTCTCTTCTTCTTTCTCTCTATAGCTTCTCTCTCTAATGCTTCTCTCTCTATAATTACTCTTGTGAGTCTTAGTGAATTGGTGAGAATGAAAGAAGAATGAGCTTCTATTTATAGGAAAATATAGTTTTGATAATTGCACGTTTTGGGGCTCGAAATATTACAGTATAATACCTTCATATTTCTCTTCATTTTTAATTTAGTCCTGCAAGTATTATCAAACTTGCACCACCTCCCCTAATAGTACATCATGTGAATCAATAGTACAATCATGTGAATCAATAGTTCTATTCATGTAAAAAAATAACTACAGTATAATACCTTCATCTATGCCTTTATTTTTAATTTAGTCATGCAAGTATTATCAATCTTGCACCACCTCCCCTAATAGTACATGCATGTGAATCAATAGTACACACATGTGAACAAATAGTTATAAGCATGTGAATTAATAGCAATTAATTGTTCATTTATCCGATTAATTACCCGATTGGTCAATATAATCTCAAGACATCCATTAGTATCGAAATAAATGTTGATTCCCACAAACACTAATAATCCCAACACAATGGAAATATCAATTTCATCTTTAATCAATACGAACTTATTCATCATTAATATTATAACCCACAATATTTAACAACCATATCATTACAAGGAAAGAGGGGGCTTTCCGATAAGGATTTCTCCCTATTGGCACACAATTAGGTGACCAAACCTCTCATCGATAGAACTTTCTAGACATCGTCAATACTACAAATAATAATATGAATAACTTTGTCGTCACAATTATTGATTTAATAATATAAAATATTATGCAGACGATACTGTGATAATAATTGAATCAATGATATAAGAGATATTATGTAGCAATTACTATAGCAATAATTGAGTATAACTACGTGACTTCTTACGTAAGTATCAATAATCAATACCGTGTGCTACTACGCAACCACACGTATTATTGTACTTTTATCACTGGGTATTTCAACAGTTTAACAGTAAAACTTTTCCCGTTATTTTTATAAAAAAGATAATTATGTCGTTTTCTAACTACGACAATACTTCCGTTGTGGGGTCCACCAATGATTATGTCGTCGTACGAATATTCCTTGTTAAAACGAATATTCTCCGACCAATCGAATATTTTATAACCACTTGCTTACTTTATAAAATTTATAAATATTACCCATAACTATAACATTATATCAAATCCACACCTTAATACTCAAAATAAATATTTTGTGAAAATTAATCTTTATTCATAAAATTTGGGGTCTTACAGCCTCCCCTTCTTATGAAATTTCATCCTCAAAATTGACGTACGTACCTGGTTTGTCAAAGAGATGTGAATACCTCATTTGATTCTAACTCTTGAGGTATAACCTTTGAGCGTAGAATATGATACTTCTTATCCAAGACTTTAACAAGTATCTCCTCATATGTTAAATCTTCTGCTATCTCGTCTAGTTCTAATTCAATAATGTGGTTCGGGTCGTCCACATATTTATGTAACATTGATACGTAAAAAGCGTTATGAACACGCGACATATTTGGCTTATTTCTAATTATGGTTATACAAGTGTCCCCACTTGGATAATCATGGTTATACAAGTGTCCCCACTTGGATAATCATTGTATTTAATTACATGTTGATACATACCTATTGATTTTCGGTATAATTACATTACTTAAAAGTTGTATAAGCTATTTGACCCAGCTAGACACAGATTTAGATATATTGTTGAAAATGATAGAACTTTATTGTATCCAACCATATTGTTTTGGTTCGGATTCCCGACTAGGTATGAACATCCCGAACATGGGAAAACTTTTGTGCATCTAAGGTGGATAGAGTGAATGATAATATCATTTTTGCATATAGTATTGATCAATACAGGGCGCATTGGGATGATCACCCTCGTGCCCGCAAGTTATGACAGTTTGCGGATGAAGTTCTGCTAAACCTTAGCGAAAATTAAAAATAAAGTTCATAGTCTGTCGACTACTCTTCATTTATAGTCAGTACGTAGTTTCAAAAATTTGATATAGAATTGATATGTTGTTATTATTGGTTCAACTTACTTCACAACTATTGACTCGTTGTACAAGTGTTATTCAAAGAAAATATTTAACCTTTTCAGCTTATATGTATTGTTGTTATTACTTGCTGGGCAATCAAATGCTCATTCTTGCTTTAAATTTAAATGTTTTCAGCTAAGCGTGATCAACTTGAAGGTTCAGACGAGAACAAGGAAAAAGGAAAGCAAACATAATATATATAATGGTATCCTTTGTAATAGTTAGATTATATTAAGACAATAATATGTATTATGTAATAACTTGATATTTTCAATATAAAATAAATAAGAAATTTTGAATATAAGTTTTTTTTATTTATTTATTTTAATGATGAGAATAAGTATCTAGTAATGTGTATGATAAATACAAATATATTTAGTACATGAAAAAATATAAATAATTTTAGAATTTTTGATCATTACAAATTATATTATTATAATAATTAATTTTATAGTAGAAATGTCTTTATTATTTATTTTCTATGAAAATATATTTTTTATATTATTTAAATAATATATGAAATGATTATTAGAATTATAATAATAAATATTTTATTATATGAATTTGTTCAGAATATTTAAGTTAATTATTTTAGCTTAATTATTTTTGTTGCATATGAAAAATAAATCAGATATGGAATCCAAACCCTAAATTTGGATATTTATCAAGGGATGAGAATAATAATATAATATTAATTATATTTTAATTTTTCAGTGCTATAAATACGTATGGTAAATGTGTAGACTTATAATGATTGGTCAATTATGGTAAATCATATCATGACCCTTATATCATGTTATTAAACCCTAATTGTTAAACTCAGTTATGAGTTCGAGACTGTGTAGTAATTGTGTTATATGAATTTTATTGCGTATTATAGAATTTCTGTAATTAGGAGGAACCCTAATTATTATTGGAAAACCCTAAATTGCTAAAACTAGAAACCTTAATTATTATTTTAGTAAATTATAATGATAATTACGAAACCCTACGTGTTAATTTGGGAACCCTAATGATATTAAGGAACCCTAATTTAAAAACACTAATTTTCTATTAAAAACCCTAATTTTAAATTAGTGTGTTTAATTAAAATTTTATTACACTTCAATTTTAATTTTTCAGACCCTAGAAATTTTTTGGGAAACTTCAAGATTTAAAATCTAGTGATTAAACCCTAGATTCAAGCACCTTGGACAAGAATGCCCTTAAAATTAATAAACAAATTACTAAAGTACCTTTTTTGTCCCATTATTGCATTATTGTTGGGAGATCTTAGCAAATCTTGCAAGTCATCATTTCCCTAACATAGTTATGAGCTACAATAGCAGCATATCAGATTCAATTCACCAGCCAAGTTCATTGCATCAATTTAATTGCATATATTAAGAGAGAGAGAGAGAAAATGTATTATTACCTTATTTGTGCAACAAACACTTAGCCATACTATCTCAAGACCAAACCCACGAAATTATAGTGTTAGATCATTCACAAATCAAGCCCCACGAACACTAACATCAAATCAGAAGCATAGAAATCAAAATTAGATCATAAAGAGGTAAACCTTAATCTAGAAATCTGACTTTTGATCTTATGTTAAATGTTGTGTTTTTATGTTAAGACATGTTGTTTGTAGCCTATTTAAGTGATCTGGGTTGGCTCATGCTCGATTCATAACATTAATATGCTCAAAATCATGTTTTTGAAAAATCTGGAAATTTTTTTATGGATTGTCTGACAACGAATGTCAGAGCCCATAGATTATTAACTGTTTATTATTTTTGTTGTTTAAAACTTTAAATGTGTAGTCTGTTATGTGCTCTTTGATCTGAAGGTGGTATCACAGTCTTTTAATGTCTAGACTTCAAGTTATACTCGATAAAAGTCGGTTGACCAACCATGGCTGAGTATAAATCTGGGTAACCTAGAAAGCATTCTTTGTGTCTAACAAGATTTACATCGTTTAGATCTGTCAGTGTATAAGTGTTTTGATATTGTTGATATATCCAAATTGTAGCTGGTTATCTGGACTCTAGATACATGCTTTTAGATCTCTGAAACAGAACATAATATGGTCGTGATGATTGGTCAAACTAGACCATTTGATCACGGATGCACTTTCTGGAAATTTCCAGAAAACTCTATGAACTACGTTTCTGACGGAGTTTGACCGTATGATATATGATGATACAGTTGATATTAAAATGATCTATTAATTTAGTAATGTTCCTTGACATAAGGACTTCATACTTGAACCATTATATTACATTAATCATGACTACAACGTATAGAAAATTAATCTAGAAAGTGGCTACTCGGATTGCTGGGTTTCTGGAAAAACCCAGAAATACTCTAACAGTATGTTTGCTAGCTTAGATCGTTTTGATTATTTATGTTTAGCCTTGACCATGAATTGAAACATGTTTTATGATAGTTTGTCTAGACAGCCCGAGGAGTAGAAAACTTTAACATTGAACATATTTCATGTTAGAAGGCCACAAAGGGCGTTGACCGGCCATGACCAGAAATTCTGGGCAGCCCAGAAACATGATGAGCATGTCTGACAGTGATTTCAAAGCTTTAGATCTTGCTCATATGTTATGATCTGACCCAGATGTTGATTTACACTTGTAGTATTACATCAATACTACAAGATCAAAGTTATAGCTAACCTAGAAACACTACGCATAACGAATTAATCATGGTCAAAGTTGGTGCCTAGAAACTGTCTGTGAAGGCTCAAGAACACATTAGGCTACACTTTTTGTCGCTAAAGGGCTTTAGCGACAGACTTATTATAATTAATTAATTTAAATTCTAAAAATCATTTAAAAATAGTAAATAAATTCTTAAAATTACAAAAATAGTTTTAAAAATTATTTTAAGTTATAAAAATTAACTTTTAAATAATTTGACATATTTTTCATAAATATTAATATTTATTGGGATATTATTAGTATTTAAATTATTTAATAAATGCATTAAATAAATCAATTAAAAATGATTTTATTGTATTAAAAATTATTTTGAATAATAATAAGGTATTTAATAACATTTTAAGTTATAAAACATAACTTTTAATATTTTAAGATAAGTTTCATTAATTATTAAATATTAATGATATTAGATTTATTTGGTAATTAAATTAAATAAATTAATTAAAAATGATTTTAACATTATAAAAATCATTTTAAATGAAAATAAATAGTTTAAAAATATTTTAAGTTATAAAATCTAACTTTTGATATTTAAAGGTAAATTTCATTAATAATTTAATATTAATGATATTAAGTTTATTTAATAATTATATTAAATAAATAGTTTAAAAATGGGTTTATTGAATTAAAAATTACTTAAAAAGGAAATAAATGAATTAAAAATATTTTAAGTTATAATCAATGACTTTTAATATTTTGATAAATAATAAATTAATATTATAATATTAATGGTAATTATTTAAAAATAATTTTTAAAATTTTTAAAATCATTTAAGGGTAATATTAATACTTTAAAAAATATTTTGAGTTATTATAAATAACTTTAATATTTTGGCAATGGTTTCATTAATAGCTTAATATTAATTAAATAACAACGTGATTAGGTTATGTGCTGACTGCAATAGGCAGTGTTATGTGTTACGATATGTTATTCTAATCAGTAAAATAATCTTATTACTGATAGGTTGTTATACAAAAGATAAGATCTAAGTTGCATTATTGTAAGTAGCAGCTCAGGCAAGTATCCTACCTTTGCATTTCCTTTATGCAATGGGCATGAGTAAGAATGTTTCAGAATTATATTATTACTGTACATATTATTAACTCTATACTATATACACTTATTGATTATCAACATGTTAGTATATGGTAATTCAGATATATATATTCTATTCATTAATTTCTATAAATGGTTATACAAGTGTCCCCACTTGGATAATCATTGTATTTAATCACATATTTATACACCTTTGCTAATTACCCGTATATATTTATGTTGAATTATAGATTATTATTGAACAAGATAAAACTTTTGGTTTAAAACCCGACAAGTATAAACATCCCGTAAACGGGAAAACTTTTTATGCACCCAAGGTGGACAGAGTGAACGATACTATCGTTCTGGCATGTAGTATTGATTAATACAGGACATAACGGGCTGATCACCCCCGTGCCCGTAAGTTATGACAGTTTTTAGATGAATTTCTGCTAAACCTATTCGAAAATTGAAAACAATGTTCATAGTATGTCACCTAAACCCCAATTATAGTCATTACATAGTTTCAAAAATTTAATAGAGAGTTGTTATGTTATTATTATCGGTTCAGATTACTTCACAACTATTGGCTTGTTGTAAAAGGGTAGTACAAAGAAAATATTTAACCCTTTCAGCTAATGTTGATAATTGTTATTACTTGTTGGGCACTCAAATGCTCACTCTTGCTTAAATTAAATATTTTCAGTTAAGTATGATCAACCAGAAGGCTCAGGCAAGAACAAGGGGAAAGGAAAGCTGTTCGAATTTGATTTCTAATATGTTGTGTAATAGTTATAGCTTATTAAGACAACGTTACTTATTATCTATGATGTAATGAATGTTTAAAGGTCTCGTACCTGGGAGTAAACTTTGATGCATATGTAAATTAAGTCTGAATTTTATATTATTGTTATTATTATTAGTATTATTCTGCTTATAGAAATGATATCGTGAAGCACCGAGTTTGGGTTTCAAGTACCCGACTTTGGGGGCGTCACAAGTTGGTATCAAAGCTTTAGGGTTAGAAACCTTAGGTGGGATCGACCTTAGGCTATAACCTTAGAACAGAGGGAAACGTTGAAAGTATAAATAACACATATAGAGTTTAAAAGGAGATGAATTAAATAAATTAATCATTAAACAAAATAAAAGATAACTCTTCTAAAACTATTATTTGTTATGTGTATATACTATATGTTAATCAGGATAATTTATGTGTGTAGATGTCTGGTGAAAAAGGCTTGTTATATACTTATAGCATGAAGGAGGATCAAAACCATACACCCGAGCTAATATCGAAGCCAATAGCTGAAATAGAGGCTCACAATGAAACCAACTCGGATGAGGTGGTGGTATTGGAAAACGTAGTACCAAATCCAGAGATGGTGGAGCTGACAGATAGTGATACAGACACTAAAGTTGAAGCTGATCAAGCATCAACGAAAGCGCAGGATCTGAGGAATAAGGTTTCTTCTCTGGAGAAGATGTGGGAAATAGAAAAGTTGCTAAATAGTCAACTGCTTCAGGAATTAATAGAAACAATGGAAGAACAAGATAAGCTTAAAATCCTAATTGATCAGATGGGAGCCTCAAGCAACATACCATGCGCAGCTCTGAGCAAGAAGGGGAAAAGAAAGAGAAAAGATCGTGACTTAGAAAATAAGTAGGATTAGTAGTTGATTATGTATGTTTGATAATGTACATGTGTAATGTAATGTTCCCAACGTTTGTATTAGTCAAGGCTGTAAATCCCAACTTTTGTGGTCAAAAAGGGATAGCTGATGTTTAAAGCAGTATGTGTTATGTTATATAAAATATTCGCTAAATGAATATGAATCTATGTTTGAGTAATGAACCAAGTTTACTTTATTAAACTTATGCAATAAAGTTAAGAATGTAAGTTAAATTTATAATTTTATTTAATCAGATAATGCCGCCAAGACTTCAAACTCGAAATCAAAGGGTAGAAGAATTTGTCAACAATGCTGAGGGACAACAGCAAGACCCGATGCAAAACTTTGCGAACATGGTAGCTCAGGCTTTGCAGCAGGGAATACTAGTCGCAGGGAACCAGCCAGACAAACGCTTGGCAAAATTTAAAGACTTCAAGGCAGTAGGACCACCAAAATTTAGGGGATCAGCTGACCCAATAGAAGCCCAGACATAGATTAATGAAATAGAAAAGGCATTCATAATTGCTAGGGTAGATGAGGGGCAAAAGACCTCTTTTGCCACTTATATGATGAAAGGGGAGGCTAACTTTTGGTGGGAGGCAAATCAAGCTAGGGCAGGAGAAGGAGTAGTTACTTGGACTAGGTTTTAGACTTTATTTTTTGAAAACTATCTCTCAGCTAGCATTCAGGCTAGGATGGAGGTGAAATTTCTGGAGTTAAAGTAGGAGAACATGACTGTTGCGGAGTATGCCGCAAAGTTCGATGAATTGGCTAGGTTTGCTCTGCATCAAGTTGATACAGAGGCTAGGAAGGCAAAAAGGTTTGAGCTGGGCTTAAAACCCTGGCTCTACAACATGGTGGCAGTGTTGCAGATCAATACTTTTGCAGCACTCATGGAAAAAGCTATTATAGCCGAGGAGGGGAGTGAGGCCATGAGCCTCTACAACAAGGAGAAGAGGAACTAAAGCAAGGCTGGAGGAGCTGTGAAGGTGGAAGGTAATAGTGGAAATAGGGGTGAGAAAAGAAAGGGGAATTTTTCTGGGAATGTTCAGGTAAAGCAGGAAGGTGTGAAGAAACAGATTGTGCAGTGTAAGAATTGCGGGAAGAATCACTCTGGTGAGTGTCTGAATGGTAAGTTCGTATGTTACAAGTGTGGGCAGGAGGACCATATCTCTCCCAACTGCCCCAACCCAAGGATGAACAGTGGGTGTTTTCTTTGTGGATTGACTGAACATAAGGTGAAGGATTGTCTAAAGAGGAAAATGGAGGCAGGGAGTGTAACCACGGGAAAAGGCAGCGAGACTATGGCAATCACAGGACCGACTTCAGCCAACAGACCAAGCACGAGAGTCTTCAACATGACGGTCCAGGATACTGTGGCAGCTGGTAATGGAATTCCAGGTATTATTCGAATAACTTTTATTTTCGTGTATATATATTTGATTTTCCTATATATAGCAAATTATTTTATAAAGAAATTTTGATGAAGGAATTTGAGTTCTTTTAAAAATCAAACTTCCGTTTAATGAGACAGACAATCTTTATGTTGAATAGATAAAGATTTGTTCAATCAATTATGATCGAGATCTATTTGCAATGATTGTGTATGTTATATACTCCTGTATGTATGAGTTTTAAAACGGTGATTCTGGGGACGAAATCCTTATAAGGGATGGTGAATATAATAACCCGATATTTTCAATATAAAATAAATAAAAAAATTTGCATATAATTTTTTTTTATTTATTTATTTTAATAATGAGAATAAGTGTCTACTAATGTGTATGATAAATACAAATATATTTAGTACATGAAAAATTATAAATACTTTTAGAATTTTTGATCATTACAAATTATATTATTATAATAATTAATTTTATAGTAGAAATGTCTTTATTATTTATTTTCTATGAAAATATAATTTTTATATTATTTAAATAATATATAAAATGATTATTAGAATTATAATAATAGATATTTTATTATATGAATTTGTTCAGAATATTTAAGTTAGTTATTTTAGCTTAATTATTGATGTTGCATATGAAAAATAAATCAGATATGGAATCCAAACCCTAAATTTGGATTTTTATCAAGGGATGAGAATAATAATATAATATTAATTATATTTTGATTTTTCAGTGCTATAAATACATATGGTAAATGTGTAGACTGATAATGGTTGGTCAATTATGGTAAATCATATCATGACCCTTATATCATGTTATTAAACCCTAATTGTTAAACTCAGTTATGAGTTTGAGACTGTGTAGTAATTGTGTTATATGAATTTTATTGCATATTATAGAATTTCTGTAATTAGGAGGAACCCTAATTATTATTGGAAAACCCTAAATTGCTAAAACTAGAAACCATAATTATTATTTTAGTAAATTATAATGATAATTAGGAAACCCTACTTGTTAATTTGGGAACCTTAATGATATTAAGGAACCATAATTTAAAAACCCTAATTTTCTATTAAAAACCGTAATTTTAAATTAGTGTGTTTAATTAAAATTTTATTACACTTCAATTTTAATTTTTCAGACCCTAGAAATTTTTTGGGAAACCTCAAGATTTAAAATCTAGTGATTAAACCCTAGATTCAAGCACCTTGGACAAGAATGCCCTTAAAATTAATAAACAAATTACTAAAGTACACTTTTTGTCCCATTATTGCATTATTGTTGGGAGATCTTAGCAAATCTTGCAAGTCATCATTTCCCTAACATAGCTATGAGCTACAATAGCAGCACATCAGATTCAATTCACCAGCCAAGTTCATTGCATCAATTTAATTGCATATATTAAGAGAGAGAAAATGTATTATTACCTTATTTGTGCAACAAACACTTAGCCATACTATCTCAAGACCAAACCCACGATATTATAGTGTTAGATCATTCACAAATCAAGCCCCACGAACACTAACATCAAATCAGAAGCATAAAAATCAAAATTGGATCATAAAGAGGTAAACCCTAATCTATAAATCTGACTTTTGATCTTATGTTAAATGTTGTGTTTTTATGTTAAAACATGTTGTTTGTAGTCTATTTAAGTGATTTGGGTTGGCTCATGCTAGATTCATAACATTAATATGCTCAAAATAATGTTTTTAAAAAATTTGGAAATTTTTTTATGGATTGTCTGACAACGAATGTCAGAGCCCATAGATTATTTACTGTTTATTATTTTTGTTGTTTAAAACTTTAAATGTGTAGTCTGTTATGTGCTCTTTGATCTGAAGGTGGTATCGCAGTCTTTTAATGTCTAGACTTCAAGTTATACTCGATCAAAGTCGGTTGACCGACCATGACTGAGTATAAATCTGGGTAACCTAGAAAGCATTCTGTGTCTAACAAGATTTACATCGTTTAGATCTGTCAGTGTATAAGTGTTTTGATATTGTTGATATATCCAAATTGTAGCTGGTTATCTGGACTCTAGATACATGCTTTTAGATCTCTAAAACAGAACATAATATGGTCGTGATGATTGGTCAAACTAGACCATTTGATCACGGATGCACTTTCTAGAAATTTCCAGAAAACTCTATGAACTACGTTTCTGACAGAGTTTGACCGTATGATATATGATGATACAGTTGATGTTAAAATGATCTATTGATTTAGTAATGTTCTTTGACATAAGGACTTCATACTTGAACCATTATATTACATTAATCATGACTAGAACGTATAGAAAATTAATCTAGAAAGTGGCTACTCGGATTACTGGGTTTCTGGAAAAACCCAGAAATACTCTGACAGTTTGTTTGCTAGCTTAGATCGTTTTGATTATTTATGTTTAGCCTTGACCATGAATTGAAACATGTTTTATGATAGTTTGTCTAGACAGCCCGACGAGTAGAAAACTTTAACATTGGACAGATTTCATGTTAAAAGGCCACAAAGGGCGTTGACCGGCCATGACCAGAAATTCTGGGCAGCCCAGAAACATGATGAACATGTCTGACAGTGATTTCAAAGCTTTAGATCTTGCTCATATGTTATGATCTGACCCAGATGTTGATTTGCACTTGTAGTATTACATCAATACTACAAGATCAAAGTTATAGCTAACCTAGAAACACTACACATAACGAATTAATCATGGTCAAAGTTGGTACCTAGAAACTGTCTATGAAGGCCCAAGAACACATTAGGCTACACTTTCTATCGCTAAAGGGCTTTAGTGACAGACTTATTATAATTTATTAATTTAAATTCTAAAAATCATTTAAAAATAGTAAATAAATTCTTAAAATTACAAAAATAGTTTTAAAAATTATTTTAAGTTATAAAAATTAACTTTTAAATAATTTGACATATTTTTCATAAATATTAATATTTATTGGGATATTATTAGTATTTAAATTATTTAATAAATGCATTAAATAAATCAATTAAAAATGATTTTATTGTATTAAAAATTATTTTGAATAATAATAAGGTATTTAATAATATTTTAAGTTATAAAACATAACTTTTAATATTTTAAGATAAGTTTCATTAATTATTAAATATTAATGATATTAGATTTATTTAGTAATTAAATTACATAAATTAATTAAAAATGATTTTAACATTATAAAAATTATTTTAAACGAAAATAAATAATTTAAAAATATTTTAAGTTATAAAATATAACTTTTGATATTTAAAGGTAAATTTCATTAATAATTTAATATTAATGATATTAAGTTTATTTAATAATTATATTGAATAAATAGTTTAAAAATAGTTTTATTGAATTAAAAATCATTTAAAAAGGAAAGAAATGAATTAAAAATATTTTAAGTTATAATCAATGACTTTTAATATTTTGATAAATAATAAATTAATATTATAATATTAATGGTAATTATTTATAAATGATTTTTAAATATTTTAAAAATCATTTAAGAGTAATATTAATACTTTAAAAAATATTTTGAGTTATTATAAATAACTTTAATATTTTGGCAATGATTTCATTAATAGTTTAATATTAGTTAAATATCAATGATAACAGAATTTGTAAATATTTAAATCATTTAATAATGATTCCGATGTTTAAAAATTCATGATAAATTATAATAAACGTTTAAAAATTACTATAAGTCATTTTAAAAATAATATGACTGATATTTTCAGTTATTGAACTACAGGATAGAGTTTTAGTCTCGATAAGTACCCGATAAAGCTGTCTGTACACCGATATGTTTTAGAAATTGATTTGGACTTAGATATTTTGACTGTATTAATATTTGTTTGTGATTCTATGACTGTTAAACTTAAGTAACAACGTGATTAGGTTATGTGCTGACCGCAATAGGCAGTGTTATGTGTTAAGATATGATATTCTAATCAGTAAAATGATCTTATTACTGATAGATTGTTATACAAAAGATAAGATCTAAGTTGCGTTATTGTAAGCAGCAGCTCAGGCAAGTATCCTACCTTTGCATTTCCTTTATGCAATGGGCATGAGTAAGAATGTTTTAGAATTATATTATTACTGTACAGATTATTAACTCTATACTATATACAGATGACCGAGTATGAATCTGGGCAACCCATAAAGCTTTTTCAGCGTCTGACAATGTTTTGGAAGGCTTAGATCTGCCAGTTTGTAAGTTATTTGATGATGTTATAGTATCCAGTTTATAGCCTATCATATATGTTTTATATTTGTGACTTTTGATTCTTTAAATAATCAATTGATCGAACTTAGTGGATGGTCAAACCTGGCCCCTCGTTCACGATTTTGATTTCTAGGAATTTCTAGAAAATATGAAGAACAACTTTCTGACCATGTTTAACCGTGTCATAGATTGTTATTTTGTTGTTGTTAGACTGAGATCAAGATTAGTTATTGTTCCTTGTCATGTATACTACAAGTATGAACCATAAAATCACCAAACTCATGACCAGAACATGTTTATTGTAAGACCCCAACTTATTATAAATGAAATTGAATTTCTCTATTTATTATTTTAAAATAATAAGGGTTGATTTATTTAATGTGATTAGTTATGGGTACAAATTCGCAAATATTTTTAAATAAGCAAGTGGTTATAAAATATTCATTATTGTCGGAGAATATTCGTTTGGTCGTGGAATATTCTTACTGTCGGGGAATATTCGTACGACGGCGCAGCCTTGTGTGGGCCCCATAAAAAAAAGTAATTGGATAAAAAAAATGATAAGTATAAGTTGTTTATAAGTAACATCGTATTTGTTACCGTTAATACTGTTGGAATACTCGGTGGTTAAAACACAGTAGCACACAGAATTGAACTAATTATTGATTCTTACTTAAGAAATCACTACTCAATAATTGTTACAGTAATTACTGTTCAATATTTTATTTTATTGATTCAATAATTGCTACGTTGATATTTTATATTACTGTTGTTTCAATAATTGTTACTACACAGTATTTTCCATTATCGGAGTAATAATTCATATTATCTAAATAATATTATTAGATAATATTATTGGCAATGTCTAGAAAGTTCTGTCTAAGGAGAGGTTTGGTCACCTAATTGCGCGCTAATAAGGAGAGATCCTTATTGGAAAGCCCCCTCTTTCTTGGGAACTGCCTGGTTGTTAGTATTGTGATTCTGTAATATTATTTGTGAATAGTTAATTATTGATTTATATGATGAGGAAAATATTCGTTGTATGTGGATATAGATGGAGAAAATTTTTAATGTGACAATTGTTGAAAATTAATATTTTATCTTTTTCTGATAAAAATTCATTTAAATATATTATTATATTATAATAATATAATAATGGTGATATTTTTACAATGAATGTGGGATATATGAATATACGAGGAGGAAGAGTATTTTTGTTGCAAAAGTTATTTAAAACATGTTAAACATGTTTGTATTTCTCGACTGAAATTTGATTATAGCCTGTAAAATCGCCCGTTTGTGGATTTCGGTCAATTTCTGTTTGGAATTTGGAAAAACTTAAACTTACAAAATTGTAGAGAATGAAATTTTCTATGGAAAAGACATAAGGTTTGAATTTTTCTGATTAAAAAGCTATTTATTATGAATTATTGAAGTTCCGAAGTTCCAGAATAATTAATTTTTGAAGTTTTAAATATTTTTTTTAATAAAAACGTTTTCTACACTTTGGTGGGCCCCACTTGCACATGTTAATGGCTGAATTCAGATCTTCAAAAGTGGCATAGGAAAATTTTAATAAATAATAATATTTTATTAAATTTTCTCATTTGGTGTTCTAAGCATTTTTCTATAAATAGGGTGCTTAGGTTAGAATTGAAAATCACACCAGAAACTAAAGTTTTCACTCTCTTTCTCTCTCTATATTATCAAGCGTATTATTGTGAGTATTTTGATATTTTGAGTGTTGCTATACGGTGCAAGTTCCCTTCAACACTATATCCAGTATTCCAGCTAGAAGTACTGTCTTTTCTGAGGTAAGGGATGTTATTTTTTTTTATAAATGTTATTATTTCTTTCAATATAATTATGTCGAAATATTGATCTGAATTTTTTATCAAATTTAGATTTTTTTTGTCGGGGTTACTATTCACGTATACGGCACTATTCACGAATACAACACTATTTACTGAAAAAAAAACTAAATTTTTTTGGTCCAAGATATCTATTATGGATACTAGCTTTGATTGTATCAATATTTTTATCATTCTTGGATTTTACTTCACTATGATTATTTATGAAGTATTTTTGAACTCGGATTGTTTAAAGTACGAATCCTTAATATTTATTTTTTTGTTTCACTGGATTCGTTTTCTTTAAAAGATTTTTCATCATCCTCAGTCCTAAATGATGATATAACTGAATATCTTTGGCATGTAGTGCAAAGATGAATGATTTTCTGATAAATATCTTTGACCCGTAGTGCAAAGATGAACATGTGTTTAGATGAACATGACCGACTGATAAATATCTTTGGCCTGTAGTGCAAAGATGAATATTTGATTCCAGATATATATATTTATTGATGTTACAAGGACAAAATATCGATGATGGACTTTTAAATTCATAGATGATAGTAGATTTCATTATCTACTTAACTTTTCTAATGAATTATTATTTCCGCTGCGAATATTGATTTAAAACTTGTTGTCTATTGTATTCTATCAGATTTTTTCCTGTTGAAGACTAACGATAATTTGTTCTATATTATCTTAGTCATAATATTCTTTACTGGGCTAGTTGAGCTCACCCCCTTTTCCTTTTTGTTCTATTTTCTTCTCAAGAGGTGAGAATGTAGCAAGTACTAGTCGGGGTATGGAGTGATGGTTCTAGAAAGTTGTTTAGTAGTCCTCACCATTTTTGTAAAATAATGTATCAATAATTATAATGAGGACTTATTTGGGTGTGAATATTGTCTAGATGACAATATTTGTATTTAAACTCACAGTTTATGTGTTGTATTAATAAAGTTGTAGTTGTTTATGTACCATGTTATTGACAACTCAAAATGGGTGATGTATACCTATTTTGGGGGCGTCACATTTATAATCGAGCTACAAGATGACCAGTCGAAGTTCTGGGTTTCAGGAAAACCCAGAAACCGTCTACCAGGTACTTTGGAAGGCCAGATCTTCTTGTTGTGTTGTGGTATGGCTTAATTGATGGTTGAATATTTTAGTATTGCAACAATACTACAATATCAGCATCTTAGTTCACCCATAACATGTTCAGGCTAAGAATAATTGATGGTCAAACTCAAAGCATTGAACACGAAGCTGTCAGTGTTCTTAAGCTCAAGAACACTAACAGCGACGCTTAGTGTCGCTAAAGGCCAATAGCGACGGTTTCTAATATTTTTAATTTTTGATTTTCTGAAAAATACTTAAAAATAGAAAATAAATTATAAACATTACGAAAATAGTTTTAAAAATTATTTTAAATTATAAAAAATAACTCTTAATTAATTGGGATATTTTTCATTAATATTTATAATTATTTAAGTATTAATAATGTTTAATTTATTTAATTAGTGTATTAAATAAATTAGAGAAAAATAATTTTAATTGTATAAAATCAATGTAAATAAGAATAAAGTGTTTAAAAATATTTTTGAGTTATATATGTAACTTTTAATATTTTTTGTAATGAATTTCATTAATTAATTAATATTAATGATGATTAAGTTATTTAATAAATGTATTATATAAATGATGAAAAATAGAATTAATGATTTAAAATTTATATAAAAATAATTTAAAGGTTATAAAAATATTTTAAGTTATAAAATATAACTTTTGATATTTTGTCATAAAAATATTAATATTTTAATATTAAGGATATTAGATTTATTTAATAATTGCATAAAATAAAGTAATTTAGAAATGATTTTAATATTAGAAAAATTATTTTAAATGAAAATAAAATGTTTAAAGATATTTTAAGTTATAAAACATAACTTTTAATATTTAAAGGATAATTTCATTAATAACCCAATATTAATGATAATAATGCAATATTAAGGATATTAGATTTATTTAATGATTTATATTAAATATATTATTTTAAAATGGCTTTATTAATTTAAAAATCATTTAAACAAGATATAAATGAATTAAAAATATTTTAAGTTATAATTAATGACTTTTAATATTTGGATAAATAGTACATTAATACTTAAATATTAATGGTAATTATTTAAAATGATTTTAAATGTTTTAAAAATTATTTAAGGGTAATATTAATACTTTAAAAATATTTTAAGTTATTATAAATAACTTTAATATTTTGGCAATGGTTTTATTAATAGTTTAAAATTAATTAAATATTAATGATAATAGAATTAATGAATATTAAAATCATTAAATAATGATTTTCGGTGTTTGAAAAATCATGATAAATTATAATAATTATTTAAAAATTATTATAAGGCTATGAAAAGTATTATGACTGATATTTAAAAACTCTAATCAAACATTGAACTACAGAATAGAGTTTTAGACTCATTAATTACTCGATAAAGCTGTCGGTGCACAGAAATATTACAGATATTGATCTAGACTTAGATAATTTGACTAGATATGTGTCTGTTTGTGACCTAATGACTGTTAAACTTAAGTAACAATGTGATTAGGTTAAGTGTTGATTGTAAATAGCAGTACTGTGTGTTATGATAAATTATTCTAATTGAACGAATGATCTAATTAATGATAGGTTTCGGTATAAAAGATAAAACTAAGTTGCGTTATTGTAAGCAGCAGCTCAGGCAAGTTTCCTAAACTTACTCCAATTATTATTGAGCAAGTATCTGAACTATCCTTTTTATCGTGTAAGTATCCTAACTTTGCATTTCCTTTATGCAAGGAACATGAGTAAGAAAGTTTCAGAAACATATTATTGTGCCAGATTATTAACTCTTTTGCTAACGATTATATATCCAGTTATTATATTCATACAAGTTCTTAAATTATCCGATCATTGTTTATCAATACAGTATTACATTATAATTCAGATATTTATTCTTTTCATTAATTTCTAATTATGGTTATACAAGTGTCCCCACTTGGATAATCATTGTATTTAATCACATGTTGATACATACCTATTAATTTTCGGTATGTATACATTACTTAAAAGTTGTCTAAGCTATTTGACCCAGCTAGACACAGATTTAGAAATATCGTTGAACATGATAGAACTTTATTGTATCCAATCATATTATTTTGGTTCGAATTCCCGACTAGGTATGAACATCCCGAACATGGGGAAATTTTTGTGCACCCAAGGTGGATAGAGTGAACAATAATATCGTTCTTGCATGTAGTATTGATCAATACAGGGCGCACTGGGATGATCACCCTTGTGCCCGTAAGTTATGACGATTTGCGGATGAAGTTCTGCTAAACCTTAGTGAAAATTGAAAACAAAGTTCATAGTCTGTCGACTACTCTTCATTTATAGTCAGTACGTAGTTTCAAAAGTTTGATATAGAATTGATATGTTGTTATTATTGGTTCAGCTTACTTCACAACTGTTGACTCGTTGTAGAAGTGTTATTCAAAGAAAACATTTAACCCTTTCAACTTATATTTATTGTTGCTATTATTTGCTGGGCAATCAAATGCTCATTCTTGCTTTAAATTTAAATATTTTCAGCTAAGCGTGATCAACCTGAAGGTTCAGACGAGAACAAGGAAAAAGAAAAGTAAACAGAATATGTGTAATGATATCTTTTGTAATAGTTAGATTATATTAAGACACTGATATGTATTATCTATCATGTAATAAATTATAGTAAAGGTTCTGTACTTAGGATTAGACTCTGATATATGTAAATTAAGTTTGATATTTAAATTATTGTTATTATTATTAGTATTATTCTGCTCATAGAAATGGTATCGTGAAGCTCCGAGTTCGGGTTTCAAGTACCCAAGTTTGGGGGATTTATAGGTTGGTATCAGAGCTTTAAGGTTAGAAACCTTAGGTGGGATAGACCTTAGGCTATAACCTTAGAACAGAGGGAAATGTTGAAAATATAAATAACTCATATAGAGTTTAAAAGGAGACGAATTTAATAAATTCATCGTTAAACAAAATAAAAGATAACTTGTATAAAATTATTAATTGTTGTGTGTATACACTACGTGCTAATCAGGACAATTTATATGTATAGATGTCAAATGGAAAAGAATTAGGATACCCTCAGATCATAAAGAAGGATTTAACCTCCATAACCTAGCCAATATCAAAGTAAATTACTAAAATAAAAGCTTACTAGTGAGGTGATTATGTTGGAAAATGTAATACCGAATCCAAAAATGATAATATAACTGATAAATAGAATACAGTTAGGGAATATAAAGTTAAGCTCGAGTTCTTAAAACTTATACTTATGGTAAGTTCATGACTCATAATTATATAAAATTTTTTGAACCCCTCATCGAATGGACGCCAAAGGTCTGACTAGGACAAGTTCTTAAACTCATATGATTGTGGTAAGTTCCTGAACTTATAATGTGTGGTAATTTTGACGAACTTGGTATAGTTATGTGTGATTGGATTATCGAGGATAATGGAATATATAGAATACTAAGCAATTGATCCTTAGTGAAGGAGTAAGAAATAAGTAGTATTAGTGTTATTTGAATGTGTATGATTTTATGATGCGTATATGATAAGTATATGGGTATAAGGTAATATTCTCAACTTTGGTATAAGTTGTGGCAGTGATTCCCAACTTTTGAGTCACAAAGGGATAGCGGATGTTTAAAGTAGTATGTGCTATGGTATGTCAAGTACTATGAATATGAACATATGTTTGATTAATGAAATAAGTTTTGTATAAAGATAATAATTATTTATCTGATCACTGGTTAATAGAGTAAACTAAGTTTTCAAAATTTAATATTTTGAATACATGATTATTTGAGTAGAAATTTTCGCGTTATGTTTATACCATAAGACATATAAGGTAAGTCGACAACAGATAAATTATGATTTTATTTAATCAGATAATGCCGCCAAGACGAAAATGAAACCAAAAGGCAGAAGAACCTGTCAACAAAGCTAGAGGACAACCAAACCCGACACAAAATTTGGCGAATATGGACCTTCAAGCTATGTAGAATGGAATACCAGCTGTGGGAAATCATTCAAATAATCAATTGCCCAACTCCAAAGACTTCAAGGCAGTCGGACCGCCAGGATTTAAAGGATCAACTGACCCTGTAGAAGCGTTTGTGATGGTTATGGTAACGGAGGGGCAAAAGATAGCTTTTTCCACCTATACGATGAAAGGGGGGGCGAATTTTTGGTGGGAGGCAAATCAAGCTAGAGCCGGAGAAGGGAGTAATGGTGGTAGGACTGGAAGAAGGAAAGGAGATAATTTTGGGAATACCAAAATTAGGCCAGGAGGTGGAAATAAATAGGCTGTGCAGTGTGGGAATTACGGAAAGAATCACTTGGGAGAGTGTCTTAAGGGTAAGTTTATGTGTTACAAGTGTGGGCAGGAGGGACATATCTCTCCCAACTATCCCAATCCATAGATGCACAAAGGGTGTTTCATGTGTGGATCAACGGAACATAAGGTGAAGAACTGTCCAAAAAAGGGAAGGGATACAGGGAGCGCGATTACGGGGAAAGGCAGCAAGACATTGGCGACAACGGGACCAACTTCAACAAACAAACTATGAGAGCCCCAAATCCAAGTCTCGAATCACCACGGATCTGGTACAATCATTCTATAACTATTTGCGAAATATATAAATATAAATTGTTTATACAATACACTTTACACACTATTTCCCAAAATCGAGTAACCTTAACTTATACACAATTCATAAACTATCTAACACCTAACATTATTATCAAACTATACTATTACAAACTAGCTGTACATTTTATCCCAAGCAGAACTTGGCATTATCCTTTTTTCCTGTATCCGAACGCATTCGCCTTATCTGCAATGTTTATCATGATATAGCAAGAGTGAGCATGAAAGTTGCCCAGCAAGTTTAAATACAATTTAAGGATATATCATGATTGAAAGAATCTGAATAATAGGCTGGCTATAATTCATCAATATAATTGAGAATTAGCACGAACAAACTTTTGACTGAACAAGTATTGAACATGAACAAATATATATGGACCAACTGGTAATGAAGGTGATCAGCCTTTCATACCTAACTTATACATGCAATATGTACAGAGTACAATTCCACATGGCAATCATCAATGATTAACCATAAGCATATCTGAATAAAACAACTCTTAGTAGAGTTAAGTAAAACTTGCATGAACCGTTGATTACCGCTATGCAATTTAATAAGCTTTGTCTGAAGACCTATTACTAATAATATGTATTTCCAAGTTAGAATAATATCATCACAGTACTTAAAAAAAATAACCTAAACACATAACCCTATCAGTCTATACCACACAAAACATCTAGCCTCAAGTCAAACTATTATAGTCCGAGTTGAGTTCGGTACAATTCTAACATCCCGACGGTTTTGTCGGACTTTTCTCGAGTCTAAGTTTAATTAAATTATGCTTGAACACTTAACAATTATCTTAAATAATTTATTATCATTCAATATATATATATATATATATATATATATATATATATATATATATATATATATATATATATCATAGACTTGCAATAATTTTCAGATAACAACTACCTTTAATTCACTTAATATTATTAATCCTGATAATATTTAATTCACCTCTTAGTATTATTAGTTCAGTAATAATACTTTTATTCGCTTACTAATCTTAATAATATTTCAATACCTTACTAATATTATTAATCCTCTTAATAATATTTTAATCATCAAGTAATACTTAATTTAATATTATTAATATTTTAATAATATTTTAATCTAAGATTAATATTTTAATCTAATATTATTACTCATTTAATAATAATTTAATCATTTATTAATGCTTAAATCAAATACTATTAACTATTTAATAATATTTTAATGAAGTTTTAATCTTAATATTTTTATTTACTTAACAATATCATATTCTAATATTATTAATATCATAATAATATTTTAATAATTTATTAAATTAATAAACAATTTATTCTAATTGTTCACCCTTTATTAAACCTCTTATTTAATATCCATAAAAAGTCATAAATAATATTTCTTATTATAAATTACCAAAATGCCCTAAAATAGTCATAATATTATATATCAGGAGTATTCAAGCATTAAAATAACATTTTTCTTATTTAAGACGTCATTTAACTAATTATTTCCTTTTATTCATAACTTAATCATTTTTAGGAAAACTAGCAAACTGATTCCAAAAATTCTCATTTTCTAGATTTGGACAGCATATGACCCAACAATGATCCCCAAATTTTCCTAGAATTTTAGAAAATGAATTACTAATTTTAAAGTGCCCAAAACACTCGGATCTTGCTTCATTTTTCATAAATCGAGTTTTGCTCATAAAAATATGAAATTTTCAGGGTATACTCTCATAGCATATATAAACCTACTATAAGAATTTTGGAATTTTCCAGTGTATGCACAGTGAGAAATTCGAGTGTTAATAGTTAGAAGTCCTTTACAGAAATAGCCATTACGCACAACCTATAAATCGAAACGCGTCCGTTCTTTTTCCTACACGTAGATAACTTCTTAAGGTACCTCTGTGATTTTTCCCAGATTTTTAAAAGACTTTCAACTGACCAAAACAGCCTAAAGAAAAATGGAAACAATAGCTATTTTAGGGTTTCAAAGTCTCAATATACTATGTGAACTATTTTGGGGAAAACAGTCCCCATGGCTTCAATACTTGCTAGATTTGTGTTCTACCACTTGGGTTTACTAGATAACTCATGTATCTAGCACCCCCCCTTCGACGGATCACAAATCCAAGTTGTAAAACTTGAGTTATACAAGATTTAGTGAAAGAAAAATAAGGGTTTCACCCCTTGGAGAACATATGCTCATTTTCTTCCTCTAAGCCTTTGATCCAACACTCAAAATACTTAGTTCTATAAATGATAATATGTAGAACTAGGGTATCTTGAGTATTAGTTCATAACCCCAACAAAACTCAAGCTATAATACAAAGTAGAAGAAGAAGATGAAGATTACGTTATACCTTGATTTAGTGGCAGCCTTCCTTGATTTACCAAAGTAAGTAATGAACTTATGATGCATCAAATAAACTAGCACACCTCTCTCACTCTCACAAAAAATGAACTCTCTCTCTTTCTTTTCTCTCTTGAATGCTACTAGCTTGGGAGAAAAAAATAGAAGAAGAAGAATGAGAGAAAAATGAATGTCTAGCAAATGAATGAGTGATATAACTATTATCCCCCATATTTTTATTGTCCCATGGATAAAAGACTACACCTTATCTCTTCAATTAGCCTAATCATATGATTAAGGATGCTTAATAGATTTGCAACCAATGGGAGATTGACACACATGTACTTGTGTGTAAGATTTTTACTAATGGACATTGATTAGCATAATCTTCTTGCCATAAAAAAGGCTTAATTGGTCGGTCCCCCCTTGCCCATTATATCTCCTAATTTGCTTTTATTTTAAATCACAAATTTGATTAATCAAAAGTCTAAAATACCCTTAATCGAGTGGGCTAAGTATTGGTTTGCATTTTATTTTATTTGGGCTTCTTCCTTAATTGTTTTGGGCCATGTAATAAACATAGTCTAACAATTTTAATATATTTTACCCAAATTGTTTATTTAGGGTTTCCATTCCCAATCTTATGAAATTTAATTACTTATACATGTGACTTTAGCTCATAACCTAATTAGGTTTACAAGAAATAGGTTTAAAATTACTAGTCACTTGAAATAACAAGATTATCCACTTAAGTTAGTATACATATTAAATACTAACATTTCCTTATTACCATAACCCTTAGATTATTTAATTGTCTCACCTAATGCATAATTAGGTTACGAAACTTTCATTTTTTAATGAAATCTATAAATGTATATATCCATAACTATAGTATATATATTTATTGATCCAAGCATCACTTCACATATGTTGTCACATACTAAATCACTGTATAACATAAAGTTTTAAATATCAATAATGCACTTACATATATAGTGACTTCAAATTCGCGGTTATTAACCCTTAGGGTTTTCAAAAATAGAAAATTAATATTTCTAAATTGTAATTAGGATTCTCGAAATAAATTAAACTTTCCCATTCATAAATCAATCTCGTTAATTAGGATTAATTTATCCTAATTTAAATTGCTAATTTAGCAATTAAGTCCACAATTTTATATTAGGGTTTCTGACGGAACAATTAGGGTTTAAAAATCTAAAATTAGGGTTTGCTAATTAATTAAGCTTTACCGTAATTAATATTATAATTAATATCACTTAAGCATTATAATTATCCTTTAAATCTCCAGATTAGGGTTTCTAATTTTTGAATTAGGGTTTCGTATTCTCGAAACTGAAATTAGGGTTTCAGAACCGGGTTTAGGGTTTCTTATCAGTCATTAGGGTTTTCTAACTGAACGCTTTCGTTCTTAATATATACTCAGGGTTTGACATTGATATAATTTATCTGGTCAACCCTTGACCCTTAACCACATTCTGAACACATACATAACCATATGCACAAAACATATTCACATATACACTTAATCCTGAATAATTCACCTAAATCCTACACAGAATTTTGAAATCTTCAAAAAAAATTCTAAATTTTCGGGTTGTCAGACAAACCAACAGAACCAATCGCAGGAGTCTTCAACATGAATGTTTAGAATTCGGTAACAGCCGGGAATGCAACTCCAGGTATTATTCATATAACTTGTATATTTTGATATATATGATTTTCCAATGCAATAAATTATTTTATAAAGAAATTTTGAAGAAGGAATTTGAGTTCTTTTAGAAATCAAATTTTTGTTTAAGCAGATAGACAAACTTTATGTTGAATAGTTAAAAATCAGTTCGATCAAATATGATCAAGATCTACTTACAATGATTGTATAGGCTATGTACCCTGGTATGTATAAGTTTTAAAATGGTGATTCCGGGGACGAAATCTTTATAAAGGATGGTGAATGTAATAACCCGATATTTTCCATATAAATAAATAAAAAAAAGTTCATATAAATTTTTTTTATTTTAATGATGGGAATATGTGTCAAGTAATGTGTATGCATATTTGTAATAAATGAAAATATATTTATTACCTGAAAAAAATTATAAATAATTTTAGAATTATAAATCATTACAAATTATATTCTTATAATAATTAATTTTTATAAGCAAAAATATTTTTATTAATTATTTTCCATGAAAACATGATTTTATATTATTTAAATAATATATGAAATGATTATTAGAATTATAATGATAAATATTTTATTATTTGAATTGTTCAGAATATTTAAGTTAATTATTTTAACTTAATTATTAATGATGCGTATGAAGAATGAATCAGATATGGAATCCAAACCCTAAATTTAGATTTTCATCAAAGGTTGAGAATAATAATATAATATTTATTATATTTTAATTTTTCAGTGCTATAAATATGTACTATATATGTATAGACTGATAATGGTTGGCCAATTATGATAAATTATGTCATAACCCTTATATCATGTTATTAAACCCTAATTGTTAAACTCAGTTATGAGTTCGAGATTGTGTAGTAATTATGTTATATGAATTTACTGTGCATTATAGAATTTTTGTAATTATGAGAAACCCTAATTATTATTTGAAAACCCTAATTTGCTAAAAATAGAAACCCTAATTATTTTTTTTTAAAAATTATAATGATAATTAGGAAACCCTAATTGTTAATCTTAGAACCCTAATAATATTTAGGAACCCTAATTTAAAAACCCTAATTTTCTATTAAAAATCCTAATTTTAAATTAGTGTGTTTTAATTAAAATTTTATTACACTTGAATTTTAATTTTTAAACCCTAGAAATTATTTGAGAAATTTGAAGACTTAAAATCTAGTGATTAAACCATAGATTCAAGTACCTTGGACAAGAATACTCTTGAGATTATAAGTAAAATTACCATTTATCCTTTTTTGTCCCATTTGTGAATTATTGATTTGCATATCTTATCAAATTTTGCTGCCACCCTAGTCTACCTACCTAGGATCTATAACACCAGCACATGATCAGCCTTTGCAAGCAATCAAATACATTGCACAAATTGATTTGCTAGATTCAAGAGAGGGAAAGTGCACATTTAGCCTAATTTGATCACTTGCACTTAGCCATATTCTCTCAAGCTCAAACCCACAAAATTCTAGTGTTAGATCAGTCACAAATCAAGCCCCACGAACACCAACATCAAATCAGAAGCATAGAAATCAGAATTGGATCATAAAGAGGTAAACCCTAATCTAGAAATTTGACTTTTGATCTTATGTTAGATGTTATGATTTAATGTTAAAACATGTTGTTTGTAGTCTATTTAAGTAATTTGGGTTGCTAGATGTTAGATCCATAACATCTAGAGGCTCGGATTTGCCATTTTTCAAAATCTGGAAAAATTTTACTTTATGTTCTGACAACGAATGTCAGAGGATGTAAATTCTTTGATGTTTAATATTTTTGTTATTTTATGGTTTGGATCTATAGTCTGATATGAGGTCTTTCATCTGAAAGTGAAAGCAGTGTCACTGGATGTTTAGATCGAAAGTTACTGATGGTCAAAGGTCGTTGACCGACCATGATCGAGTATGAATCTTGGCAACCCAGAAAGCTTTTTCAGCGTTTGACAATGTTTTGGGAAGCTTAGATCTATCAGTTTGTAAATTATTTGATGATGTTATAGTATCCAATTTATAGCCTATCATATGTACTTTATATTTGTGGCTTTTGATCCTTTAAATAATCTATTGATCGAACTTAGTGGATGGTCAAACCTGGCCCCTCGTTCACGATTTTGATTTCTGGGAATTTCCAGAAAACATGAAGAACAACTTCTGACCATGTTTGACCGTGTCATAGATTGTTATTTTGTTGTTGTTAAATTGAGATCAAGATTAGTTATGTTCATTGTCATGTATATTACAAGTATGAACCATAAAATCACCAAACTCATGACCAGAACATGTTTATAATCGAGCTACAAGATGACCAGTCGAAGTTCTGGGTTTCTGGAAAACCCAAAAACCGTCTAGCAAGTACTTTGGAAGGTCAGATCTTCTTGTTGTGTTGTGGTATGTCTTAATTGATGGTTGAATATTTTAGTATTGCAACAATACTACAATATCAGTGTCTTAGTTCACCCATAACATGCTCAGGCTAAGAATTATTTTTGGTCAAACTCAGAGCCTTGAACACGAAGCTGTCAGTGTTCTTGAGCTCAAGAACACCAACAACGACGCTTAGTGTCGCTAAAGGCCAATAGCGACAGTTTCTAATATTTTTAATTTCTGTTTTTTCGGAAAATACTTAAAAATAGAAACTAAATTATAAAAATTACAAAAATGGTTTTAAAAATTATTTTAAATTATGAAAATTAACTTTTAATTATTTGGGATATTTTTCATTAATATTTATGTAAAACCCCAACTTTTTGAATAAAGATGAATTTTTTATAAATATTATTTTTGAATATTATGGAGTAAAATTGATATAATGTTATAGTTTGAGGTAATATTTATAAATTTTGCAAATTACGCAAGTTGCTATATAATATTCAATTGGTCGGGGAATATTCGTATGACGACATAATCATTGGTGGACCCCACAACGGAATTATTGTCGGATTGAGAAAACGACAAAAATATTTTATTAAAAATAACGGCGGAAGTTTTACCGTTGATACTGTTGAACTACTCGATAGTAAAAGTACAGTAATACATGTGGTTGTATAGTAGCACACGGTATTGATTATTAATGCTTATGTGAGAAGTCACTCAATTTGATTCAATTATTGTCAATTAATAATATGAATTATTTAGCGATAATGAAGTTTTGTTTTATTCGTATTATTAACGTAATAAAACAGAAACATCTTTTTATATAAAATAGAATACTTTATTAAAGTTATTCTATAAATAGAATATATTATGTTTTATTTAAAAGATTTTTCTTTAAATATGGACCGTCAGATTAAAGTAAACCAATCTGGACCGTTCATGGATTAGTTACTATGCATTCCATTTTCCTATAAATAGAAGCTCATTCCTTCATTTTTTCTTACGAATTCACTGAACTCTAGAGAGAGAAACTATAAAGAGAAACTATAGAGAGAAAGAAGAAAAGTATTCTGCTACTTAACTACTTCTTTATTTCAGTTCTTCTTTAAAACGGTAAGGGGTATTATTTCTTTTGTATTCATGAAGAGAACTTCTGTTATTCCATTATTTATTATTCTATTGGAATAACCTATATACGTGGTCTACCCTATACTTGGTGACATTCTTCTATTATTCTGTTGGAACATCATGTCTGTGTGTTTTACACCGGACCTGGTTCCGTCTTTATTATTATTCTGTTGGAACATTCTGTCTGTGTATTTTACACTGGACCTGGTTTCGTCTTTATTATTATTCTGTTGGAACATCCTGTCTGTGTGTTTTACACCGGACCTGGTTCCGTCTTTATTATTATTCTATTGGAATATCCTGTCTGTGCGTTTTACGCCGAACCTGGTTCCATTATTTATTATTCTGTTAGAATAACCTGTCTGTGCGGTCTATCGCATGCATGGTGATTTCTTTTGTTATTCCATTCTTTATTATACTAAGTTGGTTAAAACTTTGACTTCTATACTCCATAAAATTAGTGGAATATCTTTGATATTTGCGCTTCATGTAGTATCTTTTCATGGAAATATTCTTCTAAGAATTCTTGAATTTTACTCCACAAAGCAGTATCATATTGACAATTTGGACGTTGTTAATTTTTGGATAAATTAATTCTTGAACTTGTTTTATTGAATTCTTATATCATTGTTATCATCCTCATGTTTATAAAATGTTGAAAGTCATCTGTGGCCTGTAGTGCATAGATGGACTTGGTATGATTATGACCAGGGATTATTCGGTATAATCATGACCGTAATGTTACAAATGAAGTGGTAAAAGTCCTCATTGGCCCGTAGTGCATTGATGGACAGTTGTTGGCATGATAATGACCATTAATGAATACGCAAATATTCTTGGCCCGTAGTGCATGGATAATTGTGGTCGTGATACTAATGAATATCCTTGGCCATAGTGCAGGGGTGATTCGACGATATGGATTATTTTATTAATCTGAGTCCCAGCGATAACAGTGTTGAAAAACCTTTTAAATTATAGAAGATAGTAGATTTTATTCTCTACTTGACTCTTCTAATGGATTGCTTGTTCCGCTGTAGTTAAACTTGATGTTTATTATATTTTATCAGTTTAACACTGTTAAAGGCTAATGATAATTTATTTTACATTATCTTAGTCATAATATTTCTTACTGGGCTAGTTGAGCTCACACTTTCTTTCACTGTTCTCTTCAGGAAATGAGAATATAGCTGGGACGAGTCGGGGAACGGAGTGATGGACCAGATGATAGTATTAGTAGTCCTCACTATTCTGTTAAATAGTGTGACAATAATTATAATGAGAACTCTTTTTGAGTTTGTATAATATCTAATAGACAATAATTGTATTCAAACTCACAGCATGTTTTGTCGTAATGCATACAACAGTTGTATAATTAAGTTTTATTTGAATTCTGTACCATGTATCTGGCTACCCAAGATGGGTGATGTATACCTAATTTTGGGGGCGTCACAGTTTATAATTATTTAAGTTTTTATAATATTTAATTTATTTAATTAGTGTATTAAATAAATTAGAGAAAAATGATTTTAATTTTATAAAAATCAATGTAAATAAGAATAAAGTGTTTAAAAATATTTTTGAGTTATATATGTAACTTTTAATATTTTGTGTAATGAATTTCATTAATTAATTAATATTAATGATGATTAAGTTATTTAATAAATGTATTAAATAAATGATGAAAAATAGAATTAATGATTTTAAATTTATATAAAAATGATTTAAAGGTTATAAAAATATTTTAAGATATAAAATATAACTTTTGATATTTGTCATGAAAAATATTAATATTTTAATATTAAGGATATTAAATTTATTTAATAATTATATTAAATAAAGTAATTTAGAAATAATTTTAGTATTAAAAAAATTATTTTAAATGAAAATAAAATATTTAAAGATATTTTAAGTTATAAAACATAACTTTTAATATTTAAAGGATAGTTTCATTAATAACTCAATATTAATGACAATAATGTAATATTAAGGATATTAAATTTATTTAATGATTTATATTAAACAAATAGTTTTAAAATGGTTTTATTAATTTAAAAATCATTTAAACTGAATATAAATGAATTAAAAATATTTTAAGTTATAATTAATGACTTTTAATATTTGGATAAATAGTACATTAATACTTAAATATTAATGGTAATTATTTAAAATGATTTTAAATGTTGTCAAAATTATTTAAGGGTAATATTAATACTTTAAAAATATTTTAAGTTATTATAAATAACTTTAATATTTTGGCAATGGTTTCATTAATAGTTTAAAATTAATTAAATATTAATGATAATAGAATTAATGAATATTTAAATCATTAAATAATGATTTTCAGTGTTTGAAAAATCATGATAAATTATAATAAGTATTTAAAAATTATTATAAGGCTATGAAAAGTATTATGACTAATATTTAAAAACTCTAATCGAATATTGAACTACGGAATAGAGTTTTAGACTCGTTAATTACCCGATAAAGCCGTCGGTACACGGAAATATTTCAAAAATTGATCTAGACGTAGATAATTTCACTAGATATGTGTCTGTTTGTGACCCAATGATTGTTAAACTTAAGTAGCAATGTGATTAGGTTAAGTGTTGACTGCAAATAGCAGTACTATGTGTTATGATAAATTATTCTAATCGAACGAATGATCTTATTAATGATATGTTTCGGTATAAAAGATAAAACTAAGTTGCGTTATTGTAAGCAGCAGCTCAGGTAAGTTTCCTAAACTTACTCCAATTATTATTGAGCAAGTATCTGAACAATCCTTTTTATTGTGCAAGTATCCTAACTTTGCATTTCCTTTATGCAAGGGACATGAGTAAGAAAGTTTCATAAACATATTATTGTACCAGATTATTAACTCTTTTGCTATCGATTATATATCCAGTTATTATATTCATACAAGTTCTTAAATTATCCGATCATTGTTTATCAATACAGTATTACATTATAATTCAGATATTTATTCTGTTCGTTAATTTCTAATTATAGTTATACAAGTGTCCCTACTTGGATAATTATTGTATTTAATCACATGTTGATACATACCTATTGATTTCCTGTATGTATACATTACTTAAAAGTTGTCTAAAGCTATTTGACCCAGCTAGACACAGATTTAGAAATATCGTTGAACATGATAGAACTTTATTGTATCCAACCAGATTGTTTTGGTTCGGATTCCCGACTAGGTATGAACATCCCGAACATGGGAAAACTTTTGTGCACCCAAGGTGGATAGAGTGAACGATAATATCGTTCTTGCATGTAGTATTGATCAATACAGGGCGCATTGGGATGATCACCCTCATGCCCGTAAGTTATGACGGTTTGCGGATGAAGTTCTGCTAAACCTTAGCAAAAATTGAAAACAAAGTTTATAGTCTGTCGACTACTCTTCATTTATAGTCAGTACTTAGTTTTAAAAAATTGATATGTTGTTATTATTGGTTCAGCTTACTTCACAACTGTTGACTCGTTGTAGAAGTGGTATTCAAAGAAAAAATTTAACCCTTTTAGCTTATATTTATTATTGCTATTACTTGATGGGCAATCAAATGCTCATTCTTGCTTTAAATTTAAATATTTTCAGCTAAGCGTGATCAACTTGAAGGTTCAGACGAGAACAAGGAAAAAGGAAAGCAAACAGAATATGTGTAATGGTATCTTTTGTAATAGTTAGATTATATTAAGACAATGATATGCATTATCTATCATGTAATAAATTATAGTAAAGGTTACGTACTTTGGATTAGACTCTGATATATGTAAATTAAGTTTGATATTTAAATTATTGTTATTATTATTAGTATTATTCTGCTTATAGAAATGGTATCATGAAGCACCGAGTTCGGGTTTTAAGTACCCGAGTTTGGGGGCTTTACAACTTACCCGTGATAACTTCATTCGGGTTCCTCGACAAATGCTCTCACTCAAACTACCGGTTTTAACTTGTTTGGGACATCCTTTGGAGTCACCATCCCAACTGGACTTGACTTCACTACACGGCAAAATTGAGGTAGGTGACCTTCTCTTCTGCAATTGAAACATGATTTGGGTTGTTGCGTACAGTTTTGACGTATGTGTCCCTCCTGTCTGCATTTAAAACATACAACCGGTGGTCGTTCTTCTTCATTGGAAACAGGTGTTGGTGCTGTTGTCTTTCCATCCTTATTGAACCTTATCTTCTTGAACTTTTCAATTCTATTATATTGGCCTTGATTACCACCGAAGTGGTTACCATTCTTGGCATGATAATTTCCTCTATAATGGTTATCATTGTTCTGATGGCCGTTGCAACCGGTATGATTATTATTGTGTTGTTGGTTGTTACCTTTTGGTTGGGCTGACTCATTATTGCGCTCTAATAACTGAGCCCTATTCACAACATCTGAATATAAATAAAGTTTGTGAGAAATGAGGTATTAACGTATTTTGGGTCTCAAACCTCGCAGAAACATTTGCATCATTCTCTCCTCATTATCAACCAAATGGGATGCGAATCGGGACAACTCGACAAACTTAGCCTCGTACTGCGACATGGTCATATTATTTTGCTCCAACTTGGTAAACTCCACCTCCTTCATGTGACGAATACTTTTGGGAAAGTACTTGTCGTTGAACCGCTCTTGGAACTTCTCCCAAGACATTTTGAGTGCAATAGACTGAGTACGCTTTACTGATTCCCACCAGTAATCTACTTCTTCACACAATATAAAGGTGGCGAAGGGAACCTTTTTCTCCTCCGAGCATTCTAAGACATCAAATATCTTGATGATCTTCCTTATCCACGTCTCCGACTTAAGTGGTTCTGGCTTTCTCAAAAACTCTGGTGGTCCTAGCTGCTTGAACTGCTTAGCAGTGACCAGCCGTGAGTTGCCAGTTTTTCTACCTGCATTTTGAACAGGAGTCTCTCTCATTTGGTTTTGCATAAATTCTAGAAAACTCCTAAATATATCGTCGTTCGTCAATTGGTCGGTGTTGTCGTTTACACCAGGATTATTGCCTTCCTGATGCACATTATCCTGGTTATTGATCGTCGGTGACTCAACGGTCTCATGTGCTTCATTGCTCATCTCAACATTTTCAGATATCATTCTCAAATACTGTCACAAAACAAGGGTTAACTGACATGTCACATATTATCCCTATACTCTGACCGACCAATTAAATACCAAATAAACTTAGGTAGGTCATAATAGAGAATGAATTCTCCGTCTCTCCCCTCCTAGTTCTTGTCTCATATCTTAGCCAGGGATCATATCCCTAAGCTTTGATACCAACTATGACGCCCCCAAAATATGTATACATCACCCATCTTGAGTCGCCAAATACATGGTACAGAAATCAAATACAAACTTCTTTAATACAACTATCGTGTAAAAATACGACAAAACATAGCTGAGTTTTTACATGAATATTGCCTTATAGACAATATTCAAACTCAAATTCAATCCTCGTTACATTTATTATCATACTAAGTAGTGAGGACTACTAAAATAACCATCTCGGACTGTCACTCCATTCCCCGACTAGTCCCGGCTACGTTTTCATTTCCTGAAGAGAATAATGAAAGCAAAAGGGTGAGCTCAACTAGCCCAGTAAGAAATATTATAACTAAGATAATGCAGAATAAATTATCATTAGCCTTAAACTGATAAAATATAATAAACATCAAGTTTAACTACAAAGGAACAAGCAATCCATTAGAAGAGTCAAGTAGAGCATGATATATATACTATCTTCTATGATTTAAAAAATTTTCATTCACTTTATCGCTGAGACTCAACTTAATAAATGTCGATGTCGAGATTTTTATTTGTCCCTTTTCATTTTTTATTCTTTTGTGTTCTCATTTTAGGTGAGATTTGTTTGAGAAAACAAGCAAAAAAGGTCCGACATATTTATGTCGACGACTATAAGAGTCGCTAGTTAGTTTTTTAACTGGTTATACCAACACAACCAAGAAAAGATTTGCACATTGACCTAGTGATGTGACACTGCTAAACGGGTCTGTGAAACTGAGATTCATTAGGGTCTAGGGACTTGCTTATGCGGAGGGAAGGTGTTAGGCACCCCCCGACATCCGTGTTGCCACGGTGACTGCCACTTTTCAAGAAATTTTAATATGAATATGTGTGTGTGTGGGTCAATGTGCTGTTATTTAGAAGTAGCGTTATGCCTCGTTCGCACCTATATACAAAGGGTTTGAATTTCTTTATAAAATTCAGTTTTAACATGATATAGCAGTGATGTTTTCTAAAAAAGAGGTTTTTTAAATCCTGTGCTCAATAGTAATTGAGGCCTTTGATACTTCTATTTTATTAAATGTTCGGCTTGATTAAATTTATTTTCGAGATGCGAAGCATCTTCGAGAAAATAATGTACAAAGTAGTGCCGAACTCCTCATGGGTATGAAAACCATTTGAGGAAATCTAAACACCGCGAATAATTTACAAGCTGTTTACAGCTAAAAATGTCCATCACGGGAACCGAATCTAGATTCAGTGGACTGAATCTGTGATCACATGATTCATAGGCTCACATGATGCCGCAATTGATATGAACGCAGTAAGCAGTTATATATATATAAAAGCTGTAAATATATATATATATATATATATATATATATATATATATATATACAGAAATGATCAACCACCACGAAGCACCTCCATGGGGGATCGAAAATGTAAATATAAATATATATATATATATATATATATATATATATATATATATATATATGTGTGTGTGTGTGTGTGTGTGTGTGTGTGTGTGTGTGTGTGTGTGTGTGTGTGTGTGTGTGTGTGTGTGTGCAAACAATCAACCACCACGAAGCACCTCCATGGGGATTTGCAAATATAAACAAGGCAATAAAACGATCAACCGCCTTGAAGTAAACTCCAGGCAGGACAAAATGTAAATAATGCTATAAAAACGGTCAATCGCCACGAAGTAAACTCTAGGCGGGACGAAATGTAAATATATATATATATATATATATATATATATATATATATATATATATATATATATATATATATATATATATTAAAGCAGTAAACTCTCCGGATATAAAATCCAGGATCATTAAACATAGTTTGACACACAGTTCATATATATATACAAAAGTAATTAAACACTCCAGACGTAAGTCTAGGCTCATCGAACAAAGTTCGACACACAGTTCATATATGTATATATATATATATATATATATATATATATATATATATATATATATATATATATATGAAAGCAATTAAACATTCCAGACATAAGTCTAGGCTCAATCGAGGCATAACTCGATAATGTTAGTCAATATATAAATATATATATATATATATATATATATATATATATATATATATATACAAAAGAAATAAAAGCCACGGACCGAAGTCTGGGCAAACACACGCAACATGACTCTCAACGTGAAGAATAGTATGTGCAAAGAAGAAGAGAAAGGCTTTAAAATATGTAAGAAGGCTTACAGTGGGCTGCCAAAAAAGACTTCAATAACTTAAAATGGATGAAGACTCGGCTCCCGCCGGTAAAAAGTAGCTATATATGAGCTTACAAGTGTTTAAAATGAGAAAGTACTCGGTTTGGGGTGTGTACAAAGCAAATTAGACAGGGCTTCCTCGCCTTTTTCTCTTCCAAAATGGCCACCCCAAGCCCTCTATTTATAGAGGGGGAGCCACAGGTGTACTTGCGGCTACCCGGGGTGCCCCGGGCTTCGCGGGTCCTGCCGTCTCAAAGTACGTGCATGCGTGCAATGTGATGTCCGCTCGAACTTTTAGAACTTCAATTGGGGCATCCGACTGAGGTCTATAAGACCTATTTCGAACCGCCGTTGTTGAGAGTTACACAATGACGTGTGATTAGAGGTTGTACGAAGTCAGGAAGATGGGACCATACCCTCCGGTCTTTATGCTTCAAATTATATCCGTTATCCTACGTAATAGTCACTCATGATTGGATTTCCTTGGTTCTTGTGGGACATAGCTATGTAGAAATGTATGCCTGAAATGCTGAGATGGCGTGATGTGGCATCAAGGTGGCAAGATGATGACTTTGCCCCTCACCGGGGTTATCTCTAGTTTGGGCTGATAAAGTAGACGTTGCTCAGGGTTATCTCTAAGATTGGACTGCTGCAAGTGTTGAAGGTCCTCAGTGTCATCTCTGAGGTGTGCCTGTCTTCCCGGGGCTATCTCTGGGTCTTGTATTGAGTCCCTCAGTGTGAGTGTCGAGTGTTCTGAAGCTATTTGCATGGCTTTGAAACAAGCATTTTTGGGGTTATCTTTGGAACTGCAACTACACTCCTTGGGGTTATCTCCAAGGTTAGCACTGCTATTCCTAGTGTCAGGACTAAGACTGAATATCTCGGGGTTATCTCCGGGATGAATCGGCCTTCTCCGGTGGAATTTCCAGTATTGGAACTGCATGCCTCGAAGTTATCTCTGAGGTTGAAACTGATACTCCTGATGTGTGTTCCGGGGTTAAAACTAAACTTCTGGTAGTATCTGGACTAGATGTAAGCTGTCTTCCAGGGTTATCTCTAAAAGACGAATCTACCCTCCTGTAATGTCAGTAATAGGTGTGCAAAAAATTTCGAGTGTCTGCAAATGCCCCTCTTTATCATATTCATGCAATGTAATGGCATGGATAGGATAAAGAATCCTAGACACTTGAAATGCAACAAGATAAATATGATGCTATACGCAGCAACATGATGCAAATGTATGATGCATATGGATTGTTTTCCCACATGCTGGGGATGATTACCGGCTCCCTGTTGCTTCTCCCGGGGATGGCAATGATAACAAGCTTGGATGTGTGATCCAAACTTCTAAGGATGTTGACATTGGGGCTATCACCAAAGTCCTGAATCCTTGATACAAACTTTATTCCAATGATATGCCTCTCATGTACAAGAGATCTGTGGGGATAAAGTTTTTGTCTACTTGAGGATGTTTATAACATATTCCATCATCGATCCTCTCCGATGATGTTAGTCTTTCCTTGTTTATATCGCCAGGACATATCAATGTTCTGTTGGATTTACTGCCAATAGTATGTGTTGTCAGGGCTGCCTGACCTTCTTCGACGTGTGAACCAACGGATGACCACGCGTTGTAACCCCCGGCGGGGATCCACTTGACCTTTGTTGTCGTGTACATCAACAGATGAATTCCCTACTGAGGATAAATGCCGAGGCTGCTTGACCTTTATCGATGTGTGTATCAATTAATGCAATCATTAGATGGCTTTCGATGCGTCGTTGGGTTTACTTACCAACTACTGAACTGATGTCAAGGTTGATTGACCTTCGTTGACATGTATATCAACAAAAAATATGCGTTGTAACCCCCGCCAGGGATCTGTTTGTTCCTCGCTAACGTGTGCATTAATAGAAAATATGCGTTGTAACCCTTGTCGGGGATCTGTTTTTGGACAGATGACCATGCGTTGTAACCCCCGCCGGGGATGCACTTGAAAAGATTAGGGTGACGACCCTGAATTGACGGCATTGGACCTCTGTGCAGTATTATCGAATGTGATATGCAATGACTGGGATCATCGGTATAGTATACCCTGTGTTTGGCCGAATACCAATGAATGATATGAAAGCCATAATCGGGCCCAGAAAAACTAGGATTTCAGGCCATTCCGCTCAATCGCGTAGCGTTTTTATCCCTGATTCGGCCTTTTCAGCTTGTGAGAACTCCTTTGTAACTCGAACTGGACCGAGCCGAAGGGGTGGAACCCACTTAAGGGTGCCGTAGGTACACCTACAGCAGCCACAGGTGGACCTGCAGCTAGCCGTGGCTACTAAATGCCTGCAGGTTGCTTTCATAAGTCATTTTCAAGTTGTGTCGCGAAGGAAATCTGAGAGCTCTTCTTCAGATCTGTTGAGTTCAGACGTCTTTCTGCAAATTCTGTCATCGTACAAGTGTTCTACACTGTCCTGATAACGTATACATGTCTTCTTTTCCAGTTTTTATCTGTTGAAAAATGACTTATCACATGAAATGCATCTAAACACATAGTAGTGAATTTACATGCTCAAATGTCTTGATAAAAAAATATTCAACATAGTAAATATTAGTATTAAACCATGCTGAACATAATGATGTGAAAAAAATTTAACTTTTGAAACAGTCAAATTGGCACCTTTTTCTACTATTTCTTATCTTATTTGAGGACAAATGAGCAAAGGTGGTAAAGCAAAGTAATCCTGATAATTAGGCTACCCTTATAGATTGATGACTTTGATTTTTTAATGTAAATAGTATGTATATGACTGTGGGCAGGTGTGCTAATGAATGGTCACCTAGTCATACCTATGTGTATGTGGATAGTCTTTTTTATAGAAGAAACTATGGCAAAAATGTTCAAAATGTAGGCATTGAGTAGTCATGCATTTTCAACTATACTGTAGATGTATGTTAAAATAATGTATGCATGTATGTAGTCATAAAATGCATTTTAAAAAGAAAGCTCCAGGTTAGAAGATACCACATCCTTTCTGAGGTGATTTGGAGACTTTTTGTCTAGATATTTATGGATCCGGATCAACCGAGTAGTTCTTGCATGTCCACTTCTGGTGTACGGAGGAGGGCTTCTGAAGTGCCTCGACCCCATTTTATTAGACAGCCTCGTCGTCTGGTGGAGGCGGTGATACGTCCAGTCCGAGTTGACGTGTCAGACGTCGAGGATGAGGAAGAGGATGTTCTAGTTGCAGACCCCGCTCCTGCTGCGCATGTTCCCCGTAGGGACCTCCCGAGTATTCAGGTGGTAAACCCAGAGCTTCTGGGTGACTTGAGTTGACATCCCTCGATGTATCTACATGCTAACGAGGTATCAAGTTAGATCTTAATCTTCCTTCTTTCCTATTGATGAGGAGTAAAGGATTTTGATACAGATCTGCATTTTATGTAGGTTCTCGGCTTTACACAGCCTCAAAGGAACTGGTTCAACATTCAATCCATGTACCAGGCTTTACATCCTGACTATAGAACGATTGTGCATGACTGGAGATTTGGGGAGTTCTTTTCTATCCTTTCCCGTCATTGTCCATGGGGTTACCTCAAGGCATTGTCTGAGTGCTAGTTTCACCAGACTCAGTCTCTCCATTTATTGGACTGTGAGTTGATGATGACACCGATGGATTGGTGGTTTACCACAGGTATTGTGACACCCCCAAATCCTGGTACTTCATTTCCTCAAGATTTGGTGTTCACGTAATCAAAACATTCATTACTAACTACCCAATTGATAAAATTGAATAAATAAAACCTGCCCATACAGGATTAAACTTAAATAAAAATCTCCCAGGTTATCTAACCTTTACAAACATTCATTCATGTGGAAAATAAATTAATATAAACTTCATTACAATCCTTAAACAAGTCTGAAAATAAACTATTCAATCTATTACAGGTCTTCAGCATTGTTTCATCTTTCCTTTCCCTTTACTGGTGCTAGGTACATCACCAGTTTCAACCTTAGCTGTAAGAAATTTTACAGGCAAGAGTGAGCAAACAAGGCCCACTTGAAATAATAATAAATAAATCAGTTAACTTTACATCATGTACCAACATTAGGTTTAATAGAACTGAACAATAAATTCTATTACTTTCTAAAACTTTAATCAATTACCGAGGGTCTATTGACCACGAATCATGTCCACAGTTATAAGTAATTTTTCAACTTAAACTTTAACAGTCATAAGACTATAAGGACTTCACGTACTTAGGGGGATCAACCCTTCGTACAATGTATTGTGCACAATCATTTCAACGCTAAGCGTAACCTCTTATAAAAGAGTTGTTCTTCTAAGTATTTAGAATACAAGTCCGTACCAAAGTGAGTTTGGTTTGGATACATCATGGGGTAATTTAAATTTAACGGTAATCAACTAAGGGTTAGTTGATTACAAACAACATAACTGTATACTATGGAATAATCATAGTTAAATTGATATTTATAAATTAACATCATGCTTTAGGAATAATTTAATAGCATAATCATGGAATAATCATAACATGCATCCTCATAAACCAATAGATACACGAGCTTAATCAACAATAAACAATCTAACTCTACGAAAGTGTAAAGTTAGCAATTTGTACAATTGAAATGGAATTAAAGCGATAATGTGTTTAACGAATTCAAATTTGCACAATGAAGTTTGGAGTTAGAGAACTTGCATAAGTATAACATAACAGTTAAAAGTAACCTTGCTGAATAATAAAGTAGAAAAGGTTAGGGAACTTGCCTCGCGTGTAGGTTAAACAATTACTATTCACATTCACCCCAAGTCCTACACATATCATATGCATTGATAATACACATTAGTTACACTAACATTACCTTTATGAGTTCCTTTATTACTCTTAGTATAGCTACTAACTAAGTTTAAGTTTAAACACAGCACATCTTTCATGAACATTACATTTTAGCTTTATTACAACTACCTAAATGATCATGCCATTACACCACGTGTACATTAACAACTTGATATAACATCCTAATACATGTCCAACATGTTATCATTAAGTTATACTAATACCCAAAGGGTTGCACTTGCATTCGTGCATCCCGACGCCCTCTGATTGGCTCCAAATACACAACAGTCATAAAGATGACCATTTTGACTACTGTTATAGACCTCAAATAAAAATACTTAAAGAATGAAAGTTGTAGGTCTACTCGTCTTCTTTCCGAATCATCTTGAATTACCTAAATCGGAGTTCGTATGAAAAAGTTATGGCCGTTTTACTACAGGAGGCCAAAACTGCCCAACTAGGCCACTTTTCCGGCGCCGGGGCGCGGAACAGTGGCGCTGGGGCGCGGGACACGGCGCTGGGGTGCAGCCACGGCGCTGGGGCGCGGGACACGGCGCTGGGGCGCGGACATGGCGCTGCGGCGCGAACCATGGCGCTGGGGCGCGGACATGGCGCTAAGGCGCCACTAAAGTACTACTGGAGTCGCGCCGCGGCGCCAGACTCCAGAATCCGGCGACAGCCTCGGCAACAGTACCAGAAAAACCAATTTGGCCAAAAAGCTCGAATCTAATAAGTCGATTATCATGTAAATTGCATATAGACATCATATAATCGTATACTAACGACTTCTAACATGTTTCTACTCATCAATTAGCACAAACATCAAATATTCAACACCCAATTTTAATATTTTTGGCAAAACTCTATATTTTGATATTTTTCATGAAAACCAATACTGTGATTTTGTTATTCAATCAAAACAGAAATTTCCAAGCATCATGATTATGATTTTTACACTCTAGCAATTCTTATAATCAATTTATCAATACAACAACTAATTAAACCTTAATTTCCATTTTAAAAATAACCCATTCTCATTCATAAAATTCTCTGTAAAATAATTTCTTCATAAAATATATACATACATGAATTAAACTCTATATAATCATGCATAACTCATGAAACACATCTACAATTGCTAATTATATAAACTTATAACCAAAACAACCAAAATTTCATTTCATAAATTTTTCATAGAAACTTTTTGGGAAAAAAAAACTTTTACAGTTTTGTAAAGAAGAAGATGGCCTGCCTTGGAGTATGAAGAAGATGATGGTCCTAACTCTTTGATTGTCAAGCTTTTCTCCAAAACCTGTTAATAATCTCTCAATTCTCTCTAGAATTCTCTCACTTTTTTCTTTTCTTCTTCTTCTTCCTCTGAGTTCTTTCTTTCTCTATTTTCCTTCTTCTGAACTCTTTTCTCTCTCTAACATACGTACTAAAATATAACGTATATAATTATAATTATAATAATTGTATATTATAAATATAAGATATATAACTGACATCAGTTAAAGGTTTTGAAAATCAAAAGCCATAAGGCTTGTTTGGTTAGTCTAAATAAAATAACTCATTAATCTTTATGCCTTGTTTGGTAAAACTCAATTAGATAAAGAGTTATTATGCCATAAGACATGTTTGGTAAAACCACATTAAACTCTTTTAATTTATTTTGGTAACTCCTATATAGCAAGGTTATTAGTCACACCTTTATTAAATTAATAAATCAATTAAACGCTAATCTATTAAATTACTTTAACACATAAACAATTATAATTCTTTTTACAATTATAATTTCATTTAATCAACTGACATTTCAAACTACAATTTCTCATTTAAATATTATTATTTATTTAAAATCATTATAAGCTCTCTAGCTTATTAAATTAAACTCCATTATTATAAAATCTCATAATAATTAATTTATTTAGCTCATTACTTATTTACTCAACAAATAATTAATTAAATCACATCAACTCAAATTGCCATATAATTCAATAAATTTTAATATTGCCAATAAATATTTAATATTTAATATTTAATTATTTATTCAACAAATAATTAAATAAACCACATCACTCAAATTGAACAATTATTTATTCAACAATAACATATCCAATAAATATTTATATAAATCAATAAATATTTATAACTTACATTTAAAAAAAAATATGGAATGTTACATCATTCCCCTCTTAAAAGGATTCTGTCCTCAGAATCACAACTCAAACAACACATTCGCTACATTCTTCCCTACTTACAAAGATTCTGTCCTCAGAATCGAAGACACAGATTAAACAAATAACTCAGGGTATTCTTTCAATATTTTCTCTTCGAGTTCCCACGTTGCTTCTTTAGCGTTGTGGTTCCTCCAAATCACCTTCACAGAAGGTATCACTTTATTCCTGAGCACTTGTTCTTTCCTGTCGACTATCTGGATAGGAATCTCTTCATAAGACAAATCTTTCTCGAACTGCAACGGTTCGTACTCGATTACGTGCTTGTAATCGGGTTTATATGGTCATAACACCGAAATATGAAAAATATTATGAATGTTTTCCAACTCTGGAGGTAGAGCTACCTCATAAGCCACTTCTCCCACTCTTCGCAGCACTTCAAAGGGTCCAATAAACCTCGGGCTTAGTTTTTCCTTTTTACCGAAACGAATTTTCCCCTTCCAAGGAGAAACTTTTAGGAATACATAGCTTCCTACGTCAAATGCACGATCTTGCCTGTGTTGATCAGCATACTTCTTCTGTCGGTCTTGAGCTGCTACTAATCTTATCCTAATGAGTTTGATAACCTCGGCAGTTTGTTGCACCAATTCTGGTTCTAACAGTTGACGTTCTCCAACTTCATCCCAGTACAGTGGAGTTCTGCACTTTCTGCCGTATAACGCTTCGTAAGGCGGCATGCCGATGCTCGCGTGATAACTATTATTGTAGGCGAATTCCACCAACGGTAATTGCTCTTCCCAGCTTCCTTTGAAATCCATGACGCATGCTCTCAACATATCTTCTAATGTCTGGATCGTTCGTTCGCTTTGGCCATCTGTTTGCGGATGATATGCCGTACTCATTCGCAACTGTGTTCCCATACATTCTTGTAGTCTCTTCCAGAAGTTTGATGTGAACCTCGGATCTCTGTCTGACACATTTGACACTGGAACTCCATGTCTTGCAACGATCTCTTTAATATATAGTTTTGCCAGCTGATCAAGATTGAATCTAATCTTTATTGGCAAAAAGTGTGCAGATTTTGTCAGTCTGTCTACTATTACCCAAATCGCATCGTATCCTTTCTGAGTAGTTGGAAGACCCACCACAAAATCCATCGTGATATGCTCCCACTTCCATTCCGGTATTTCTAATGGTTGAAGCAATCCGCTGGGTCTTTGATGTTCAGCTTTTACTCTCTGACATGTTAAGCACTTTGCTACACATTCCGTGACATCCCTTTTCATATTTGGCCACCAAAAATGTCGGCGTAAATCTTGATACATTTTCGTGCTCCCTGGATGAAATGAATATTTTGAGCTATGAGCTTCGATCAAAATTTCTTCTTTCAGTTCTGGTGCTGCTGGAACCCAGATCCTTCCCTCAAACCGTAGTAACCCTTCGGTGTCGATCTTGTATTTTACATCACCGCCTTCAATCAAATTCTATTTGATTTTCGCACACTCTTCGTCTTGTAGTTGGGCACTCTTCACTTTGTCCATTAAAGTTGGACCAGCTTCTATCTGAAATAATTGTTCGTCGGATTCCTGTGGAAATTTGATTTCCAGTTCTAACTTTGTCATTGCTGAAATGAGCTCCTCCTGAGTTGTTAGCAGCATTAATTTCTCCCGACCTTTCCTACTTAAAGCATCCGCAACCACATTCGCTTTGCCCGGATGATAAAAGATCTCACAATCGTAATCTTTTATCAGTTCCATCCACCTTCTCTGACGCAGGTTCAAATCTTTCTGAGTGAAAATATACTTCAGACTTTTGTGGTCTGTGTAGATCTCACATTTCTCTCCATAAAGATAGCGTCTCCATATCTTGAGAGGAAATACCACTGCAGCCAATTCCAAATCATGAGTCGGATACCCTTTCTCATAATCTTTCAATTGTCTTGATGCATAGGCAATAACTTTGCCGTTCTGTATAAGAACACAACCCAACCCTTTGTGTGAGGCATCACTATACACCACAAAATTTCCTGTATTATCTGGTAGGGTTAACACAGGTGCCATACTTAGCTTTTTCTTCAAATCTTGGAAGCTCTCTTCATACTTTTCTGTCCAAACGAATTTCACAGCTTTTCGTGTCAAATTTGTTAACGGAGTGGCTATCTTAGAAAAATATTGAATGAATCTTCTATAATAACCGGCCAGCCCCAAGAAACTCCTCACCTCCGAAGGTGTTCTTGGTTGTTCCCAATTGATTACAGCTTCCACTTTCGATGGATCTACTGAAATCCCATCTTTGTCAATCACATGACCTAAAAATTGTACACGGTTGAGCCAAAATTCACACTTAGTGAATTTCGCGTACAACTTTTCCTTTCTTAGTGTCTCCAATGTCAGACGTAAATGTTCCACATGTTCTTCTTGAGTTTTGGAATACACCAGAATGTCGTCGATAAACACCACTACGAACTTGTCTAAAAATGGTTTAAATACCCTGTTCATCAAATCCATGAACGCGGCAGGGGCATTAGTTAAACCAAAAGACATCACCAGAAACTCATAATGTCTATACCGAGTTCTGAATGCCGTTCGTGGTATATCCTCCTTCCTCACTTTCAACTGGTGATACCCACTTCTCAAATCAATTTTCAAAAAGTATTTAGCACCCTTCATCTGGTCAAACAAGTCATCTATTCTTAGCAACGGGTATTTGTTTTTAATAGTGACTTTGTTTAACTCCCTGTAATCAATGCAAAGACGCATTGACCCGTCCTTCTTCTTCACGAATAAAACTGGCGCTCCCCACGACGATACACTTGGTTGAATATACTTCTTGTCTAGCAGTTCTTGCAACTGTACCATCAGTTCCTTCATTTCTACCGGAGCCATTCTGTACGGAGCCTTTGATATCGGTGCTGTTCCCGGCACTAAGTCGATCACGAATTCAATTTCTCTGTCCGGCGGAAGTCCTTGCAAATCTTCTGGAAACACGTCTTCGAATTCTCTCACTACCGGTATTTCTTCTAATTTCACACCTTTCTTCTGAGTATCGACTATGTAAGCTAAATAGCCCACACAACCTTGACTCAACAACTTCTTGGCCTGCATAGTCGTCAGACATTTCATTTGTCTTAGCGACTTGCTACCATAAAATACTACCTTTGACGGAGTCATAAGGTTTACACACTTCTTTTGGCAGTCAATTACTGCTCCATAATTGAACAACCAATCCATTCCCAAAATTACATCAAATTCCCCGAGTCTAATCGGAATCAAATCTACTAACAAGATATTCCCCTTAATGTTTACCCTACAGTTCTTGTAAACGAACCTAACAGGGATTATTTCCTTATTCGCAATTTCTATGTTCAAAGGAAAATTCAGTTCTTCTCTAGGCAATTCTAACCTCTTGGCAAATTCATCAGATATAAACGAGCAAGTAGCACCCGAATCAAATAATATATATGCATTAATATCATTGATTGGGATAATACCTGACACCACATCTTTTGATTGCACAGCATCTTGCACAGTCATGTTGAAGGTTCTTGCTGTGGGTTTGTTTGATGCTGCAGGTCCTGTAATAGCCCACGTACCTCCATTGTTACCTCCTCCATTGTTTCTGGTTGTCCCTCCCTCCTTCTTCTTAGGGCATTCACGAGCAAAATGATCCTTGGATCCGCACGTGAAGCACGCCTTCTTCTTTGGTTGAGTGCAATTTGGGGCGATGTGACCCTCCTGGCCACAATTGTAGCAAACTCGTTTCCCCATCAAGCACGCACCCTTGTGAAATTTCCCGCATGTCGCACATGCTTCAAACTTTTTGTTTTGCTGGTTACCCTGCTGGTTTCCAGCTCCCCCGTTCCCATTCCACTTCCTCGTCAAGCTGCTGTTGTTGCTGTTGTTGTTGTTATTTCCACTGCTGCCACCTCCATTCTTCATTTCATTCTCATTCTTCTTCTTCTTTTGTTCCTGGTTGAATTTGGTCACCGCCTCTCCTCCACCTTCAGCGAGTATTGCTTTCTCCATTACTGCTGCAAATGTCTTCAACTGGAACAGGGAAACCCTACTGTACAGCCAGGGATTCAGTCCCTGTTCAAACCTCTTCGCTTTACGTTCGTCTGTGCTAACCTGATATGGCGCAAACCTCGCCAACTCGTTGAATTTTGCGGCATACTCGGATACCGACATCGTCCCTTGCTTCAGCTCCAGAAACTGTACTTCCAGCTGACTCTTTGAACTTTCCGGGAAATAGGTCTCGAAGAACAGTTCCTTGAACCTATCCAGGTCATCACTCCTGGCCCTTCCCGAGTTTTATTGGCTTGCCACCAATAACTAGCTTCTGCTTTCAACATGAAAGTTGCGAAAGCAGTCTTCTGCTCATCTCCTACCCTAGCGACATCGAACACCTTCTCTATTTCCATAATCCAGGTTTGTGCCTCGACCGGATTCATTGACCCACGAAATTCAGGTGGTCCGACCGCCTTAAACTCCTTAAATGTTGTGCCTTAGTTTTGAGGTTGATTCTGCAACGCTCCTGTCAATAGTGCCACTAGTTGTTGAACGGGATTCGCATCAACACTGTCATTAGCTTCTTCGGTGGTTCTCTGTCGTGTTGGTTGACGTCTGGGAAGCATTTTCTGTTAAAGAAATCATCTATTAGACCACTACTCAACTTCTTTACGTATTTCTAATTAATTTGCCTCAACAAAGAAATAATCACATAGCACATAACACTTTGAATAAAATAATAACTTTTATTTATTCATAACTTTTGAAAACATAACACAATAGCATCTCTGCTATCTACATTACTTTCCTGAACTACAAAAGTTTCAGGGCAACATCATCATTCTCATATCCCATGGTTACTTAACACTCGGGACTTACACATTATTTAACACTTATTATTTGCAAAACAGACAAATTTCCTACGATGATCTATTAAGATAATCAGTCGCCTTTTGACGCTCTTCTTCCATAACACGGAACATGGTTCGGCGATCTAACACGTATGATGGCAGAGTCTCGAACTGAATTGGATAACCCATGACCCGATCTTGAGCTCGATTGATCACGGTATTGAATATTTATCCATCTCTTCCATCTTCATCCTCTTTGCTTGTGCGTCCCTTACTGCTCTTCCAGTTCGTTGATAAGCTTCCTCGTATGCGTCTTCAACTCTCGCCCTCTTGGTAGCTTCTTCATTCAACTTTTTCTTCAGTTCCAAGACCGTCTCGATCAGTTGTTCCTTCTCCCCTTCAGTCTGTGTTAGCTTCTCCTCGGCGTTTGTCAGTCGTTCATCACGATCCTGGATCTCATCGTCTTTTTGTGTAATTGTAGTCTGTTGTTCAGCTACTATCTCCTGTAACTCCTCAACTATATCCTGAAGTTCCACGTTACGGTCATGCACCTCATCGTATACACGTCCAGCAATCGAGTTGAGCGGAATCCTTTCCTCCTCATCCTCGTCATCCTCATCCTCCTGTGGTAACTCCACGGGATCCTCCTCGTCTGTCTCCACATCATCATCCTCATCCTCAACTATTGTGACCAACGGGGCTGACTCCCGTGGCAGTAGTTGTTCCCAAACTACCTGAATGTTGCGAGGCTCCTCCTCTATAGGCATTAGAGGTCCCTCCTCCCTAGTCTGACTAGATTCTCCGACATTAGTCATCCTGACAACAAAATTTTAAAGTTTTAGTTATTAATCATTCTAATTGACACTCGCGAGCACATAAGTTATAAACACATAAGCACATAAGTGTTTTATTACTTCTTTATTAAAACTCGATAAGAGTTAACTCCACTATCTTTTCAAAAGGTTACTTCCTAAGGCTTTTTCCCCCACCTAAGCTTCATAACCTAAAGCTTTGATACCAACCTGAGACACCCCCAAATCCTGGTACTTCATTTCCTCAAGATTTGGTGTTCACGTAATCAAAACATTCATTACTAACTACCCAATTGATAAAATTGAATAAATAAAACCTGCCCATACAGGATTAAACTTAAATAAAAATCTCCCAGGTTATCTAACCTTTACAAACATTCATTCATGCGGAAAATAAATTAATATAAACTTCGTTACAATCCTTAAACAAGTCTGAAAATAAACTATTCAATCTATTACAGGTCTTCAGCATTGTTTCATCTTTCCTTTCCCTTTACTGGTGCTAGGTACATCACCAGTTTCAACCTTAGCTGTAAGAAATTTTATAGGCAAGAGTGAGCAAACAAGGCCCAGTTGAAATAATAATAAATAAATCAGTTAACTTTACATCATGTACCAACTTTAGGTTTAATAGAACTGAACAATAAATTCTATTACTTTCTAAAACTTTAATCAATTACTGAGGGTCTATTGACCACGAATCATGTCTACAGTTATAAGTAATTTTTCAACTTAAACTTTAACAGTCATAAGACTATAAGGACTTCACGTACTTAGGGGGATCAACCCTTCGTACAATGTATTGTGCACAATCATTTCAACGCTAAGCGTAACCTCTTATAAAAGAGTTGTTCTTCTCAGCATTTAGAATACAAGTCCGTACCAAAGTGAGTTTGGTTTGGATACATCATGGGGTAATTTAGAATTTAACGGTAATCAACTAAGGGTTAGTTGATTACAAACAACATAACTGTATACTATGGAATAATCATAGTTGAATTGATATTTACAAACTAACATCATGCTTTAGGAATAATTTAATAGCATAATCATGGAATAATCATAACATGCATCCTCATAAACCAATAGATACACGAGCTTAATCAACAATAAACAATCTAACTCTACGAAAGTGTAAAGTTAGCAATTTGTACAATTGAAATGGAATTAAAGCGATAATGTGTTTAACGAATTCAAATTTGAACAATGAAGTTTGGAGTTAGAGAACTTGCATAAGTATAACATAACAGTGAAAAGTAACCTTGCTGAATAATAAAGTAGAAAAGGTTAGGGAACTTGCCTCGCGTGTAGGTTAAACAATTACTATTCACATTCACCCCAAGTCCTACACATATCATATGCATTGATAATACACATTAGTTACACTAACATTACCTTTATGAGTTCCTTTATTACTCTTAGTATAGCTACTAACTAAGTTTAAGTTTAAACACAGCACATCTTTCATGAACATTACATTTTAGCTTTATTACAACTACCTAAATGATCATGCCATTACACCACGTGTACATTAACAACTTGATATAACATCCTAATACATGTCCAACATGTTATCATTAAGTTATACTAATACCCAAAGGGTTGCACTTGCATTCGTGCATTCCGACGCCCTCCGATTGGCTCCAAATACACAATAGTCATAAAGATGACCATTTTGACTACTGTTACAAACCTCAAATAAAAATACTTAAAGAATGAAAGTTGTAGGTCCACTCGTCCTCTTTCCGAATCATCTTAAATTACCTAAATCGGAGTTCGTATGAAAAAGTTATGGCCGTTTTACTACAGGAGGACAAAACTGCCCAACTAGGCCACTTTTCCGGCGCCGGGGGCCGGGGCGCGGAACAGTGGCGCTGGGGCGCGGGACATGGTGCTGAGGCACGGGCCACGGCGTTGGGGCGCGGCCACGGCGCTGGGGCGCGGGACACGGCGCTGGGGCGCGGACATGGCGCTGCGGCGCGAACCATGGCGCTGGGGCGCGGACATGGCGCTAAGGCCCCACTAAAGTACTACTGGAGTCGCGCCGCGGCGCCACACTCCAGAATCCGGTGACAGCCTCGGCAACAGTACTAGAAAAACCAATTTGGCCAAAAAGCTCGAATCTAATAAGTCGATTATCATGTAAATTGCATATAGACATCATATAATCGTATACTAACGACTTCTAACATGTTTCTACTCATCAATTAGCACAAACATCAAATATTCAACACCCAATTTTAATATTTTTGGCAAAACTCTATATTTTGATATTTTTCATGAAAACCAATACTGTGATTTTGTTATTCAATCAAAACAGAAATTTCCAAGCATCATGATTATGATTTTTACACTCTAGCAATTCTTATAATCAATTTATCAATACAACAACTAATTAAACCTTAATTTCCATTTTAAAAATAACCCATTCTCATTCATAAAATTCTCTGTAAAACAATTTCTTCATAAAATATATACATACATGAATTAAACTCTATATAATCATGCATAACTCATGAAACACATCTACAATTGCTAATTATATAAACTTATAACCAAAACAACCAAAATTTCTTTTCATAAATTTTTCACATAAACTTTTTGGGAAAAAAAAACTTTTAGAGTTTTGTAAAGAAGAAGATGGCCTACCTTGGATTATGAATAAGATGATGGTCCTAACTCTTTGATTGTCAAGCTTTTCTCCAAAACCTGTTAATAATCTCTCAATTCTCTCTAGAATTCTCTCACTTTTCTTCTTTTCTTCTTCTTCTTCCTCTGAGTTCTTTCTTTCTCTATTTTCCTTCTTCTGAACTCTTTTCTCTCTCTAACATACGTACTAAAATATAACGTATATAATTATAATTATAATAATTGTATATTATAAATATAAGATATATAACTGACATCAGATAAAGGTTTTGAAAATCAAAAGCCATAAGGCTTGTTTGGTTAGTCTAAATAAAATAACTCATTAATCTTTATGCCTTGTTTGGTAAAACTCAATTAGATAAAGAGTTATTATGCCATAAGACATGTTTGGTAAAACCACATTAAACTCTTTTAATTTATTTTGGTAACTCCTATATAGCAAGGTTATTAGTCACACCTTTATTAAATTAATAAATCAATTAAACGCTAATCTATTAAATTACTTTAACACATAAACAATTATAATTCTTTTTACAATTATAATTTCATTTAATCAACTGACATTTCAAACTACAATTTCTCATTTAAATATTATTATTTATTTAAAATCATTATAAGCTCTCTAGCTTATTAAATTAAACTCCATTATTATAAAATCTCATAATAATTAATTTATTTAGCTCATTACTTATTTACTCAACAAATAATTAATTAAATCACATCAACTCAAATTGCCATATAATTCAATAAATATTTAATATTGCCAATAAATATTTAATATTTAATATTTAATTATTTATTCAATAAATAATTAAATAAACCACATCACTCAAATTGAACAATTATTTATTCAACAATAACATATCCAATAAATATTTATATAAATTAATAAATATTTATAACTTACATTTTAAAAAAAATATGGAATGTTACATGTATAAAGTTTGGAGGGGCACCAGTGCCTTGCACGACGGATATTATCCCGACTACCGTCAGATCCTTATTAGGAGTTTCAGCGGAGGCGCTTAAGGGCAGGACTGTCCGTACGGGTCCTTTGAGCATAGATGCTATAAGTGGGCTGTTGAGTGAGCCCAAACCCGCTGATGTTAGAGTCATGGATTGCATTCTTCGGTGACTGTTCCTGATGATCATTAGGGGCTACTTCATAGCAGATAACTTTTTTATAGTGTCGTTTGCTTTGATTAGCGCCACGTGACATGTGGACAGTATTGGAGAGTATGATTGGGGCTCCTATACCTTTGCCTATTTCCTCAGGGGCATGCGTATGCGCTCGCAGGGCTTGACCGAGGCTTGGTTAGGATTTTACCCATTTCTGCTGGTAAGTATTTCTCTTGTCATTTACCATGTGCAGGTTAAGAGTGTTAACTGACAGCATATGTTTGCCTTTGTGTTGTCAGTTTTGGGCCGATAAGAGGCTCCCATGCTTACGTCCTGTGAGTGTATTAGGGTTGGATACCTATCCATGAGGACGACGATGGCATCATTCCATATTGGCGGAGGTCCTTGTAGCTGAGGGTTTCACTCATTGTCACCTACAACTGGAGTTATTGACAGCTGATGTCATCACATGGATTCTATATTCTGGGAAGCATTTGGCCATTAGATTTGAGGATGGGTACCCAACTGGTTTCGAGTATGTGATTTCCACCCGTAGGGTTTCTCTCTTTACAGATGGAGGATGGGAGCTTTATTTAGGAGAGCGTGCTATTAGGAGCACCACAAGAGAGATCCGTGTACCGATCTTGCCTCATGCCAGGCGTTATTGGCCTGTGTCGCAGTCACCCATCGCTGATATCCCATTGTTGGGTGTTGACGGTTTTGCATTGTCAGAGGGTCCCTGCACTCAGGATGTATTCCAGCACTGGTGGATCCCTCGTACCATTAGAGACCAGACCCGCACCACTCAGTTCATGGGGGATATGGTTCCAGGATCTGTGATGATGACGGATTGGCTAGCCTATGTTCGAGATCTGACTCATTTGATACAGATTGACCGCTTGACCCAATGACTTGACCAGGCACATTTCTTTATCTGGCATTTGGGCAGAGGCAGGTTCGTTTGATCCTTCCAGCACAGGAGCTGGCCCCTTAGATGACCCATTTGGCTTTGCCGGCGTAGATCCTCCTTTGTATAGGCTTGACATCCCTGTTGATAGAGATCCACTGACTCAGGAGGAGTTACATTAGGTGGACATGATGGATGATGTAGATATTGACACCATTATCTTCTTCTGATGTGCATTCTCGTTATTTCTTTTTATATGCCTCTTGTTAGATATTGGGTGGTTGCGCCCTATTCTCGCTATATCTTTTGACATGCCTCTGTTAGTAGTAGGGCGTCTGTGCCCTATTTCCCTGTATTTTTAGTTGTATAGAGATGATGTATATAGATGATGATGTATTTAGGAATGTATGTACTATCTTCTATTCCCTGCAACATATTGCCATCTATTATTTGTTATGCATGTATCATGTTATGCATATGTAAGTATGTCTAAAGATATTTAGCATTGACCCCTGGATGTATTATGATACGGCCCACACAGATGTCTTCTTCGACAGTCAGCCGCATAGATCACACCCCGCCATTATTGGTGGCATCCCGTATGAGATATTGGTATGATAGTATGTCACCCTCAGATAGGGTGACTGTAGATCAGCTGTTGCAGCATACCATGACCCCTTTGATGTTTCAGGTTCTCGCAGGATTTGTGGAGGGCATGCTAGAGCACTGGGTATCGGAGAGGTAGGTTTTCTGGCTAGGAACCCATGAGTTTACTCTGACTTTGGAGGAGTATGCACGTTTAACAATGCTGCCACTTGACAGACCTTACGTGCATATGGCTATTGGTGACATGAGCCGATAATTTATGTCTCTCACCAGGCTGTGGCGGAGAGTTGTGCAGGATGAGATCACATCCTGCCACGTGATATCCCAGCGTTTCTCTGATTGACACATTTGGCTATAGGGACAGCTATGCTCAGCATTATGGGGATTTCACCATACCAAAGGACCGGTGGCATTTGGCCAGAGTGGATGCATTGCTGTTGTGTATACTATCATACGTATATATGCCACGATACATGGATGAGTTGGACATCGGCGTCATTATGGCAGTGAGAGCTCTCAGGGAGGGTCGTACCATTATTCTGATGATCATGGCAGAGACACTAAGGTCGGCCACATTCTGCAAGACTTACCCTGCAAGGGTATTTACAGGTAGCTCGATCATGTTGTAGGTGTGGTTTATGTCACACCTGAGACCGATTGGCACATTCAGACGACACGGGTATTGTTTCACCCATTAGATAGCTATGTCGTATTCATTCCAGCCTTCAGAGTGTACAAATCCTGCATCTTGGTCCGTTTTCTTAGCTAGGATTAGAGATCTGTTTGCTATTGTGACGAACGAGAATTTTGTAAATTAATTTTAAATATTTATTGAATTAAATAAATATTTTTCAAGGATTTAATTATTAGATTTAATAATTAATTGATGCAATTGTGGTACATTAATTTAATTTTATGTGTTACATTTATTAAATTAATGTAGAGAATTTTTATTATTCAAGTATGTGATTATGTGAGCTTATTGAATTAAATGAAATAATTTAATTAAGCATGATGTTATTTAATTATTAATTAGAGAATTAATAAATTGACATTATTTATTAATGAGATATTTATTTACATGACTATGTGAATTTAAGAGAAATTATTATATTTTATTTATATTAAATTAAATAAGATATATGAATTATTGTGCAATTGGGTGTGACACTTATTAAATGATATAATAAAAGAGTTTATTAAATTAATTGAGTTTAAGCCTTTAAGGCTAGCCAAACGTGGCTTTAGGGGGGGTTACTAGCAGTTACCCATGACTCGGTTAACTGACTAGTATGCGCGTCAGTTCTATTTCAATCGACGTCTTCTTCTTTTCTATTTTTCTCTAAGTCTGATAAAACTAGTTAGAGAGAATCTGATAATTGTTGAGGAGAATTGTGAGCCAGTGATTGAGAAGGAATTCATCTCTTACTAAAATCCACACTACGCGTTGGGTAATCTTCTCCTTCTGAAATTCTGTTTCTACGTCATTAAGTTTTTATAAGAAAATGACTTTCAAAGTTTTTGTTTGACCTCTGTAATTGGGTTAGGAGTATTGATTATGAGTTGTACGTGTGTTATGTTGTATCAAATCATGTAATTATGTATATGTTGCAAACCATAACACCAGTGTTGTGAAAACATGTCGTACATATGTTATTTCAAAATAAACAGAGTACGTGATATGGCCATATGGCCTTATACGTGATATTTTGTGTAATGATCGTATATTATCCCTAAAATTTACACTCTTATATTATTGAGCATGTTAATACGAAGAGATCAAGCCATAAACGAGCGGATTCGGTGTTATAACGAATCCGTAGTGTTAAATTATAAGTTTTTGTTCAAAATCCTCAAGAACATCAAGAACAATCCATTTTTTTTATGATTTAAATATGTGATTATATGTTTTAATGGGTTAAAATCACTTTATAGATGTTGTATTATGAATATACATAAACTATAACTTGTGGGTATGTCTAATTTTGAGTAGAAAATAAGAATTTGGGAGAAATTGGCTTGTTCTGCGATTTTCGCGAACAACCATTTCTGTGTCTGGTATGCCGCGCCGCAGCGCCGGCTACCAGTTCATTTCCCGCGCCGCAGCGCCACCGTGCCGTAGCGCCATGACTCGAGCCACGGCGCCACAGCGCCGCAGCGCCAAGGGCCCGGCCACAGCGCCACGGCGCCGCAGCGCGAATCCTTAGTTCAATAGTGGCGCCGCAGCGCCACTCTCCAGAAAATGTCAGAAATGTTTTTTTAAAATGTTAAAGTCTAACAAGTGTTAGTGGATTGATGTAATGAACATGTAATCATGTTAGAGGTATTATGAGATGATAAAATAGTTGTTTAACATGTAATAAAATATTACATGTGAATTGAATTATTAAATACATAATTAGTTTGATAATTCATGAAGTATAAATTATGTGACGTGATAATTTGACTAAGTTTAGTCAATAATTAAAGTAGACAACGAGAATGGGTTATGTTGATTAGTTAGTAATTAACTGGTATTGAATGTGAATGGTATGTAGGATTTAATTCAAAGAACGTGCTTAGTTAAAGTGTAATCTACGCACGAGGCAAGTATCCTATCCCTAACTCCATTCTATTGAGCAAGTTTATTTAAACTTAAACGTTACTTTTATGTCGAGCAAGTTTCTTAACCCTACTTCTTAATATCTTTCAAGATTATTAATTACCTTGAATAAGTTATCATTTCTATTATTCAAGTTCAAGAATGATATTAATGATTATTTATATTGTAAAAGCATGATTCAGTTATACAATAATTGTTCTATTGTATACGTTTGAGATTATTATTCAAATTGAATATCGTTATTGTTGAACCTTATTAGACTAGTGAACCTTATTGATTCAACTAGTCCATAGTTGATGAGCGTTCTAAATTTCAGAACCCTTGATGAATTTATCCAAACCAAACCTCCTTTGGTGCGGACTCGAATGTCAAACTGAGATGAACAACCCTGTATAGGGGATTAATTACGCTTTAGCGTTAAGTTATTGTGCACAGTATGGTACTAAGGGATGATCCCCCTAAGTACGAGAAGAAGGTCCATAGTCTTATGACTGTTAAAGGTTTCAAGTATAATTCTTGATAACCTAGGACATAGTTCAAGGTCTTATGACCCTCAGAATTCTTTTGATTTTTGTTATTCATTCTTGATTCAAAAGTTGAGTTCTTATTCAGACGTCTTTGATTTATTCGCATGTTATTATACTGTTATTTCATTTTTATACTTGTGGGCATTTGTGCTCACTCTTGCTTAATAATAACATTGCAGTTAAGAATGAAAGAAGCGATGAACCCTCCACTAGTAAGGGCAAGGGCAAAGTTAGCAAGTGATGAAGACTTGTTATTTTAATTGATGATGTATTTATGTTTAAGACTTATGTTGTTGTTTAAGACTTATTTGTTTAGAATTCCGCACAGATATTTTAAGGTTAGAGTAACCTGGGATTTATTTATGATTCAGTTGATGTAACCCTTAAGGGAAGAGATTTTATTATGATTTCTATCTATTGTATGGTTTGATATTATTTATGGGTAGATAGATAGATGATGCTTGTTCAGTGAACACCAAATCCCGTGGAATTGAAGTACCCAGATTTGGGGGTGTCACAAGTTGGTATCAAAGCCGTAGGTTATGAACCTTAGGCGGGGGAACAACCTTAGGTAGTAACCTTATAGAAAGAAGACAGTAAAGGAAAACTCTTATCGAGTTTTAAGAAATAAATTTTTGGTAATTCATTGAAGATAATAAAATACAATATGTGTTTATGTGTTAAGTATGCGTTAGATAGTATGACTTAGTAACTAAATCTTAAAATTTTGTTGTCAGGATGACGAATGATGGAGAAGCTAGTCAAGCTGAAGGGGGACCCCATTTATCTATAGTACCTACTGAGGAGGGATCTCGTGTACTTGTAGGACCGACTGAGGAGGAGCCCCGAGACATTCATGTCGTTAGGGAACAGCTGGTGCAGAGGGTTTCATCTCCATTGATCACCGTTGTTGGTCAGGAGTATGAACCTGAGATTAATCCTGAGGAGGATCCTGAGGAGGAGTTTGATGAGGAGGAAGAAGAAGAGGAGCTACCACGGTACACTGTTGATGCTGAGATGTATGACACACTATATGATCGTAACGTGGAGTTACAAGATAAGGTTCATGAATTGACTGAGTGAGCGACTGTTCAGCAGTCTACTTTAGAGGAGAAGGATAGAGAGATTATGAACCTTCATACACGTTTAGGAAACGTGGAGTGGGATCTGGTTCTTGAGAAGGGTCAAACCGAAGATAAGACTGAGGAGATAGAGAAGCTGAAGAAGGAACTGAAGGAAACCTCTGGAAGACTGAAAATAGCAGAGGAAGGATGGGTAAGAGAATCACATCGAGCTGATCGTGCAGAAAATGATAGTCGTGCAAAGAAGGCATAGCTTGAAGACACGTACGCCACACTTAATCATGCGATGGATGAGGTTCAAGAGCGAGTGTTAAGGTACCCCATCCAGTTTGAAGGACTTCCATCGTATATGTTGGATCGCAGGACGTTGTCTCCTATCATGAATGGGGAGCGTGGCAAGACTATTGAGCACCTTGGAAGACAGGAATAGAATCTGTTTATTCATGTGAAAGACTTATATAGTTTTATGTAAATTCCGATGTGTTTATGAACTAAGGAATATGTTAATATTTGAATTTTTTAAATCCTGTGGATTCTTTATTCCAGGATAGATGATGTAAATAGCAGTATGCTATAGTTTAATGTTAAAACTTTTTATTTGAATGAAAAGATATCAAGTTGTTTGAGATGATGTGTTAAGTGATATGTTAAATTGTTGAGTAATGTCTTAACTATGTAGAGAAATAAATAAAGTTCTAATAAATGTCAACCGGCTCAGGAAGGGTCAACCAATAATAACAATAATGTCAATGTTAATCCAGTTCAACAGCTAGTTAATTTACTAACTGGAGTCATGAATAACCAACCACAAGCTCCACCTAGCATAACATTTAAAGATTTTAAGGCGGTGGGACCGCCAGAGTTCAAAGGTTCCAGAAACCCAATCGAGGCTCAAACGTGGGTGATGGAAATGGAGAAGGTTTTCGACGTTGCTAGGGTTCGAGAAGATCAGAAGACCGCTTTTACGACATTTATGCTGAAGTCTGAGGCTAGCTACTGGTGGCAGGCAAACAAGATGCGAGGAGGTGAAGGTGTAATTACGTGGGAGAGATTCAAAGAGATGTTTTTCGAAATGTATTTCCCAGCTAGTTCGCAGAATCTGATGGAGGTGCAATTTCTGGAACTGAAACAGGGAAACATGAGCGTGCTTGAATACGCGGCTAAATTCGATGAGTTGGCAAGGTTTGCCCCGTATCAAGTACACACAGACGAGAGGAAAGCCAGACGATTCGAACAAGGACTGAAGCCTTGGGTATACAGTAAGGTATCAATGTTTCAACTTAACACGTTTGCGGGAGTTTTGGAAAAGGCCATTCTCACGGAAGGAGGAAGTGATGCAGTGACTAAGTACAACCAAGAACAGAAAAAGAAAAAGAGTGAGAATGAAGGTAATAACAAGACTGGTGGAAGTAATACTGGGAATAATAATAATCAGAAGAGGAAGTGGACAGATAACTCGACAGCTGGAAGTCAACACGGAGAGCAGAAAAAGAAGATAGAAGCATGTCCGACTTGCGGTAAGGCACATCTAGGAGTTTGTTTGAAGGGAAAGAGAGTGTGCTACAATTGTGGTCAGGAAGGCCACATAGCACCAAATTGTCCAAACCCAAAGAAGGGTGCTTGTTTCAACTGTGGTTCGAAAGATCATTTAGCAAGAGACTGTCCCAAGAAGGGATCGGGAGGATCAGGACAAGGAGGAAATCGGGGAAATAGCAATGTAAATACATTAACCATCACCGGACCACCTGTAACAAACCGACCAACCGCCAGAACTTTCAATATGACGGTGCAGGATGCAATCCAGTCTCGTGAGGTGGTGTCAGGTATCATTCCGATCAATGAAATTAACGCTTATGTTTTGTTTGATTCGGGTGCTACTTGTTCCTTTATATCCGAAGACATTGCTAATAGTTTAGATTTGCTTATGGATGAATTGGATTACCCCATGAACATAGAAATTGCGAATAGAGAAATAATCCCTGTTAAGTACGTGTTTAAGAACTGTAGGGTGGATATTAAGGGTAATATCATGATCGTAGATCTTATCCCTATTCGTTTGGGGGAATTCAACGTTATATTGGGTTTGGATTGGCTATCCAATTATGGGGCTGTAATTGACTGCCAAAAGAAGCGTATTAACCTTATGACTCCGTCAAAGGTTGTGTTTTATGGTAGCAAGTCGCCTAGACAAGCGAGTTGTCTGACGATGTTGCAGGCCAGGAAGTTATTAAGACAAGGCTGTGTAGGATATTTAGCTTACATAGTCGATAGTCGAAAAGAGATCCCGAAGGTAGATGAGATACCGATTGTGAGGGACTTCGTCGATGTATTTCCAGACGATTTGCCAGGACTTCCTCCAGATAGAGAAGTAGACTTTGTGATTGATTTGGTGCCCGGAACTGCTCCAATATCGAAGGCACCATACCAAATGGCGCCAGTAGAGATGAAGGAATTAATGGTACAACTACAAGAATTGTTGGACAAAAAGTACATTCAACCGAGCGTATCACCGTGGGGAGCGCCGATGTTGTTCGTGAAAAAGAAGGACGGATCGATGAGGCTCTGCATTGACTACAGAGAATTAAATAAGGTCACGATTAAGAACAGATATCCATTACCAAGGATCGATGATCTGTTTGATCAATTGAAGGGAGCAAAATACTTTTCCAAGATTGACTTGAGGAGTGGTTATCACCAACTGAAGGTGAGGCCAGAGGATGTACCGAAGACAGCGTTCCGAACGCGATATGGTCATTATGAGTTTTTAGTAATGTCGTTTGGTCTTACAAATGCTCCTGCAACATTTATGAGACTAATGAATGGTGTATTCAAGCCGTTTTTGGACAAATTCGTGGTGGTATTTATAGACGACATTTTGGTATATTCCAAAACCAAAGAAGAACATGAAGAACACTTGAGGTTAACATTGGAAGTATTGAGAAGGGAGAAGTTGTATGCTAAATTTTTGAAATACGAATTCTGGATCAAGAGAGTACAATTTCTTGGTCACGTAATCGATAAAGATGGAATTTTGGTAGATCCATCCAAAGTAGAAGCCGTGATTAATTGGGATCAGCCGAGAACGCCGTCAGAAGTAAGAAGTTTTCTTGGATTGGCAGGATATTATAGAATATTCATTCAAGATTTTTCTAAGATCGCAACTCCGTTAATGAATTTAACTCAAAAAGCTGTGAAATTTGTTTGGACGGAGAAGTGTGAAGAGAGCTTTCAAGAATTGAAGAAGAGGTTGAGTACAGCACCTGTGTTATCTCTTCCAGATAATACAGGCAATTTTGTGGTGTTTAGTGATGCGTCGTATAAAGGACTTGGTTGTGTGCTGATGCAAAACGGTAAAGTCATCGCGTATGCATCACGGTAGTTGAAGGATTACGAGAAGGGTTACCCAACCCATGATTTGGAGTTAGCTGCAGTTGTTTTTGCTTTGAAAATTTGGAGGCACTATCTGTACGGGGAGAAGTGTGAAATATATACGGACCATAAGAGTCTGAAATATATTTTTACACAGAAAGATTTGAATATGCGTCAAAGAAGATGGTTGGAATTAATCAAGGATTATGACTGTGAGATTTTATACCATCCGGGTAAGGCTAATGTGGTTGCCGACGCCTTAAGTGGAAAGGGTCGTGAGAAATTGATGATGTTGACTGCTCAGCAGGAGCTAATTGCAGATATGGAGAAACTGGAGCTAGAATTGAAGTATCCTATGGAGATTGATGAGAAGCTATTTCAGATGCAATCTGGTACAACTCTACTAGATAGAGTGAAGGAGGCTCTGCTTCAGGATGATGAATGCAAAAAGGTAACATCGAAGATATCTGAAGGAACCGAACCAAGATTTAAGATGGATAAGGAAGGAATATTGAGATTTGAAAGCAGAATTTGGGTTCCGCCAATACAAGAAATTAAGGAAGAAATTTTGAGTAAGGCTCATAGTTCAAGATATTCGATTCACCCTGGTAGTACAAAAATGTACCAAGATCTTTGACAACATTTTTGGTGGCCGAATTTGAAACGTGATGTTGCAGAATGTGTTGCCAAATGCCTGACATGTCAGAAAGTTAAAGCAGAACATCAGAGACCGAGTGGATTGCTACAACCGTTGGAGATCCCAGAATGGAAATGGGAACATATTACGATGGACTTCGTGGTTGGCCTTCCGACGACTCAGAAAGGCTACGATGCAGTATGGGTTATCGTTGACCGACTGACGAAATCCGCGCACTTCCTTCCTATGAAAATCAAATTTAACTTAGATCAGTTGGCAAGATTAAATGTGAAAAAGATTGTTTCGAGGCACGGAGTGCCGGTGTCTATTATTTCCGATAGGGATCCGCGCTTCACATTAAATTTCTGGAAACGTCTTCAGGAATGCATGGGTACACAACTGCGAATGAGTACAGCTTACCACCCTCAAACAGACGGACAGAGCGAACGAACGATTCAAACACTAGAAGATATGTTACGAGCCTGTGTGATGGACTTCAAAGGAAATTGGGATGATCACCTACCGTTGGTAGAGTTTGTCTACAACAACAGTTACCACGCTAGTATTGGTATGCCACCTTACGAAGCGTTATACGGCAGAAAGTGCAGAACTCCGCTTTATTGGGATGAAGTTAGTGAAAGACAATTGCTAGGGCCAGAATTGGTACAACAGACGGCAGAAATAGTCAAAGTGATCCGAGCACGACTGATAGCAGCTCAAGATCGACAGAAGAAATACGCTGATCCACATCGTAAAAATATCGAGTTTGAATCAGGTAGTTATGTCTTCTTGAAGGTCTTTCCCTGAAAGGGAAAGATCAGGTTCGGAAAGAAAGGAAAATTGAGCCCAAGATTTATTGGACCCTTTGAAGTACTGAGAAGAATTGGAGAAGTTGCGTACGAGGTAGCCTTACCTCCATCACTCAAGAATATCAACGACGTCTTCCATGTTTCTGTGTTATGACCTTACAAACCTGATTACAAGCATGTAATTGAATACGAATCCCTGCATTTTGAGAAAGACTTATCTTATGAAGAAATTCCTGTCCAAATTATCGACCAAAAAGAACAAGTTCTCAGAAATAAAGTTATACCTTCTGTTAAGGTAATTTGGAGGAACCACAACGCTGAAGAAGCTACGTGGGAACTCGAAGAGAATATGATGAATAATTACCCTCATTTATTTACTTAATTATGTGTATGCGATTCTGGGGACAGAATCTTTGTAAGGGGGGGAGAATGTAACGGGTCGAATTTATTGAGTCGTGATTCTTGGGACAGAATCCTTTTAAGGGGGGAAAGATGTGACGAACGAGAATTTTGTAAATTAATTTTAAATATTTATTGAATTAAATAAATATTTTTCAAGGATTTAATTATTAGATTTAATAATTAATTGATGCAATTGTGGTACATTAATTTAATTTTATGTGTTACATTTATTAAATTAATGTAGAGAATTTTTATTATTCAAGTATGTGATTATGTGAGCTTATTGAATTAAATGAAATAATTTAATTAAGCATGATGTTATTTAATTATTAATTAGAGAATTAATAAATTGGCATTATTTATTAATGAGATATTTATTTATATGACTATGTGAATTTAAGAGAAATTATTATATTTTATTTATATTAAATTAAATAAGATATATGAATTATTGTGCAATTGGGTGTGACACTTATTAAACGATATAATAAAAGAGTTTATTAAATTAATTGAGTTTAAGCCTTTAAGGCTAGCCAAACGTGGCTTTAGGGGGGGTTACTAGCAGTTACCCATGACTGGGTTAACTGACTAGTATGCGCGTCAGTTCTATTTCAATTGACGTCTTCTTCTTTTCTATTTTTCTCTAAGTCTGATAAAACTAGTTAGAGAGAATCTGATAATTGTTGAGGAGAATTGTGAGCCAGTGATTGAGAAGGAATTCATCTCTTACTAAAATTCACACTACGCGTTGGGTAATCTTCTCCTTCTAAAATTCTGTTTTTACGTCATTAAGTTTTTATAAGAAAATGGCTTTCAAAGTTTTGGTTTAACCTCTGTAATTGGGTTAGGAGTATTGATTATGAGTTGTATGTGTGTTATGTTGTATCAAATCATGTAATTATGTATATGTTGCAAACCATAACACCAGTGTTGTGAAAACATGTCGTACATATGTTATTTCAAAATAAACAGAGTAAGTGATATGGCCATATGGCCTTATACGTGATATTTTGTGTAATGATCATATATTATCCCTAAAATTTACACTCTTATATTATTGAGCATGTTAATACGAAGAGATCAAGCCTTAAACGAGCGGATTCGGTGTTATAACGAATCCGTAGTGTTAAATTATAAGTTTTTGTTCAAAATCCTCAAGAACATCAAGAACAATCCATTTTTTTTATGATTTAAATATGTGATTATATGTTTTAATGGGTTAAAATCACTTTATAGATGTTGTATTATGAATATACATAAACTATAACTTGTGGGTATGTCTAATTTTGAGTAGAAAATAAGAATTTGGGAGAAATTGGCTTGTTCTGTGATTTTTGCGAACAGCCATTTCTGTGTCTGGTATGCTGCGCCGCAGCGCTGGCTACCAGTTCATTTTCCGTGCCGCAGCGCCACCGTGCCGTAGCGCCATGACTCGAGTCACGGCGCCACAGTGCCGCAGCGCCAAGGGCCCGGCCACAGCGCCACGGCGATCCTTAGTTCAATAGTGGCGCCGCAGCGCCACTTTCCAGAAAATGTCAAAAATGTATTTTTAAAATGTTAAAGTCTAACAAGTGTTAGTGGATTGATGTAATAAACATGTAATCATGTTAGAGGTATTATGAGATGATAAAATAGTTGTTTAACATGTAATAAAATATTACATGTGAATTGAATTATTAAATACATAATTAGTTTGATAATTCATGAAGTATAAATTATGTGACGTGATAATTTGACTAAGTTTAGTCAATAATTAAAGTAGACAACGAGAATGGGTTATGTTGATTAATTAGTAATTAACTGGTATTGAATGTGAATGGTATGTAGGATTTAATTCAAAGAACGTGCTTAGTTAAAGTGTAATCTACGCACGAGGCAAGTATCCTATCCATAACTCCATTCTATTGAGCAAGTTTATTTAAACTTAATCGTTACTTTTATGTCGAGCAAGTTTCTTAACCCTACTTCTTAATATCTTTCAAGATTATTAATTACCTTGGATAAGTTATCATTTCTATTATTCAAGTTCAAGAATGATATTACAGATTATTTATATTATCAAAGCATGATTCAGTTATACAATAATTGTTCTATTGTATACGTTTGAGATTATTATTCAAATTGAATATCGTTATTGTTGAACCTTATTAGACTAGTGAACCTTATTGATTCAACTAGTCCATAGTTGATGAGCGTTCTAAATTTCAGAATCCTTGATGAATTTATCCAAACCAAACTTCCTTTGGTGCGGACTCGAATGTCAAACTGAGATGAACAACCCTGTATAGGGGATTAATTACGCTTTAGCGTTAAGATACTGTGCACAGTATGGTACTAATGGCTGATCTCCCTAAGTACGAGAAGAAGGTCCATAGTCTTATGACTGTTAAAGGTTTCAAGTATAATCCTTGATTACCTAGGACATAGTTCAAGGTCTTATGACCCTCAGAATTCTTTTGATTTTTGTTATTCATTCTTGATTCAAAAGTTGAGCTCTTATTCAGACGTCTTTGATTTATTCGCATGTTATTATACTGTTATTTTATTTTTATACTTGTGGGCATTTGTGCTCACTCTTGCTTAATAATAACATTACAGTTAAGAATGAAAGAAGCGATGAACCCTCCACTAGTAAGGGCAAGGACAAAGTTAGCAAGTGATGAAGACTTGTTATTTTAACTGATGATGTATTTATGTTTAAGACTTATGTTGTTGTTTAAGACTTATTTGTTTAGAATTCCGCACAGATATTTTAAGGTTAGAGTAACCTGGGATTTATTTATGATTCAGTTGATGTAACTCTTAAGGGAAGAGATTTTATTATGATTTCTATCTATTGTGTGGTTCGATATTATTTATGGGTAGATAGATAGATGATGCTTGTTCAGTGAACACTAAATCCCGTTAAATCGAAGTACCCACATTTGGGGGTGTCACAGCTATCTTGCCGTGTATAGGGCTCAGTTCGCCCTACAATTTCATTACTCATGCTCCGGGCATGGATTATCTCCCTCTGGCTGGTTTGAGGGGCATGACTACCTACCACCCACTGGCCGTGATGTCACAGTTTAACCAGTTTCAGGATTTCCATCCTTTTGATGGGGTGTTAGGTCAGCGCTTAGCTTTTTGCCATCTATCAGCAGAGGACCGATCCCGGGTGTATATTTATTGGGATCAGCGTGAGATAGGTACTTTTTCTGTCAGCCATCTGGGTTATTCTGCAGAGTATTCGGTATGGATGGAGATAGAGACTTCGTTAGCTGCAGTAGTATCCATAGTGTCGGGTAGTAATTCAGATGGTGGAGAGCCCATGGAGGACATTGATTCCCGCATCGAGGAGGAGCCATTTATTGGGTTGCCAGCAGCTCTCTTAGATTCTCCCAGTACGAGCACTGTTGTGATCCAGCATTCAGCACAATAATTTGAGTAGAGTTTTCATCTGATGACCTTTGAGAGGGATTAGGCCTGAGCCCTAATGTTGACAACCCTTGATGGAAGAGATGTAGATCTGTTAGAGAGAGACGAGGCATTAACTCATAGAGATGCCGCTATTGTTGAGCAGGATGAGGCCATATTAGCCAGAGATGCAGTGATCGTTGAGCGGGATAACGCCATATCTGCCCGGGATGTAGCCATCACAGATTGTACCACAGTGAGATCCCTGACCACTGGTATGCTTGTCGACATGAGTGCGTATATTGATGAGCATCACGTCACCATGTAGATGGCCTCGGACTTGCTGGCGCGTGTGGATATCCTTATACAAGAGACCACAACATTACCTCCATCTTTTGAGAGAGATTCTATGTTAGATCTGCTAGCCCACATGCATATCGATCTGTAGATAGCCTTGTATTTTCCTGCACAGACTAGCTTAGCCATTTTGTCATGTACAATTTATATTGTGTATATCAAAAAATATTGTATAGCAGGGAAATATATTTTTGATCACTTCCCTTTTAGATATGTCTGAATACTTGCTTGATATTTGACTGCTTCTTAAGGGCTTGTGATCTTGATGTATTCTGAATTCCTCCTTGATGGATGGACATTGAGTTATCTCTGGACAATTCAGAATGGATCACTGATCTGTGTGTATCCCTACCATCTTTGGTGTCTTGGGACTGGTTTCTGTATGAAAATGTGGAGAGGAATGTGGCTTTCTTCTCTGAGATTGACCGCACCATAGATGGTCGCTAGTACTCCTATTTAGGAGGAGCCTAGTTAATTCCATCTCTTATGGATTGGTATTGCTCTTCAAGGTACAACTGCTGCTTAGATGGTCGCTAAGTCTCCCGTTTATATGGGGAGGTCAGGTAGTTCCATCCCTTTTGTCTGAAGCCAAATGAAATGTGGTGGATTGAAGTTTGATCCCAGTACCGTTGACAAGTATTTGTATTTTGGTAGGGGGTTAGACCGAACCATAAATGGCTGCATACGTACTCCTATTGAAGAGGAGATCAGGTCTACGTAGTTCGAACCTAGAGTAAGAGGTTAATCGCTGTATGTGGCAGAAAAGGGTATGGGAATGTTTTTGTTTTTGAGAAGGATAAGGGTGTAGAAATATTTTTGTTGCTTTTGTTTTATTACAACCGGGCCATATAAAATGGTTGCCTGCGTACTCCCATGTATCAAGGAGATCAGGTCGACGTAGTTCACCTCTCAGGACGATTTGTAGCCAACGAAAAGTTTGATCCTATGTGGAGGACAAACTACGGGGGTAAGAAAGTTTAATCCTAAGTTTAGGATAAACTGCAGGTGTGAAAAGTTTGATCCCATGTTTGGGAACAAACTGCAAGTGTAAAAGGTTCAATCCTTAGTGGGATAACCAAAGTTGAGTAAGTGTTAAAAAAATCGAGTGGAGAGGAAAGATCTGACGATCTGAAAACCAGGTTGCTGGCTTGAAAAGTGTGTTTCCCTGAGGGGCGTAGAGTTGAAAAGAGTTGTATGTAGTGAAGGGTTAAAGAACCGGAATGATTGGTGATCTAATGATCCAAAACCAAGATGTTTGCTTGATGGTAACTTCAGACATAGTACCATTTCAGGGTGTCCAAGTTAATAAGCTGTGGAAATTCATCGCCGTCCATTTCCTGTAATTTGAGAGAACCTCCTTTCAATACCTCCTTGACAATAAACGGGCCTTCCCAGTTAGGGGTGAATTTTCCCTTAGACTGATCTTGGTTGTCGATGATCTTCTTCAAAACCAAGTCATGTTGTTTAAACTACCGTAGCTGGACTTTTCTGTTGTAGGATCTGGCGACCTTTGTTGATATAACTGACCATGGAAGATAGCCGCGGTTCACCTTTAGTCTATTAGAAACAATTGGTGATACATGTCTTGTACCCATTGGTCTTCATCCAGCTGAGCGTCTATCAACACTCTGAGGGATTCCATTTCTACCTCTATGGGGAGTACTGCTTCCATCCCATAGGTTAATGCGTATAGGGTTGCCCCAATTCAAGTGCGCATTGATGTTCTGTAGGCTAACAGAGTAAAAGGCAATAAGTCAGGCCAACCTTTGGGGTTGGCAGACATCTTTTGCATAATCTTCTTGATGTTTTAGTTAGCCACTTCAACAACACCATTCATCTTTGGACGATAGATGACGGAGTTAAGGTGTTTGATATATAATTTGCTGCATAACTCCTCCATCATTTTGTTGTTGAGGTTCTAGCATTGTCTGATATAATTACCTCTGGTTGTCCATATCGATAAATGACATTATTTCTGATGAAAGCAATGAGGACTTCTTTGGTAACCCTGGGGAATGAGGCTGCTTCTACCCACTTGGTGAAGTAGTCGATCATGGTGAAGATAAAGCGATGTCCATTACTGGTTTTGGGCTCGATGGGCCCGATCACGTCCATTCCCCACATTGAGAAGGGCCAAGGCGAACTCATATTGTGGATCTCCCGTTGAGGGGCGTGGATAGCATTCCCATGAATTTGGCATTGATAACATATCTTGACGTGGTTATTGCAGTCAGCTTTGAGAGAGAGTGAGTAATGTTCCGTTCTGAGGATCTTCTTTACAAGTAAAGGGCCGCTCATGTGTGGGCCATAGACTCCACCATGGATCTCATCCATGAGTCTCTGAGCTTGGTCCTTGTCCAGGCATCTGAGGAAACCTAATCCTGCATCTCTTTTGTAGAGTGCATCTCCGCTCAGGTAGCATTTCATAGCAAATCGATGAATCCGCCTTTGCTCAGTCAGACTCACCTCAACGGGTGTAGATCCATCTCCTAAGTACTCCTTGTTATGATGATACCAAGGTTTTTGGATGGGAGGTAGCTCACTCGATACTTCTCCAACATAGTTCACATAGGCTGGTGCCTTTTGTAGGGCCAATGTGACGTTTGGTATGTGTTCCTTGTCAGGTATGTGAATCTAGGAGGCCAAAGTTGCTAAGGCGTCTGCGAAGTCATTCCTATTACGAGGAATGTGTAGAAAGGAGATCTCTTCAAACTCTGAAGCCATCTATAAAACTTGCCGATGGTAAGGCAGCAAATGTAGCTATTTGGTGTTTGATAGATTCACACGCATTGTTTGACTACTAACTCTGAATCCCCAAAGACAGTTAACTGCCTGATACCCATTGAACGGGCAAGTTTTAGCCCCATGATATAGCCTTCATATTCAGTTGTGCTATTGGTGCTAACAAACTGCAATTTGACGGCGACGGGATACTGCTCCCCTATACTGGATACTAGAACTGCTCCAGCTCCAGAACCTTCCATATTAATAGCTCCATCAAAATATATATTCCATCTTTGACGTGTATCGTATTGATGGTGTTGTTGAATTGCCATTACTCCTTCATCAGGGAAGTATGCCTCCAAGGGTTTGAAATCCCCTGAAGGTGCGGCGGCCAGTTGATCCATAATTCCTTGACCTTTAGTGGTCTTCTGCATCACGTAAATGATGTCAAATTATTGCAGAATCAACTGCCATCTGGACAGTCAGCAATTCAGTATGGGCTTGCTGAACATATACTTGAGAGGATCCACGCGGGATATGAGATGGATTGTGTGCCCATGGAGGTAATGCTTAACCTCATGGCAGCCCATGCTAAAGCACAACAAGTCTTCTCAACTAGAGTGTACTTGTGTTCACTACTGTTGAATCTTTTGCTGAGGAAATAGATAACTCGTTCTCAGCCTCTATCGTCTTCCTGACCCAGCATGCAGCCCATGGCATTGTCACTTATGGATAGGTACATGAACAGGGGAACATCATCCCTGGGTCGTACCAAGATAGGAGCTTTGACTAGCTGTTCTTTGATGGTAAGGAAGGCCTTCTGGCACTCATCATTCCATTTCACGGAGGAGTTCTTTCTTAACAGCTTGAGGATAGGCTCACAAATTGCTGTGAGTTGAGAAATGAACCTACTAATGAAGTTGACTCTTCCCAAAAATCCCCGTATTTCCTTCTCTGTCTGAGGAATGGACATTTACGTAATGGCCTGGATTTTGGTGGTATCCAGCTCAATCCCTTTGTGGCTGACTAGGAATCCTAGCAACTTGCCTAATTTAAAGCCAAAGGAGCACTTGGCTAGATTCAGCTTCAAGTTGTACTTACACAACCTGTTGAAAAGTTTTCTGAGATGGTCTAGGTTTTTTTCCTCCCTTCGGGATTTGACAATAATGTCATCCACATTGATTTCTATCTCTTTGTGCATTAAGTCATGGAAAAGAGCCATCATAGCTCGCTGATAGGTAGCTCCGGCATTGATGAGGCCGAAAGACAACCATCTATAGCAAAAGGTGGTTCCCCAAGGTGTGATGAAAGCATTTTTTTCACGATCCTCCTCAGCAACCATGATTTGATGGTACCCCGCAAAATAATCAGCAAAGGAGTACATGACGTATTGAGCAGTATTGTCAATGAGAATGTGGATAAATGGCACGGGAAAACTATCTTTAAGGAAAGCTTTATTCAAATCTTTATAATCCATGCAATCTCGTACCTTTCCTCCAGGCATAGGCACGAGAACGATGTTGGATATCCATTCAGGATATGTGGACACCATGATAATACCAGATCGAAATTATTTTACAATTTCTTCTTTCACCTTTAAACTCCACTCAGGTTTTAATCGCCTGAGCTTCTGCTTAACTGGCTTGAATCCCTCTTTAATGGGAAGGCGATGAAGGATAATTTTAGTGGACAAACCCACCATATCATCATGAGGCCATGCAAACACATCCTGAAATTGGTTTACTAGTGTAACCATGTCATTCCACTAGTTCGGGGTAAGGTCTGAATCAATCTGGATTAACTTAGGGTTTTCTAAGGTTTAGAGACTGAAGGAGGTGGTTTGATCAAGGTTGGGTTTAGGTTTATCTTCGACCCATTCTTTGATCTCTGTAGGCACCTCAATGTCCTCTTGTATTTCCATCAAGTCTGAGTCCAACTTTTCATCAAAGTTACAATCCTTGTGGAGAAGAGGCATCTTATCAGCAAGTACATGAACATCTTAGTTCAGAGTCCTGAAACAAAATATGCTTTCACTTAATATATATGAAACTGTTTAATCATATAAAATGTTAGCATGTACGGAGAAAATAACTGCTAATACTGTACAGAAAAGTAATCAGTTATTATATCTACAGGACAAAAAGAAGTCTTGCCCATTTTACCCTTGTCGACTAATGCAAGGAATGCTGCTCCAATTAGCAAGGGCAAAGTTCTGGTGGACTGCAGTGATGGAGGGGTTGCCATCATCCTCCTTCTCCTGAATGATGATCATTATATATGGGTAATCACCGTCTAGGGTGTATCTGTTTGTATGTTCATCATGGATAATGATGCGTATGCTTGACATCATTCGGACGATGTCTTGTTTAATTCTCCGTTCCTCTTCTTCCACCTTGGGATCTAGAGCAAAGACTTCCTTCTCCTTTACCGGTATCGATTTAGGAAATAACATCACCATTACATTGGCTGGCACCTTTACCGGATATTGTACAGACTCTGGATTTATAGGTGGAAATGATCGTCGTATGGCTGAAATTGAAGGAATCTGCTTATGCTTATGTGGATTCTTATGTCTGGAAATGGCAGAATAGCCTAGTCCGGCTGTCCCAATTTGACTGGACACTTGAATCGGGTGCTTCATACCCAGATTATTTTTACCCAACCCTTGTCCTGGCTGGTGTCCTAATGACATCATTTCTTGAGTAGCTGCCATCACTTCGACAAAAATCTTGGGTACGGGAAATGGGGTCCCAATGGAATGATATTGAGTGTTGCTTACGTCCAAAACGTGGAAACTGACCGGCTCAACATCGGAATTGAAACTAATGAGTGGCATGTCACCCTGCTAAGGGCATTCCGATTCAGCGTTGACTGTGACTAGGCTATTATTGATAATATATTTAAGTTGCTGATGAAGAGTGGAGGGGACTGCCCCGGCCATATGAATCCACGGTCTCCCCAGAAGAAGATTGTATCCTGTATCTATTTTGAGAACGTGAAAAGATACAATGAATGTATGGGGACCAATCTCAATTGGTAGCTCAATCCCTCCGACTGAATTCGAGCGGGATCCATCAAAAGCTTTGATAATCCTATGGCTACTTCGGATCCGCTTGAGATTAACATTCATCTTCAGCAACGTAGCGTAAGGATAGATGTTTAGAGACAAACCTCCATCTACCAAGACTCCAACTAACATGTATCCGGAGGACAAAACCACAATGTATAACGGCTTCTAATGACCGGTCTCTTCGAGCGGTATTTCATCATCAGTGAAAGATATTACATTGTTGTTAAAAATATGACCCACAAGATGTTGAAATTTTTCCGCATCTACTGATTTTGGCAAGTATGCCTCTTCCAAAACCTTCAGTAGAATCTTCATGTGATCCTCAGAAGTTAAAACCAAATCCAGTATTTGAAATTTGATGTGGAGCTTCTCTTAAGCTTAAAACCACCTTGGCTTCATTATGACCCATATCACGGAGGAATTTTTCAATCTTCTCCATGGGAATTTTCTCCTTTGATTTGATGGTATGCTTCATCACCCGTTGGGGAATACACAGTGGATTTTCCTTCGACACTGCAGCAGTTATATAAGAGGTGGATCCTTCGGCTTCTCCATAATTCCAGGGGACTTTTTATAAGCTGATAACAAGATATTGTGGTCTAAATGGCAAGGTGATTGGCTCTAGCGCAGCCACTTCCAAAGGATTGTTAACTCCTTTGAATTGAATTATGAGTGGTTTAACAGTCCCATTAGCCTCATCGGATATAACTGCCACCATTCCCTTCCATTTAGTAGGACAAGTATTTTCACTCTTAAATAGCACAGTATCGTTGTCTGCTAGTTGCAGGATACTGCTATCAATTAAGTTCTGAATAAGGTGGCGGAGTGCCCATCATTCTTTCATACTGTGACCGCGAGAATGGGAGTGATACTGACATACTCGATCAGGATTAAACCATCCTAAATGGGGATTAATTGGAGGTAGAAGGGATGTGATTCTTCCTTCATTGATTATCATATGAAGTATTTCCTCCATAGGTTGGCCCAGGTATATAAATTCCTTTCTATTGGCAAAATCCCGATGGGCTTTGGCAGTTGCTCTCTTCGTCACTTTGTCCTCCAATGTTTCATATTTTGAGGGTGACGAGGGAGTATTCATAACCAAGGGGAGAAGACTATCATGCCCCTGGCTGACTAGTTGGCGTGTGACTTAATGCTAATAGGTCACCAGTTCTGCCACTTGCTCAATTTGCTTACACAGAACTTTCATCTTTCGTTCCATCATATACTGGAATTTTGTATAATCCCATTTGTCAACACCTTCTTTGATGATTTGGAATGATTCACAGTTAAACTCGGAACTCTATCCATTGCTCCAATTAATCATGTTGCCTCTTCCTCTTTGTGTGGAGGAAGAGGGTTGTCTTATATGTGAGGTTGATCTGGTTTGGTGACCACGATCTCACCGTTGTCTATTAAATCTTGGATCTTGTGTTTCAAGGCCCAACAATCATGAGTATGATGTCCAGGTGCCTCGACATGATAAGTACATTTCCGAGTAGCATTGAAACCCCTCCAATTAGGGTTGGCTGGTGGAAGAAGATGCGTAATTTTCTTTTAAGTGGTCAGAAGATTGAGAATGATCTTGAGTGAGTCCCCTAAGGGTGTGAACACTCGAGGGCGTTTGACTTTTCCACCTTTAGGCAATAGAGGGTTTGAAGATTGTGCTTGAAAGGGAGTGTAATTTCTCCTCTAAATAAGCATATTCTGATTGCCCTTTTGACCTTGTAGTATCAAGGAAACATCCTCCTGTTTCTTTTTATGGACCATTCGGGGGTTATTTCCATAAGTTTCGGATTGGATGTGCTCAGCAACAACTTTAAGAGCGGCTAGGTCTTGAATCTTTCCTGACTTCAACCCCGTATCAGCCATCTCTCCATGTTTGATCATTTCAAAAAATGGTTTACCAATGCCAGCTAAAACTCTCTCATAGAAAGGAGCTTCTTGTATGTCGATAAAGGTCATGACCATCTCTGACTTTGTCATATAAGGAATAACTTTAGCAGAAAGGCGCCTCTACCTTTGAGCATATTCTCTGAAAGACTCATTGGACTGTTTCTTGACCTTGGTAATCTTGTACCGGTCAGGAGCCAACTGAGACTGGAAACTGTATTGTGTGAGGAAGGCATGAGCTAGTTCTTCCCAACTATGGATCTTTGAATTGTCTAATCTAGTATACCATGAACGGGCTTCTCCAGTCAGACTCTTTTGGAATAGCTGCATTCTGAGCTTCTCGTTCTCTGCATAAGATCCAAGTTCTCCAATGAACACCTTCAAATGTGTGTAAGGATCTCCTAACCCGTCATACTTTTCGAAGTCAATAGTTTTGAACTTCTCTGGATAATGAACTCTAGGGAATATACAAAGGTCAGCATATGATACACTCCCATGTGCTCTAATTCCTTTGATAGAACGAAGGGTTTCTACCATTTGAAGGACTTTTTTCCTGATGTCACCAGTGTCTAGATCTCCTTTGAGATGGGTGGGATCAGGAATTTTGTTAGTTGTATCCAACTGGAGCTCAGGTACTGTAATGACTTTATCAGAACCTTAGGTTCCTCCTTATGTAGAGGATTCAGCATGTACGGGTATCTTCGTACCTTGAGTAGACTGATGCAATTCTTTAAGCAGAATAGCCAAATCTGTAATTTGTTTACTTAATCCATCAAATTCCTCGCGAGAAACTAGATTAGACTGGTCAGATGAAGACATAATTGGTTGTAGGCTCGTGGCCTTTTTGGATTTTGACAGGGTAATAGGTCCGAATGCTTCCATGCGACAAAACTTGCATAGTTTAGTCTTAGGAATTGTGTAAATGTTTACATGCTATGTGATATGTCCGTTTTAGGATTATTATCCTGTAAAATGGATGTTAGCCGTTTGTAATACAAGATAACATGTTAATTTAAATATGCGTCTGCACATATTTCTCATTACATGGAGATGAATATGGAATGTAAATTACAAGTAATTGACTTTACGAGTAATTTGAAATGAGAAAGCATGAAGAGACTTTCCACCGCGTTTCGTTTATCAGAGGCTAACCTATCTTAGGTTACTCTCGCGGCTTTTTGGCATTAAGGTTCCCAAATCATCGCAATTTACTCAACGAGAAGTTAATCCGGTTTTTCAACTAGAGCGAATTTGGGTGGTGCCTTTCCTGAGCCTCGTTGGAATTAGTCTTCCTATGAGTTCAGTAATCAAACACCGACAGGATAGCCTCCTAGTGGAGGAACCACACAACATACATTCACATACAACGTGTTTCACCGTTTATGAAAATGATGACATATGCGAAGCACTAATATCACGGACAAATATATTGTAGTGCAGTAAAAATGCATTCGTACACATTCATCATAAATGTAAATGCAACATCCATACACAAGCATATAACAGTTTTAAAAAGCTTGTAATAGCGGCTTAAGTCCTCTTACTGGTGTTGTCCCCAGCAGAGTCGCCACCTGTCGACGTCGGGGTTTTTAATTGTCCCTTTTCGTTTCTTATTCTTTTATGTTCTCATTTTAGGTGAGATTTATTTGAAAAAACAAGCAAAAAAGGTCCGACATGTATATATCGACGATTGGACTATAAGAGTCGCCAGTTGGTTTTTTAACTGGTTGTACCAACACAACCGAGAAAAGGTTTGCACATTAACCCAGTGATGTGACACTACTATATGGGTCTATGAAACCGAGATTCATTAGGGTCCGGGGACTTGCTTATGCGGAGGGAAGGTGTTAGGCACCCCCCGACATCCTTGTTTCAAAGGTGACCGCCACTTTTCAAGAAACTGTTATACGAATGTGTGTGTGTGTGTGTGTGGGTCAATGTGCTATTATTTGGAAATAGTGCTATGCCTTGTTCGCACATATATACAAAGGGTTTGAATTTCTATATAAAATTCAGTTTTAACGAGATATAACAGTGATGTTTTGTAAAAAAGAGGTTTTTCAAACCCTGTGCTCAATAGTAATTGAAGCCTTTGATACTTCCATTTAATTAAATGTTCAGCTTGATTGCTTTTATTTTCGAGATGCGAAGCATCTTCGAGAAAATAATGTACAAAGTAGTGCCGAACTCCTCATAGGTATGAAAACCATCTGAGGACATCCAAACACCGCGAATAATTTACAAGCTGCTTACAACTAAAAATGTCCATCATGGAAACCGAATCTAGATTAAGTGGACTGAATCTGTGATCACATGATTCCTAGGCTCACATGATGCTGCAATTAATATGAAAGCAGTAAGCAGTTATATATATAAAAGCTTTATATAAATATATATATATATATATATATATATATACCGCTTTTATATAATTATATTTCCGATCCCCCATGGAGGTGCTTCGTGGTGGTTGATCATGTCTTCGTGGTGGTTGATCATGTCTGTATGTATATATAAATATATATATATATATATATATATATATATATATATATATATATATATATATATATATATTTGTGTGTGTGTGTGTGCAAACAATCAACTACCACGAAGCACCTTCATGGGGGATTACAAATGTAAATAAAGCAATAAAACGATCGATCGCCTTGAAGTAAACTCCAGGCAGGACAAAATGTAAATATAGTTGTAAAAACGGTCAACCGCCACGAAGTAAACTCTAGGCGGGACGAAATGTACAGAAAGCAGTAAAAAGGTCAACTGTCACGAAGTAAACTCCAGGCGAGACGAAATGTGTATATATATATATATATATATATATATATATAAACAGATAAACGCACCGAATATAAAATCCAGGCTCATTATGCCTCGATTGAGCCTAGACTTATGTCTGGAGCATTTAATTTCTTTCGTATATATATATATATATATATATAATATAAAAAAGAAATAAAAGCCACAGACCGAAGTCCGGGAAAACATACGCAACACGACTCTTAACGTGAAGAATAGTGTGTGCAAAGATGAAGAGAAAGGCTTTAAAGTTTGTAAGAAGGCTTACAGTGGGCTACTAAAGAAGACTTCAATAACTTGAAATGGATGAACACTCGGCTCCCGCCGATAAAAAGTAGCTATATATGAGTTTACAAGTGTTTAAAATGAGAAATCACTCAATTTGGGGTGTGTACAGAGCAAATTGGAAAGGGATTCCTCGCCTTTTTCTCTTCCAAAATGGCCATCCCAAGCCCTTTATTTATAGAGGGGGGATCCACAGGTGTATCTACGGCTGCCCGGGGTGCCCCGGGCTTCGTGGGTCCTGCCGTCTCGAAGTACATGAACACGTGCAACGTGATGTCTGCTCGAACTTTCAAAACTTCAATTCGGGCATCCGACTGAGGTGTATAAGACCTATTTCAGACCGCCGTTGTCAAGAGTTACGTAATGACATGGGATTAGAGGTTGTACAAATTCAGGAAGATGGGACCATGCCCTCCGGTCTTCATGCTTAAAATTCTATTTGTTATCCTGCGTAATAGTCACTTGGGATTGGACTTCCTTGGTTCTTGTGGGACATAACTGTGTAGAAATGTATGTCTGAAATGTTGAGACGGCGTGATGTGGCGTCAAGGTGGCAAGATGACTACTTTGCCCCTCACCGGGGTTATCTCTGGTTTGGGCTGATAAAGCAGACGTTGCTCAGGGTTATCTCTGAGATTGGACTGCTGCAAGTGTTGAAGGTCCTCAGTGTCATCTCTGAGGTGTGCCTGTCTTCCCGGGGTTATATCCAGGTCTTGTATTGAGTGCCTCGGTGTGAGTGTCGAGTGTTCTGAGGCTGTTTACATGGCTTTAAAACAAGCATTTCTAGGGTTATCTCCAGAACTGCAACTACACTCCTTGGGGTTATCTCCAAGGTTGGCGCTGCTATTCCCGGTGTCGGGACTGAGACTGAATAGCTCGGGGTTATCTCCAGGATGAATCGGCCTTCTCCGGTGAAATTTTTGGTATTGGAACTGCATGCCTCGGGGTTATCTCCAAGGTTGAAACTGATACTCCCGATGTGTGTTCCAGGGTTGAAACTGAACTTTCGGTAGTATCCGAACTAGATGCGAGCGTCTTCCAGGGTTATCTCTGAAAGACGAATCTGCCTTCCTGTAATATCAGTAATAGGTGTGCAAAAAATTTCGAGTGTCTACAATAAATAAATCACATCATCGAATCATCCCTACACTACGGGCCAATGATATTCATGTAATCATCAACGGTCATGATTATACCGAATAATCCATGGTCATAATCATACCAACAACTGTCCATCAATGCACTACGGGCCAATAAGCACTTTTACCACATCATATCATTTGTAACATTACAGGTCATGATTATTCCGAATGATCCCTAGTCATAATCATACCAATCAACAGTCCATCTATGCACGTAAGCCAAAGATAACTTTCATCACAATATAAGCATGAGGATGATGACAATGATATAAGCATTAATCAAAAGAAATCAAGGATAAATATTAAAGACTTTAAATTTATCCAGAGTTTAAAAATATCCAAATTGTCAACATGATACTACTTTGCAGAGTAAAATTTAAGAATAATATTTCATGTATCAAAAATGATTTGGACATAAAATAAATATATTTTTTGGGTGAATAGTACCCTATGAATAGTAATTCAGGAATAGTACCTCGTAAATAATACCCTGGCATGAAAAGTACCCCAAATACCCGAGTGAATAATATTTGAATGAATAGTAAATTGATGAATAGTAACTCGTGAATAGTACTCCGGCATAAAAATTTTCCCGAATACTCGAGTGAATAATATTTGAGTGAATAGTAACCCATAAATAGTAACTCATGAATAGTATTCTGGTATGAAAAGATCAATAACTATCAAGAAAGCTCAGAATAATATTTCCATGAAAAGATACTGGATGACGCGTAAATATCAAGGATATTCTACTAATTTCACGGAGTATAGAAGCAATACTTTAACAGAATGGGGGTATAAGTAGGAATACGAAACGAAATAATATTACTCACATACTACAGAGTATGGAAGAAAATATTATTCCTTATGAATACTGAACAACAATAATATCCCTTACGAATACGAAAGAAATAATACCCCTTACTACTGTTGAACGAAAATAATATTCCAACGAATATTGAACGAAGATAATATTCCTTATTAATATTGAACGGAAATAACATTCATATGAATATGAAAAATAATATCTCTTCTGAATATGAAATAAATAATACCCCTTACTATTGTTGAACGAAAATAATATTTCAACGAATATTGAACGAATATAATATTCCTTACGAATATTGAACGGAAATAATATTCATATGAATACGAAAAATAATATCTCTTCTGAATATGAAATAAATAATACCCCTTACCTCAAAAGAAGACTGGATACTGGAATAGTGAAGTAGCAGACTTCTCTTCTTTCTTTCTCTCTATAGCTTCTCTCTCTATAATTACTCTTGTGAGTCTTAGTGAATTGGTGAGAATGAAATAAGAATGAGCTTCTATTTATAGGAAAATATAGTTTCGATAATTGCACGTTTTGGGGCTCAAAATATTACAATATAATACCTTCATATTTTCCTTCATTTTTAATTTAGTCCTGCAAGTATTATCAAACTTGCACCACCTCCCCTAATAGTACATCATGCGAATCAATAGTACAATCATGTGAATTAATAGTTCTATGCACGTGAAAAAAAATAATTACAGTATAGTACCTTCATCTATACCTCTATTTTTAATTTAGTCATGTAAGTATTATCAATCTTGCACCACCTCCCCTAATAGTACATGGATGTAAATCAATAGTACACACATATGAATAAATAGTTATAAGCATGTGAATTAATAAAAATTAATTGCTTAATTATCCGATTAATTACCCGATTGGTCAATATAACCTCCAGACATCCATTATTATCGAAATAAATGTCAATTCCCACAAACACTAATAATCCCAACACAATGGAACTATCAATTTCATCTTTAATTAACACAAACTTATTCATCATTAATATTATAACTCACAATATTTAACAACTAGATCATTCCCAGGAAAAAAAGGGCTTTTCGATAAGGAGTTCTCCCTATTGGCGTGAATTAGGTGACCAAACCTCTCCTCGACAGAACTTTCTAGACATCATCAATATTATAAATAATAATATGAATAACTTTGTTGTTTCAATTATTGATTTAATAATATAAAATATTATGCAGACGATACTATGACAATAATTGAATTAATAATATAAGAGATATTATGCAGCAATTACTGTAGCAATAATTGAGTATAACAGAGTGACTTCTTACGTAAGCATCAATAATCAATACCGTATGCTACTATACAACCACACGTATTACTTTACTTTTATCACCGGGTAGTTCAACAGTTTAACGGAAAAAATTTCGCCGTTATTTTTATAAAATGATAATTATGTCGTTTTCTAACTACGACAATACTTTCGTTGTGGGGTCCACCAATGATTGTGTCGTCGTACGAATATTCCTTGTTAAAACGAATATTCCCTGACCAATCGAATATTTTATAACCACTTGCTTACTCTGTAAAATTTATAAATAATACCCACAACTATAACATTATATCAAATCCACACCTTAGTACTCAAAATAAATATTTTGAGAAAATTAATCTTTATTCATAAAATTTGGGGTCTTAGAGAGGATCCGTACCGATAAAGCCATACGGGTCATCTGAAGGGCCAGCCCCCGAGCTGAAAGGATCAAAAGTATCTGCCTCTAAAGGATCTCATCCCAAATACCGGATGAAAAAATGTGCCCGGTCTAACTGCCAGGTCAAACTATCAATCTGTGTCAAATGAGTCGGATCTCAGACACAGGTCATCCAATCTGTTATCATCACGGATCCATGAACCATATCCCCCATGAACTGAGTGGCGCGGGTCTGGGCTCCAATGGTACGAGGGGACCACCAGCGGTATAATGCCTCCTGAGTAAACAGACCCTTTGACAAAGTGTAGTCGTAAATGCCCATCAATGGTATATCACTGACAGGCGACTGCAACACAGGCCAATAACGCCTGACAAGAGGCAAGATCGGTACACGAATCTCTCTTGTGGTGCTCCTAATAGCACACTCTTCTAAATAGATCTCCCATCCTCCATCTCTGAAGAGAGGAATTCAGGGGTGGACATCCTATGCTCGACAACAGTTGGGTATTCATCCTCAAAGTCGATAGTCAAATGTTCCCTAGAATAAGGAACTCAAGTGAAGGCATCAACTGTCAATAAATCCAACTGTAAGCGACAATTTGTGAAACCCTCAGCTATAAGAACCTCCGCCAACATAAAGTGATGCTTTCGTCGTCCTCATGGATAGGTATCTAAACCTAACACACTAATAGGCCGTAAACATGGAAGTCTCTCGTAGGCCCAAAAATGCCAACACAAAGGCAAACATCTGCTGTTAGTCAACAATCTTAACCTATACATGGAAAATTAAGAGAGAAATACTCACCAGCAGAAATGGATAAAATCCTAGCTAAGCCTATGTTAAGCCTTACGAATGCATGCACATACCTTCGAGGAAATAGGAAAAGGTGTAGGAGCCCCAATCACACTCTCCAATATGGTCCACCTCCCGAGTGGCGTTGATCAAAGAGATTGACACCGTGGAAGAGTTGTCTACTATGAAATAACCCCTGATAATAACCAGGAACAATCGCTGAAGAATGCGATCCATGACTCTCACATCAGCGGGCATGGGCTCGCTCAACAAATAACTCATAGCATCTACGCTCAAAGGACCCATACGGACGGTCCTACCCTTGAGTGCCTCAGCCAGAACTCCTAACAAGGATCTGACAGCAGCCAGGGTAATGTTCGCCGTACATGGCACTGGCGCCCCTCCAAACTTAATACTGGTGATAAAATGTCAATCCATCGGCGTCATCATCACCTCACAATACAACAAATAGAGAGACTGAGTCTGGTGAAACCAGCACTTAGACAATGCCCTGAGGTAACCCTAGGGACAACGGCGAGGAAAAATGGAAAAGAATGCCCCAAAGCCCTAACCATGCACAATACCTATGTAATCTGGATGCAGAGCCTGATATAGGGAGTGTATGCTGAACCAGTTCCCTCGAGGCTGTGTAAAGTCGAGAAGCTATATCAAATGCAAAACAATGTCAAAGTCCTTGCTCCTCGTTAATAGGAAAAAGGAAGGTTCAAACCCAGCTTTTACCTGCCTGCAAGTAAAGTGAGGGTGGCAACTCAAATCACCTAGAAAGATCTAGAATCATCACAGTAATGCTTGGTAGATCCCTGCGGGGAGCATTAGCAACAGCAGCTAGAGCCGCTATCAGTACATCCTCCTCCTCATCCTCAACATCTGGTACATCAACCCGAATAGGACGTATCACCGCCTCTGCCAAACGACCAGGCTGTCTGATTGAACAGGGTCGAGGCACTTAAGAAGCCCTCCTTCGCACACCTGAAGTGGTCCTACGAGAACTACTCGGCTGATCCAAATCCATCATATTTGGACACAAGTCTCCAAATCACCTCATAAAAGGTGTGATAAATTCTAACCTGGAGCTTTTCAAATGCATTTTATGACTACATGCATGGATGCATGCATTACTTTAACATACGCCTACAGTAGAGTTAAAAATTTATGTCTACCCAATGCCTAGGCTTTTGGAAAATTTTGCCAGGGTCTCATTTGTAAACAGGACTATCCACATGCATATAGGCATGACTAGGTGGCCATTCAGTAGCACACCTACCCACAGTCATAAACATCTTATAATGCATGAACATGTCAAAGTCATGGTCCGTAAGGGTAGCCTAATTATCAGGATTACTGTGCTTTCCTACCTTTGCTCATTTGTCGTCAAATAGGATAAGAAATAGCAGAAAAAGGGTGCCAATTTGATTTTTTCAAAAGTTAAAATTTTTCACATCATTATGTTCAGCATGGTTAAATACTAACATATACTATGCTGAATATTTTTTATCAAGTCATATGAGCATGCATATTCACTACTATTTGTTTAGACGCATTTCATATGATAACTCATTTTCCAATGGACAAAAACTGGAAAAGAAGACACACATATGTTACCAGGATAGTGTGAAACACTTTTACGGTGATAGAATTTGCAGAAAGACGTCCAAACTCAGCAGATCTGAAGAAGAGCTCTCGAATTTCCTGTGTGGCGCAGTATAAAAATGACTTGTGAAAGCAACAGGTGCCTTAAAACCACCCACGGTTGGCCGCAGGTGTATCTGTGGCTCCCTTGGGTGGATCCCACCCCTCCGGCTTAGTCCAATTTGAGTTGCAAAGGAGGTCTCACAAGTTGAAACTGTCAAATCAGGAGAAAAAATGCCACGCGATTGAGCGAAAAAGCATGAAATTCTGGTTTTCAAGACTCAAACTGCTGGTCTTTCTATCACACATTGGTATTCGCCCATACACATGGTTCACTATACCGATGATTACACTTATTGCAAACTACGATCGTCAATACCTCACAAGGGTCTGATGCCATTAATACAGGGTCGTCACTCTAAACCACTGCTCCGCAGCGGGGATCTCATACAACTTCAGCCATTGGCAATTAAACCCAACGAAGCGTCAGAAGACATCCGATGACATCAGTCGTTGATGCACGCGTCAACGAGGGTCAGGCAACCCTTACCAGCACAGACTGTTGGCAGTAACTCTGACAGATCACTTGAAGGACCTGGCGATACAAACCTGGGAAGGCCATCCTCATCGGGGAGGACCGATGATGGAATCTGTTATACACAATATGTATCAGAAAAATGCTCATTCGCTCAGAGTTTCTTGCATAAAAGAGAAACATCTATGGTGGAAAGTATGTACCAAAGATTAAAGACTTTGGTGATAACCCCAACGTCAACATCTTGGAAGTTCTTAGGAACTTTGGAGCACATCCAAGCAGTTCTTCAGAGACCGCAGTTATCACTCTAGTCCCCATCAGAAGTCATGAGAATAGACAGTCATCACATCCCGTTGGGAAACAGTCCAACGAACCACATGCATCATACATTTGCATCATATTGCAGTACATTGCATTATGAATATCTTATCATGTTTCAAGTGTCTAGTATTCTTTATCCTATCCATGCCATTACATTGCATGAATATGATAAAGAGGGGCATTTTAAGACACTAAAAATTTTGTATTCCTGTTACTAACCTTGCAGGAGGGCAAAGTCATCTTCCAGAGATAACCCTGGAAGTTAAAGTAGTATAGTCCGAAGACAACCCCAGGATACTTAGTTTGTCATCTCAGAGATAACCCCGGGATATTCAGTCCAGTCCCGGAGATAACCCCGGGATACTCAGTTTCAACCTCAAAGACAACCCCGAGGAATGTAGTTATAGTTCCGGAGACAACCCCAGAATCCTCAGTTCCATCTCAGAGACAACCTCGAGATTTATATTTCTAATCTCAGAGACAACCCCGAGAGATACAGTTCAACCTCGGAGACAACCTCGAGGCATGCAATTGCAGTTCTAGAGATAACCCCAAAAATGTTTGTGTCAAACCCTTGCGAACAGCTTTAACACTCGGTGATAGCCTCGAGGCACCTAGTTCAGAACCCGGAGATAACCCCAGGAGGACATGCAACCTCAGATATAACCCTGAGGACATTCAGCACTTGTAGAAGCCCAATCTCAGAGGTAATCCTGAGCAACGACTGCTAAATCAGCCCAAATCGGAGATAACCCCGGTGAGGGGCAAAATAGTTACTTTGCCACCTTGATCCCACATGGCGCCATCTCAACAACATTTCAACATACATTACACGCAGGAATGTCCTACAAGAACCAAATAGCTCCAATCCTGAGTGACTGCAAAGGGAATAATTTACAAGGGAATAATTTACAAGGGTGAGCTATGATATACTCAACAAGTTTTGTATTTATAACAAAATATGATTTGAAGAAATACAACGATTCAAATTTTGACTAATAGTTGTTACCATTTCAATATGGATTTTTATTTCTACCAGTCACACAGACTTAGAAATTTTGTTTAGATATGAGATAGGGGATCAGCCTATTCAACATCTTAGGAGTATGCATCTCATCCTACCGGTGCTCAAATGTACCCTAATTAGTGTCAATATATTATTGACTGAATGATCCCTTATGGGATACCCAACTTCAGAATAGGATGTCTTACCAAATAATTTGGTTTGACACAATAATTTAAGCTTAACAATCAATATGAATAAACAATTCATTTCTTAGTTATGCTGAAGCGATAGCAATAACCTTACAATAAGAGGTAATTCAATTGTAGGCGTAGTATATTATATCAACAACATATCAAGATAAAAATCTTGTTCAACGAATAAACAGGGTTTAAGAAATTTGTAGTAAAGAAATAAGGTTCAGATACTTGCCTGAGCGTAGATCAGTCAAGTTATGCTATTCAAATCGTTAATAAATACCTACGATGTTCATATATATAAATCGAACACGTTAGTATTAATAATAATACTCAATTATAACATTTACATATGATCAGGTTAGATTAAATAGGGTTTCGGTGTTCAATGTCTCTACCGAATATTAAATTAGTTGATAAATGGACTAAATTGTATTTATAAATTTTATTATATTTTTAGATAATTTATATATCCATTATAATAATTTTTAGAAGTTTTAAAATATTTATTTATCCTTTAAATGATTTTTAAATCATTTATTTCTATTTTTAGGTAATTAATATTTACTTAACATTTTACAAAAATATTGTTTATTATTTTAAAATAATTTATTATGATTTTTATATCATTAATATTATTTTTCAATAATTATTTAGTATTTATAAATAATTATTCTAATTACTTTCTTATTAAGTTAATTATTAATAATATCCAAATAAAATAAAATATTTATTAAATTTATGTAAATAATATCATAAATTAACTATATTTATTTAATATAAATTTAAAAACTATTTTTGTATTTATTTATATTTATTTATTAATTATTTCATATTTTTATAATTTAATTTTTAGAAAAATTAATTTCTGTTTGTCATTAAAGCCCTTCAGTGACAGAAAGTGTCACTGTAGGTGTTCTTGAGTTTCTGGGCAGCAGTTTGGTTATGGTTGAGTGACCAGTTTGACCATGGATTATTTAGCTACTGCTTATGATTTTAGGTTCGATCAAGTATTGATGTTATAGTATTCTTACAGTAGTACAACATCAAGCAAACTTCATGCTTTAACATACATATAACAAGAAGTTATAGAGGCTCAAAGTCGCTGTCAGAGCTGTTCTTGAGTTTCTGGGCAACCCAGAACAGTTGTGACAACCCGAGAATTTAGAAAATTTTTAAAATTTTAATTTATTGATTTAAGGTTCAATATTAAAACCTAGACAAAAAATAAGTGTATGCGTTTGACATTTTTGAGATGAAATTTTGAGTATTTCAAAATTCTGGGAAGGATTTAGGTGAATTATTCAGGATTAAGTGTATATGTGTTTATGTTCTGTGTATATGGACATTTATGTGTTCAGTATGTGGTTAAGGGTCAATGGTTGACCAGATAAATTTTATTAGTGTCAAACCCTAATATGATTAAGAACGTCAACGTTCGGTCAGAAAATCCTAGCAATGGATACGAAACCCTAGAAGCCGGTTCTGAAACCCTAATTTCAGTTCTGGGTATTCAAAACCCTAATTCGGAAGTTGGAAACCCTAAATTGGGAACTTAATGGCGTAAGTGTAAATAATTATTAAATTAATTATGGTTAATCTTAACAAATTGGTTAGAAAATCCCTAATTTCAAATTTTGAAATCCTAATTTCTGGTTTAGGAACCCTAATTTATAATTAGGGAAAACCTGATTGTTAGTTAAATAGTTTTAATGTTACTTAGGAAATATTAAACCTAATTTTCAAGTTATTAGTAGTTAGAAAACCCTAATCTAATTACGAAATCAAATTTCTAAATTAGAAAATTATTTTTCTATCAGAAACCCTAAGTAGTGGATTATAAACCCTAATATATCATTTTGACCCTAATTGCTAAATTGGCAACTTTAATTAGAAAATACTAATCCTAATTAGCAAGATTTCAATTATGATTAAGAAATTTTAATATAATTAGAAAATCCTAATTATAATTTAGAAATATTAAATTTATATTCTTAAAACCTAAATTGGAAATTTTAGAAAATCAAATTTGCTAAACCCTAATGGTTTTAAACCCTAAATCCTAACCCAAACCCTAAACTCTAAGGGTTTGGTCAATGTCCAAAATGCCATTAAAATTAAATGTGAAATGACATTTTTACCCTTTGTTGCATTATTGTGACTTAACTTGCAATAATTGTTCTAGTGTAGTTGGTGAACTAACCCTAACCCTAGCCTTGTGCTACGAACACTGATTTCAGCCATTTAGTCCAGCCAAATACATTGCATTTGTATCAATATATAGATATAAAGAGAGAGAAAAGTTCACTTTATTTTTCATTTTTATCAAACCTCATCTCTCTCTAAAATTCGGGATTTACAAAGATAAAGAGTGATGAGATAAGCCATGATCAGGTGTTAGCATTCCAAGATCAGATCACAAGGATCAGAAATCAAAATCCAAGCTAGAAAAGTATAAACCCTAAAAATTTAGAAATCAATGATCTTATGTTATATGTTGAAATTGGTTGGTTAGAAATGTGTTAGAGGGTGTCTTTGAGTGATCTGGGTTGATAGATCATGGACCCATAACACTTAGATGCATGAAAATCAAGTTTTTATGCACGGACTATGAACCCTAAAATATGGTCTGACAGCCATATGTCAGGGCTCATAGATCTCTCTGTGTTAATGGTTAGGTGTGTTTTATGTTGTAGATCTGTTCTTTGTTGTCAGGTCTTGAATCTGAGACTTTAATCAAGCTCAGATCATGTGCTTATTGCACGTTATGATCGGTCAAAGTACGTTGACTAAGCACGACTTCTGGAAATCTGGGCAAACCCAGAAACCCATAAAGTCTGGCAGTGATATTGCAGGCCTTGATTTTGCTTGTCTGTTATGTTTTATGTCACGTTGTTGTTTTGAAGTTGTAGCCTGACATGAGGACTACATGTTAAACCTTTAGATCACCCAGATCCATAACAGAAACGATGTTATAGCCGGTCAAACAAGCGTTGACCATCACGCCGTATGAAGATTCTGGGTAACCCAGAATCTTCAAAGGCAGATCCTGACCACTAGTTTGACCGGTCCATTTCTCTTAGATTCGGCGTTTTTATGATGCTATGATGTTATGTCGTTATACCCTGTCATGTGTTCTAAAATATTGAACCACTAGATTACACAAAACAAGTCGAGGAGGTTATGATTTAAAGCTGCAAAGTAGGTACCTTGGCTATTATTCATTTCTGGGTAAACCCAGAAAATGAAGAACAGGCCTGACAAGCATTTTGAATGCCCAGATATTCATGATATATTCTGTTATGACTCATATGAGGATTAAAACTTGTAGTATTACATACCTACTACAAGATCAAGGTTTAAACAGACCTAGAAACAAATTATATAGAGAATTAAGCACGGTCAAACCACCCACCCGGCTAACTGGCGATGAAGATCTGGGTTTGGCCAAGAACACCAACAGCGACGGATTCATCCCCAGAAGCCCCTTTAGCGACATTTATTTTCGAAAATTAATATTTTTAATTAAATAAATCAAATTAAATGGTTTTTAATAATTAAAAATACAAAATAAATTCTGAAAAATTATTTTAAAGTCTGAAAAATAGTTTTTAATTATTTAGAGTATATTTCATAAATGTTTAATATTTTTGGAATATAAATGGTATTTAATTTATTTAATTATAATATTAAAAAATGATTTAAAAATAATTTTAATACATGAAAAATAATATTATGGTAAAAGAAAATATTTTAAGTTATTTTAAATGACTTTTAATATTTTGTGATGAATTACATTAATTAATCAATATTAATGATAATTAATTTATTTACTAAATATATTTAATAAATTATGAAAAAATAGAATTAATAATTTATAAATCATATATAAAATAATTTAAGTGTTATAAAAATATTTTAAGTTATAAAAAATAACTTTTGATATTTTTGTCATGAAAAAATTAATCTTTTAATATTAAAAACAATTATCGGATAATGGATTTAACGGTTTAAAACTCATATAAAGGTGATTTTAAAGTATTAAAAATACTTTGTGATGTTATAAATATATTATAATATATGACATGTATTTCATTAATATTTGATATTAAATAAATATTAATGATAATGGAATTATGTGGTATTTAATTCATTTAAATACGAGTCTAATGATTGAAAAATCATGACAAATGATAATAATTAATTAAAAATTATTATGAGACTTAAAAAATTATTTTGACTGATATTAAAATTATCTTAGTTGATGGTTAAGTGTTTAACCAGAGTTTAATTGAACTTAAACTCGAAATTTTGTCCGACTAGACCGCCGGGATGTCAGATTTGTGTCGGGTTCAACTCAGACTGCAATAGTTTAACTTGATACCGAGTCCTATGTGTGTTGTAGACTGATAGAGTTATGTGTTATGTGTTTAGGTTATTCTGTGTGTGTGTGTGTGTGTGTGTGTATATATATATATATATATATATATATATATATATATATATATAATGGTATTATACTGTGATGATATTATTCTAATATTGGAGATCTATATTACTAATATTAGGTCTTCGGATAAAGCGTTATAAATTGTGCAGCGTTAATCAACGGTTCAGACAAGTTTTACTTAACTCTACTAAGAGTTATTTCATTCAAATATGCTTATGGATAATCATTGCTGATTGCCATTGTAGAATTGTACATTGTACATATTACATGTATAAGTCAAGTATGAAAGGCAGATCAACTTCATTACCATTTGGTGCAGATATATTTGTTTATGTTTAGTACTTGTTCAGTCAAAAGTTTATTCGTGCTAGTTTGCAATTATATTGTTGAATTATAGCCAGCTGGTTATTCAAATCCTTTCAATCATGATATATCGTTAAATTATTGAACTTAAACTTGTTGGGCAATCTTATGCTCACCCTTGCTATATCATGATAAACATTGCAGATTAAGGCGAATACGTCGGATACATGGAAAGGTTAAAGACGGTTCCAGCTTAAAGTTAATGTGTGCGATTAGATTTGTAATAGTATTGAATGCTATTAATGATATTGTAAGTTAAAAAAAAGTTATGTATTGTGTATAAGTTAAGGTTACTCAATTTTTGGGAATAATGTATTAAGTGTATTGTATAAAAAATTTATGTTTATATCTTCCACATTAGTTATAGAATGATTGAACCAAATCCGCGGTGATTTGGGACCCAGATTTGGGGCCCTCACAATTGGTATCAAAGTTGTAGGTTATGAACCTTAGGTAGGAATACCAAAGACTAATAACCTCAATGAATATGATAAGTACTAACTCAAATAGAGTAGTGTGTCGGTAAGATTCAAAGACGAATCTCGGCGAGTTATAAGATACAAAGTTCCCTAACTCTGATAATAAATGTAAGACCCCGAATTTTATGAAATAAAATTACTCAATTTTTCTTATAATTATTATTCAGTAAATGGTTAAATTGATAAAAGTTTAAAGTTATGGATGAAATATGCAAATTTTACAAAATACGCAAGTGGCTATAAAATATTTATTGTTGTCGGGGAATATTCGTTTGGTCGTGGAATATTCATTTTGTCGAGAATATTCGTACGACAGCGCAGTCATTTGTAGGCCCCATAACAGAATAACTGTCGGATGAAGATAACGACAAAATTGAGTTTTTATAAATAACGACGTAGTTGTTACCGTTAACACTGTTGGAATACCCGGTGGTTAAAATACAGTAATACGCGTGTTTGCACAGTAGCACACGGTTTTACACAGTATTTTTAAATTATTGATCCTTACGTAAGAAGGCACTACTCAATAATTGTTACAGTAATTACTGTTCAATATTTTATTTTATTAATTCAATAATTGTTGCGTTTATATTTTATATTATTGTTGCTCAATAATTGTCACTGCACATCATCTCCATTATCAGATCAGTAATTCATATTATTTAGAATAATATTATTAGATAGCATTACTGACAATGTCTAGAAAGTTCTATCTAAGAAGAGGTTTGGTCATCTAATTACGCGCCAGTATGGAGAAATCCTTATCGAAAAGCCTCCTCTTTCCTGGGAACGGCCTGGTTGTTATAAATGTGATTCTGTAATATTATTTGTAAATAGTGAATTATTGATTCATATGATAAGGAAATATTTATTTTATGTGGATATAAATGAAGGATATATTTTTGTGGTTAAAAATGAAGGAGTTAATGTTGAGGTGTTTTATCTGTATTTTTGTCGGAACGGAGGTATTGAAAATCAAATTAGGTTTTTGAGATATTTTGTGAGGGTTATAATTTTTAATCCGATCGTTGGATCGTTGTGATTAGTGGATATATTTTACATATATAAGTTGAGTATGTGTCCATAAATTTTGAACAGTTAAAAATGAACGTATGCTTTGTTATGAATTTTACGAGATGACTGGTTTAAAAATTGTTGAAGTTTCGGAATTTATCATTTTGGTGGAAAATTCTAGAATTGGTGGGCCCCACTCTTGGTTGGTGAAGAAATGTGCTGAAATTTTTATTCAAATGTGGTGGGTGAGAATAGTACCAGGTAATGCCATCATGTTGTAGGTTAAGTCTGCTTCGGCGTGCTAACATTTTCCTATAAATAGAGGGCTAAGTTAGAATTGAAAATCACACCAGAAACAAGTTTTTCCTCTTTCTCTCTCTAGATTATTGAGTGTATTTTGTGAGTATTTTGATACTTGGTGAGTTGCTATTCATCAGTGCAAGTTTCTTTCAGCTTCATATCCGATATCCAGTCAGAAGTGTTGCTCTTTTGAGGTAAGGGATATTAAGGGATAGTAATGGATATTACGGGATGTTATATTCTTCATAATGATGTTATTCTTTCAATATCATTATACTGAAATATTGGTATGAATTTTATTGTGGAATTTCTATCTTTTTGAGTCGGGATTACTATTCACGTATACGACACTATTCACGTATACGGCACTATTCATGTATATGGCACTATTTACGTATATGACATTATTTACGTATACGGTACTATGTACGAATACAGAGTACTATTCATGAGTTACTATTCACGAGTTACTATTCATGAGTTACTATTCACGAGTTACTATTCAAGAGTTACTATTCATAGGTACTATTCACGACAAAAATTTGTTTCTTTTTCTGACCAAATTATCGTTGATTTATGATTGTTGCTCTAGAAAATAAATACAGTTGTTGATCATATTATTTTTATTATCATATATAACATTTTTATAACCCTGATGTTGAATTTCTCTTTCACTTGAGTGTAAAGATGGGTAAATTATTGGTATGATCGTGACTGAGGAATATCTTTGGCCTGTAGTGCAAAGATGAATTGTTAACTGGTATGATCATGACCATTGAATTTATAATTGAATATCTTTAGCTTAAGTGTAAAGATGAATTGATTAACATGGTTATAATTATGGTGTATATAAATTTTAAAATGATTATATATTTCTTTAAGATATGAATATCTTTGGCATGTAGTGCAAAGATGAACTGTTGACGAATATCTTTGGCCCGTAGTGCAAAGATGAATTATTGATGAATATCGTTGGCTCATAATGTAAAGATGACTTGTTGAGGAATATCTTTGGCCTGTAGTGCAAAGATAAATTGTTGATGAATATCTTTGGCCCGTAGTGCAAAGATAACTTGTTGTTGAATATCTTTGGCCAGTAGTGCAAAGATGAACTGTTGACGAATATCGTTGGCCTGTAGTGCAAAGATGAATTTATTAATATGATTATGAACAGGAACTGTGATTTGGTATAACCATGATCTTTGATGTTTCAGGTAAAGACATGTGAGAAAAATTATCTTCGTCCTGGATGCGAAGAGGAATTTAGAATTACAATTATGATTATGAGTTATTCATATAATTGTGAAAAGGAACTGTTGATTAATGTTACAGGGATAAAACATTACTGGTGGACTTTTAATGTGGAGAAGATAATAGACTTTATGGTCTATTTGACTCTTCTAATGGTTTGCTCGTTCCGCCGCAACTATGGTTGAAAATTTTTATCATCTACCATATGTTCTAAATCTCTGATTTAATTCTGTTGAAGGCTATTGATAATTTATTTATCTTTAGTCATGATATTCTTTACTGGCTAGTTGTGCTCACCCTTCTGTTTCACAATTCCTTTCAGGTAATAGGAGTGTAGCTGGGTCGAGCGGGGGTAACAATGGAATAGAACGGTGGTCATCATTTAGTAGTTATATTTGGTGAAGAAAATAGGGTGAGGCGAACCCAACGTTGGAAGGGTGTTTTGTCACTATCATACAAGATGTCTAATGACATACAACCTCGTGTCATCATAAGACAGGGTTGTGCTCATCCACTTGCTGAGTATCTTTACGAGCACTACCTATATAATCTTGGTGTTTGTTTGAAGTATAATTCACGATTAAAGACAGTGGAGATAATGATATGTCAAGAGAAGACTCACCATTGGAAAGAATATGATAGTAATCTTCTTATTTTTCTTTGGGGTCTATTAGGTCAACCAAAGATAATTCTGTGGCCATATAATATTATATCTATCATAACCTGGAAGCATGGCCTCCCATGTACGAAGGTTTCCTTGAGCACTTCCCAAAGATTCTAATTCCTAAAATAATTTTTGAATATACCTTTATGTAGGTATCACTGTGAGGTGTTGTCCACTGATGCGACATTTGTCACATTACGGTTGGGACATGAGTCACAGTTGGTATATATTTGTATCCAAATTCACAGCATATGTGTTGTTGCATTTTGTACGACAATTGTTGTAATAAAGTTGTAGTTGTTTTCTGTACCATGTATTTGGCGACTCAGAATGGGTTGGATGGAATGGACCTATTTTGGGGTCGTTACATTTTGGTATCAGAGCTTAGGGATATGATCTCTGGCAGAGATCGGGAAATAGAACTAGGAGGGGAGAGATAAGTAAATCCTTCGCTAGTGTGTCGTTCCTAAGCTTATTTGTTGGTCAGTCATAATATCGGGATATTATGTGATATGTTAATTTGTTCAATTAACCTTTGTTTTGAAGCTGTATTCTACAATGATATCTGAAATACAGGAGATGAGCAATGGAGAAATCATGAGGACAGAGAAGATGAAATCTGAAATAAAAGTAAGGTATTCTCAACTCTTCGAAATACCAGGTACGTAAATTTCGGGGACGAAATTTCATAAGGAGGGGAGATTGTAAGACCTCGAATTTTATGAAATAAAATTATGATTTTTCTTATAATTATTATTCGGTAAATGGTTAAATTGATAAAAGTTTAAAGTTATGGATGAAATATGCAAATTTTACAAAATACGCAAGTGGCTATAAAATATTCATTGTTGTCGGGGAATATTCGTTTGGTCGTGGAATATTCTTTTTGTCGGGAATATCCGTACGACGGCGCAGTCATTTGTGGGCCCCATAACAGAATAACTGTCGGATGAAGATAACGACAAAAATGAATTTTTATAAATAACGACGTAGTTGCTACCGTTAACACGGTTGGAATACCCGGTGGTTAAAATACAGTAATACGCGTGTTTGCACAGTAGCACACGGTTTTACACAGTATTTTTAAATTATTGATCCTTACGTAAGAAGGCACTACTCAATAATTGTTACAGTAATTACTGTTCAATATTTTATTTTATTAATTCAATAATTGCTGCGTTTATATTTTATATTATTGTTGCTCAATAATTGTCACTGCACATCATCTCCATTATCAGATCAATAATTCATATTATTTAGAATAATATTATTAGATAGCATTATTGACAATGTCTAGAAAGTTCTGTCTAAGGAGAGGTTTGGTCATCTAATTGCGCGCCAGTAAGGAGATATCCTTATCGGAAAGCCCCCTCTTTCCTGGGAACGGCCTGGTTGTCATAAATGTGATTCTGTAATATTATTTGTAAATAATTAATTATTGATTCCTATGATAAGGAAATATTTATTTTATGTGGATATAAATGAGGGATATATTTTTGTGGTTAAAAATGAAGGAGTTAATGTTGAGGTGTTTTATCTGTATTTTTTTCGAAACGGAGGTATTGAAAATCAAATTAGGATTTTTGAGATATTTTGTGAGGTTATAATTTTTAATCCGACCGTTAGATGGTTGTGATTTTTGGATATGTTATACATATATAAGTTGAGTATATGTCCATAAATTTTGAACCGTTAAAAATGAACATATGATTTGTTATGAATTTTACGAGATGACTGATTTGAAAATTGTTAAAATTTTAGAATTTATCATTTTTGTAGAAAATTCTTGAATTGGTGGGCCCCACTCTTGGTTGGTGAAGAAATGTGCTGAAATTTTTATTCAAATGTGGTGGGTGAGAATAGTAGCAGGTAAAGCCATCAGGTTGCAGGTTAAGTCTGCTTCGGCGTGCTAACATTTTCCTATAAATAGAGGGCTAAGTTAGAATTGAAAATCACACCAGAAACAAGTTTTCTCTCTTTTTCTCTCTAGATTATTGAGTGTATTTTGTAAGTATTTAGATACTTGGTGAGTTGCTATTCATCAGTGCAAGTTTCTTTTAGCGTCATATCCGATATCTAGTCAGAAGTGCTGCTCTTTTGAGGTAAGGGATAGTAAGGGATATTACGGGATGTTATATTCTTCATAATGATGTTATTCTTTCAATATCATTATACTTAAATATTGGTATGGATTTTATTGTGGAATTTCTACCTTTTTGAGTCGGGGTTACTATTCACGTATACGGCACTATTCACTTATACAACACTACTCATGTATATGGCACTATTTACGTATATGACATTATTTACGTATACGGTACTATGTACGAATACGGAGTACTATTCATGAATTACTATTCATGAGTTACTATTCACGAGTTACTATTCACGAGTTACTATTCACGAGTTACTATTCACGGGTACTATTCACGGCAAAAATTAGTTTCTTTTTCTGACCAAATTATCGTTGATTTATGATTGTTGCTCTCGAAAATAAATGCAGTTATTGATCATATTATTTTTATTATCATATATAACATTTTTATAACCCTGATGTTGAATTTCTCTTTCACTTGAGTGTAAAGATGGGTAAATTATTGGTATGATCGTGACTGAGGAATATCTTTGGTCTGTAGTGCAAAGATGAATTGTTAACTGGTATGATCATGAACATTGAATTTATAATTGAATATCTTTAGCTTAAGTGTAAAGATGAATTGATTAACATGGTTATAATTATGGTGTATATAAATTTTAAAATGATTATATATTTCTTTGAGATGTGAATATCTTTGGCCGGTAGTGCAAAGATGAACTGTTGACGAATATCTTTGGCCCGTAGTGCAAAGATGAATTATTGATGAATATCTTTGGCTTATAATGCAAAGATGACTCGTTGAGAAATATCTTTGACCTGTAGTGCAAAGATGAATCGTTGATGAATATCTTTGGCCCGTAGTGCAAAGATGACTTGTTGTTGAATATCTTTGGCCAGTAGTGCAAAGATGAACTGTTGACGAATATCGTTGGCCTGTAGTGCAAAGATGAATTTATTAATATGATTATGAACAGGAACTATGATTTGGTATAACCATGATCTTTGATGTTTCAGGTAAAGACATGTGAGGAAAATTATTTTCGTCCTGGATGCGAAGAGGAATTTAGAATTACAATTATGATTATGAGTTATTCATATAATTGTGAAAAGAAACTGTTGATTAATATTACAGGGATAAAACATTATTGGTGGAATTTTAATGTGGAGAAGATAATAGAATTTATGGTCTATTTGACTCTTCTAATGGTTTGCTCGTTCCGCTGCAACTATGGTTGAAAATTTTTATCATCTACCATATGTTCTAAATCTCTGATTTAATTCTGTTGAAGGCTAATGATAATTTATTTATCTTTAGTCATTATATTCTTTACTGGGCTAGTTGTGCTCACCCTTCTGTTTCACAATTCCTTTCAGGTAATAGGAGTGTAGCTGGGTCGAGCGGGGGTAACAAGGGAATAGAATGGTGGTCATCATTTAGTAGTTATATTTGGTGAAGAAAATAGGGTGAGGCGAACCCAACGTTGGAAGGGTGTTTTGTCACTATCATAGAAGATGTCTAATGACATACAACCTCGTGTCATCTTAAGACAGGGTTGTGCTCATCCACTTGCTGAGTATCTTTACGAGCACTACCTATATAATCTTGGTGTTTGTTTGATGTATAATTCACGATTAAAGACCGTGGAGATAATGATATGTCAAGAGAAGACTCACCATTGGAAAGAATATGATAGTAATCTTCTTATTTTTCTTTGGGGTCTATTAGGTCAACCAAGGATAATTCTGTGGCCATATGATATCTATCATAACCTGGAAGCATGACCTCCCATATACGAAGGTTTCCTTGAGCACTTCACAAAGATTCTAATTTCTAAAACAATTTTTGAATATACCTTTATGTAGGTATCACTGTGAGGTGTTGTCCACTGATGGGACATTTGTCACATTACGGTTGAGACACGAGTCACAGTTGGTATATATTTGTATCCAAATTCACAGCATATGTGTTGTTGCATTTTGTACGACAATTGTTGTAATAAAGTTGTAGTTATTTTCTGTACCATGTATTTGGCGACTCAGAATGGGTTGGATGAAATGGACCTATTTTTGGGTTGTTACAATAAAGTTGAACAGTAGCGGTGAATAGATAGAGTCTAAAAGACTAAAAGTTTAGAGATAGAAGATCATAAAATAAAACGATCATAGAATAGAAATGAGTCATAATATATACGATGAGATCACCCCGTGATCTGATGTGACAACCTGAGAATTTTGAATATTTTTATAATTTTTAATTAATTGACTTAAGGTTCAAAATTAGGACCTAGACAGAAATTAAGTGTATGCGTTTGATATTTTTAAGAAGGAATTTTGAGGATTTCAAAATTTTGTGAAGGATTTAAGTGGATTATTCAGGATTAAGGGAATACGTGTTTATGTTCTGTGTATATGGTCATTTATGTATTCAGAATGTGGTTAAGGGTCTAGGGTTGACCAGATAAACGGTTTCTGTAACAAACCTCAGGTATATATTAAGAACATCAACGTTCAGTTAAAAAATCCTAACGTCTAATAAAAAACCCTAGAAACCGGTTTTGAAACCCTAATTTCGGTTTCGGAAATATGAAACCCTAATTCAGAAATTTAAAACCCTAGTTTGGGAATGCAAATGCTATCTATAAGGTTAAACGTTATTAATTATAATGTTAATTAGGGAAAAGCTTAATTAATTAGCAAACCCTAATTTCAAATTATTTTTAAAAACCCTAATTGTTCTGTCAAAAATCCTAATGTACAATTGTCAATTTAATTACTAATTTGCAATATTAATTAGGGAATAATAATCCTAATTAGCAAGATTTAATTGCATGATTAGAAAATCTTAGTATAATTAAGAGAATTCTAATTATAATTAGCAAATGCTAATTTTCTATTTCGAAAACCTTAATCCGAAAATCCTAGAAATGTGATTTTTGTAAACCTTAGGTTTTAACCCTAAGGGTCAAACCCTAAGATCAAATGACAATTATAGAAATAAAATTTTATAGAAATGACTAAAATGCCCTTTTCTTAAACTTAAGCAATAGATTTTGCAAATCTTGTGAGACATCACCCTAATGTTTATCCCATGTGCTCTATATCTATCTTATATTATATAGGTATGCAAACTAGCAACTAGATACATTGAATCATGCCATTTATATTAGATTAAGAGAGAGAAAATGCATACTTTCATTTTCATTTTCTCCAAGCCCATTCTCTCTCTAGAATTTCGAGATTTAGAGTGAGAGAGAGAGAGAGAAAAGATGAAGCATGATCAGTTCATATCAAGTTAAGAACAAAATCAAAGGGTCAAAATCGAAATTCAAGGCTCAAAGTGGTAAGAACCCTAAAATTTTGAAATCCTTTGATCTTATGTTGTTTAATGTTAGTTGTTGGTTAAATATGTGTTATAAAGTGTAGATTAGAGATCTGGGTTGTTGAATCATCGACCCATAACATCTTGATGCTTGAATCTAAAGTTTTGAAAAATTAAGAAATTTGGAAAAATGGTGTCTGACAGTCCAATGTCAGGGCCTCTAGATCCGTGTGTGTTTGATGCTTTTTGTGTTTTGTATTATAGATTTGTAGTATGACATGTTATCTTTAATCTGTAACTTGAATCATGGTCAGATCGGATCTAGATTTCATGTTATGATCGGTCAAAAAGCGTTGACCGATCACGGGAGTAAGCATCTGGGCAACCCATAAAGTTTTCCAGGTGGTCTGACAAGTTTTTGAAGCCCCTGATCTTGCTTCTGTTAAGTTGTTTTAGTCATTTTGTTGTTTGAACGTTGTAGCTGGACATTATGACTACATTATTAAGTCTTTATTTCACTCATAGAATTAACAGAATCGTAAATAAGTAGGGTCAAACAAGCGTTGACCGACTGTTCTTGACAAAATCTGGAAAACCCATAAATCGTCAAGAACAGTTCCTGACATCCGTTTGACCGACCTAGATCGTACTCGTTTGATGTTGATAAGTTGATCTGGTGATTGTTTGATGTACCTTGACATACCTACTATACATTGGAACCTTAACATCACAAGAAACATGACAGGAAAATGTATAAAATTGAGCCACAAGGAGGTCACTTGTAACTGCCTGGGTTTCTGGGTTACCCAGAAAACCCAGGAAGCCTCTGACAACGACTTTAGGGGCTTGTATCTTGCAGTCATGTGATTGTATGATATAGTTGATGACTGATTTGTGTAGTGTTACATAAACACTACACGATCAATATTTAACATGTCCCATAATCATGACAGACAAAGAATTATAGCCGGTCAAAGTAGGTATCATTTAGTCTGACTTGAAGCTCAAGAACACAGCAAGAACACCTATAGCGACGGGTCTGTTGCTATAGGGCCCTTTAGCGACGGTTTCTATTTAATTTATTTTCTGATTTTTCGAAAATTAATTAAAAATAGAAAAAAATAGATTTTAATTATTAGATATTTAATATTTTTAGAATATAAATGGTATTTAATTTATTTAATTATAATATTAAATAAATGATTTAAAAATAATTTTAATACATGAAAAATAATATTATGGTAAAAGAAAATATTTTAAGTTATTTTCAATGACTTTTAATATTTTGTGATGAATTTCATTAATTAATAAATATTAATGATAATTAGTTTATTTAATAAATATATTAAATAAATTTTGGAAAAATAGAATAAATGATTTAAAAATCATATAAAAATGATTTAAGTGTTATAAAAATATTTTAAGTTATAAAATATAACTTTTGATATTTTGTCATGAAAATATTAATATTTTAATATTAACAACAATTATCGGATAATGAATTTAATTGTTTAAAAATCATATAAAGGTGATTTTAAGGTATTAAAAATACTTTGTGATATTATAAATATATTATAATATTATGACATGTAGTTCATTAATATTTGATAATAAATAAATATTAATGATAATGGGATTATGTGGTATTTAATTCATTTAAATACGAGTTTAATGATTGAAAAATTATAATAAATGATAATAATTATGTGAAAATTATTATGAGACTTAGAAAAATATTTTGACTGATATTAAAATTATCTGAGTTATTTGTTAAGTGTTTAGTCAAAGTTAATTGAACTTAGGCTCGATAAAAGTCCGACTAGACTGTCGGGATGTCAATTTTGTGTCGAGTTCAACTCAGACTGCAATAGTTTGACTTCATACCGAGTCTTATATGTGTTATAGACTGATAGAGTTATGTGTTATGTGTTTAGGTTATTCTATGTATATCTATATATATATATATATATATATATATATATATAATAGTATTATACTGTGATGATATTATTCTAATATTGGAGATCTATATTACTAATATTAGGTTTTCGGATAAAGTGATATAAATTGCGTAGCGGTAATCAACGGTTCAGGCAAGTTTGTTTTCACTTAACTCTACTATGTTTTATTCGGATAAGCTTATGGTTAATCATTTCTGGTTGCCATGAATTATACTCTGTACATATTGCATGTATAAGTCAGGTATGAAAGGCTGATCACCTTCATTACCAGTTAGTTCAGATATATTTGTTCATATATAATACTTGTTCAGTCATAAATTTGTTCCTGCTAGTTCATAATTATATTGTTGAATTATAGCCAGCTTATTATTCAGATTCTTTCAATCATGATATATCGTTATATTATTGAATTTAAACTTGCTGGGCAATCCTTATGCTCACCCTTACTATATCATGATAAAACATTGTAGATTAAGACGAAAGTGTCGGATACAAGGAAAGGTTAAAAACAGTTCCAGCGTTAGGATATGTGTGCAGCTAAATTGTATAATTATTGTATTTTAAGGTTATGTGTTTGAAAAGTTATGAATTATGTATTAAGTTAAGGTTACTCGACCTTGGGGAAAAGTGTGTAAGTTTAATGTATAAATAATTTATGTTTATATCTTCCACAAATATAGTAATAGTGATAGAATGATCGAACCGAATCCGCGGTGATTCGGAACCTCAGATTCGGGGCCGTCACAGTTGGATTATGAATACGAGTTGAATAAAATTCGTATTGAGAAGGGTGTTAAGGTTAGGTGGGGATTCAATTGAGGACTCATGTCAGCAGCTGAGTTGTATGATTCCTTGTATGGGCAGGGAATTGTACTTGGTGTAAAAACTACTTAGTTATGGCAATGATAATCATTAAAATGTTTCTGTCGCGCTATTTGTCATATACATGTTAAGAGGGTGATTTCTTTCTCATGTGTATAACAGATAGATAGGTCATAGGTAGAGGATATAAGGATTAAGTACGAGTTCTAAAAACTCATACTTATGTGACATTCTTGATTCATAGTTTATATGAAATTTGTATGAACCCCTCAGCGAATGGACGCTAGAGGTCTGACTAGGGTAAGTTCTTAAACTCATATGATTGTGGCAAGTAAATGAACTCATAAGTGTGGTTTTACGAACTGGGCATAGTTATGTGAGAATGCAGTATTGAGGATAATAGGAACAGATAGATTGTTAAGCAAATGATTATTAGTGGAGATATAAGTTTTTCAAAACTCCTAGCTATGCTAGATTTCGAAATAACTGACATCAAGCTAAATACGCACTATGTGCCTTTAAAAAAAATATGTAGACTCGTAATCATTTTTGAAATGATTTAAAGTATAGTCTATGCTACTTATTTCAGCTAGACGAAAATGATTTAAAATATCAAAAGTTATTTTATTTATCACTTATGTACCATGTAACCTGGTGCAAAGATGATAAAAAGTGATGGAGTTGTAAATACATGAATACTTAGTGCGAATCCGATCTGAAAATCATTGTTCCACTATTGTATGATGTGTTATGACAAAGTCATATAATGACGGCATCCTCAAACGGACTGTTAATACAGTACGGCATCATGGCGTCATTCTCAAAAATATTTTCAAAAATTTTAATTTGCCAACGGGGTTTGGCTACACTTAAATAATTCGATTGAATTGAATTATTGATATGAGTCTATGCTATTCGATTCAGCTAGACTAATGTTATGAAAACTCTACTAGTTCATTGAAAGAAATTTCCCAAACTAAATTATTTTGGTACGGAATCCAATAAGACTGAGATAAGAAATTTTGTGCGCCTAAAGCGGATAAGAAGAACAAATTGTTCCGACCAGTAGTACTTGGCCAGTACAGGGCATATCGGGCAAATCAACCTTTGTGTTCGTAAGTTATGACGATTTGTGGATGAATTTCCGTAAAACCTTTGCGAAAATGACAGACAACTAGACTATACCACTCCTCAGCACAATTTGAAAATTTTAACTCTTGTGAGAGGTGTATTGGATAGCATGCGATGATGAGAATGTATGATGAACGGTGTATGGTGTATCGTGTAACGTGTAAGGTGTAAGGTGTAAGGTAAATTTTGGGTACGAAATTTTTAGAAGAAGGGGTGAATGTGACAACCCGAGAATTTTGAATATTTTTAAAATTTTTAATTAATTGACTTAAGGTTCAAAATTAGGACCTAGACAGAAAATAAGTGTATGCGTTTGATATTTTTAAGAAAGAATTTTGAGGATTTCAAAATTTTGTGAAGGATTTAAGTGGATTATTCAGGATTAAGGGAATACGTGTTTATGTTCTATGTATATGGTCATTTATGTATTCAGAATGTGGTTAAGGGTCAAGGGTTGACCAGATAAACGATATCTGTAACAAACCCCAGATATATATTAAGAACGTCAACGTTCAGTTAAAAAACCCTAACGTCTGATAAGAGACCTTAGAAATCGGTTTTAAAACCCTAATTTTGGTTTCGAGAATCTGAAACCCTAATTCAGAAATTTAAAACCCTAGTTTGGGAATTCAAATGCTATGTATAAGGTTAAACGTTATTAATTATAATGTTAATTAGGAAAAAGCTTAATTAATTAGCAAACCCTAATTTCAAATTTTTTTTAAACCCTAATTGTTCTGACAGAAATCCTAATGTACAATTGTGGATTTAATTGCTAATTTGCAATATTAATTAGGGAATAATAATCCTAATTAGCAAGATTTAATTGCATGGTTAGAAAATCTTAGTATAATTAAGAGAATTCTAATTATAATTAGCAAATGTTAATTTTCTATTTCGAAAACCTTAATCTGTAAATCCTAGAAATGTGATTTTTGTAAACCTTAGGTTTTAACCCTAAGGGTCAAGCCCTAAGGGTCAAACCCTGAGGGTCAAACCCTAAGGATTTGATTAAATGACAATTATAGAAATAAAATTGTATAGAAATGACTAAAATGCCCTTTTCTTAAACTTAAGCAAAAGATTTTGCAAATCTTTTGAGTCATCACCCTAATATTTATCTCATGTGCTCTATATCTATTTTATATTAGATAGGTATGCCAACTAGAAACTAGATACATTGAAGCATGTCATTTATATTAGATTAAGAGAGAGAAAATGCATACTTTCATTTTCATTTTCTCTAAGCCCATTCTCTCTCTAGAATTTCGAGATTTAGAGTGAGAGAGAGACAAAAGATGAACATGATTAGTTCATATCAAGTTAAGAATAGGATCAAAGGGTCAGAATCGAAAATCAAGGCTCAAAGTGGTAATAACCCTAAAATTTTGAAATCCTTTGATCTTATGTTGTTTAATGTTAGTTGTTGGTTAAATATGTGCTATAAGGTGTCAATTAGAGATCTGGGTTGTTGAATCATCGACCCATAACATCTAGATGCTCGAATCTAATGTTTTGAAAAATCTGGAAATTTGAAAAAATGGTGTCTGACAGTCCAATGTCAAGGCCTCTAGATCCGTGTGTGTTTGATGTTTTCTGTGTTTTGTATTATAGATTTGTAGTATGACATGTTATCTTTAATCTGCAACTTGAATCATGGCCAGATCGGATCTAGATTTCATGTTGTGATCGGTCAAATAGCGTTGACCGATCACGGGAGTAAGCATCTGGGTAACCTATAAATTTTTCCAGGTGGTCTGACAAGTTTTTGAAGCCCCTGATCTTGCTTCTGTTAAATTGTTTTAGTCATTTTGTTGTTTGAACGTTGTAGCTGGACATTATGACTACATTATTAAGTCTTTATTTCACTCATAGAATTAACAGAATCGTAAATAAGTAGGGTCAAACAAGTGTTGACCGGCTATTCTTGACAAAATCTGGGAAACCCAGAAATCGTCAAGAACAGTTCCTGACATCCGTTTGACCGACCTAGATCGTACTCGTTTGATGTTGATAAGTTGATCTGGTGATTGTTTGATGTACCTTGACATACCTACTATACATTGGAACCTTAACATCACAGGAAACATGACAGGAAAATGTATAAAATTGAGCCACAAGGAGGTCACTTGTAACTGCCTGGGTTTCTGGGTTACCCAGAAAACCCAGGAAGCCTCTGACAACGACTTTAGGGGCTTGTATCTTGCAGTCATGTGATTGTATGATATAGTTGATGACTGATTTGTGTAGTGTTACATAAACACTACACGATCAATATTTAACATGTCCCATAATCATGACAGACAAAGAATTATAGCCGGTCAAAGTAGGTATCATTTAGTCTGACTTGAAGCTCAAGAACACAGCAAGAACACCTATAGCGACGGGTCTGTTGCTATAGGGCCCTTTAGCGACGGTTTCTATTTAATTTATTTTCTGATTTTCCGAAAATTAATTAAAAATAGAAAAAAATAGATTTTAATTATTAAAAATACAAAATAAATTCTAAAAAATTATTTTAAATTCTGAAAAATAGTTTATAATTATTTAGCATATATTTCATAGATATTTAATATTTTTAGAATATAAATGGTATTTAATTCATTTAATTATAATATTAAATAAATGATTTAAAAATAATTTTAATACATGAAAAATCATGAAAAATAATATTATGGTAAAAGAAAATATTTGACGTTATTTCATTGAATTTTAATATTTTGTGATGAATTTCATTAATTAATAAATATTAATGATAATTAGTTTATTTAATAAATATATTAAATAAATTATGGAAAAATAGAATAAATAATTTAAAAATCATATAAAATGATTTAAGTGTTATAAAAATATTTTAAGTTATAAAATATAACTTTTGATATTTTGTCGTGAAAATATTAATATTTTAATATTAACAACAATTATCGGATAATGAATTTAATTGTTTAAAAATCATATAAAGGTGATTTTAAGGTATTAAAAATACTTTGTGATATTATAAATATATTATAATATTATGACATGTAGTTCATTAATATTTGATAATAAATAAATATTAATGATAATGAGATTATGTGGTATTTAATTCATTTAAATACTAGTTTAATGATTGAAAAATTATAATAAATAATAATAATTATGTGAAAATTATTATGAGACTTAGAAAAATATTTTGACTGATATCAAAATTATCTAAGTTATTTGTTAAGTATTTAGTCAAAGTTAATTAAACTTAGACTCGATAAAAGTTCGACTAGACCGTTAGGATGTCAGTTTTGTTTCAGGTTCAACTCAGACTGCAATAGTTTGACTTCATACCGAGTCTTATGTGTGTTATAGACTGATAGAGTTATGTGTTATGTGTTATGTGTTTAAGTTATTCTATGTATATCTATATATATAATTGTATTATACTGTGATGATATTATTCTAATATTGGAGATCTATAATACTAATACTAATATTAGGTCTTCGGATAAAGTGATATAAATTGCATAGCGGTAATCAACGGTTCGGGCAAGTTTGTTTTTACTTAACTCTACTAAGAGTTGTTTTATTCGGATAAGCTTATGGTTAATCATTGCTGGTTGCATGAATTGTACTCTGTACATATTGCATGTATAAGTCAGGTATGAAAGGCTGATCACCTTCATTACCAGTTGGTTCAGATATATTTGTTCATATATAATACTTGTTCAGTCATAAATTTGTTCTTGCTAGTTCACAATTATATTGTTGAATTATAGCCAGCTTATTATTCAGATTCTTTCAATCATGATATATCTTTATATTATTGAATTTAAACTTGCTGGGCAATCCTTATGCTCACCTTGCTATATCATGATAAAATATTATAGATTAAGACGAAAGCGTCGGATACAAGGAAAGGTTAAAGACAGTTCCAGCGTTAGGATATGTGTGCAGCTAAATTGTATAAGTGTTATATTTTAAGGTTATGTGTTTGAAAAGTTATGAATTGTGTATTAAGTTAAGGTTACTCGACCTTGGGGAAAAGTGTGTAAGTTTAATGTATAAATAATTTATGTTTATATCTTTCGCAAATATAGTAATAGTGATAGAATGATCGAACCGGATCCGCGGTGATTCAGGACCTCGGATTCGGGGCCGTCACATCTGATAAGGTGATAGAAGGGAGAAGAATCAATCTAATGATTGAAAAGTTTACAGCAAGATTGTTGGGTGTCAGTTGTACTATGAATTGGTACAGATTCAGGAAAGGATTATGAATACGGATTAAATGAAATTCGTATGGAGAAGGGAGTTAAGATTAGGTGGGGATTTCAATTGAGGACTCATGTCAGCAGCTGAGTTGTGTGATTCCTTGTATGGGTGAGGAATTGTACTTTGTGTAAAAACCACTTTGTTTCTGGCAATGATAATCATTGAAATGTTTGTGTCGCGCTATTTGCTATATGCATGTTAAGAGAGTGATTCCTTTCTCATGTGTATAACTGATAGATAGGTTATAGGTAGAGAATATAAGGTTAAGTACGAGTTCTTAAAACTCATACTTATGTGACATTCTTGACTCATAGTTATATGAAATGTTTATGAAACCCTCAGCGAATGGACGCGAAAGGTCTGTATAGGAAAGTTCTTAAACTCATATGATTGTGGCAATTTATGAACTCATAAGTGTTGTTTGACGAACTGGGCATAGTTGTGTGTGAATGGAGAATTGAGGATTATAGGAACAGATAGATTGTTAAGCAAATGATTATTAGTGGAGACATAAGTTTTCCAAAACTCCTAGCTATGCTAAACTTCAAAATTTTGACATCAAGCTAAATACGCACTATGTGCTTTTAAAAAAAATGTAGACTCGTAATCATGTTTGAAACGGTTTAAAGTATAGTCTATGCTACTTATTTCAGCTAGACGCAAATGATTTGAAATATCAAAATATATTTTTATTTATCACTCATGTACCATGTAACCTGGTGCAAAGATGATAAAAGTTGATAGTGTTATAAATGCAGGAATACTTAGTGTGAATTCGATCTAAAAATCATTGTTCCACTATTGTATGATGTGTTATGACAAAGTCACTCAATGACGACATCCTCAAATGGACTGTTAATACAGTACGGCATCACGACGTCATTCTCAAAAGTATTTTCAAAAATTTTAATTTGCCAACGAGGTTTGTCTACACCTAAATAATTCGATTGAATTAAATTATTGATATGAGTCTATGCTATTCGATTCAGCTAGACTAATGTTTATTTAAACTCTAAGTGTTCATTGAAAATTTTCTCGAACCAAATTGTTTGGTGCGGAATCTAATATGACTGAGGTAAATTATGCGCCTAAGGCAGATACGAGAAATAGATAAAACCAGTATTACTGGGCCAGTCCTGGGCATACTGGGCTAATCACCCTCTGTGTCTTCAGGGTAAGACGGTTTGTGGATAAATTTCCATATAACCTTTGCGAAAATGACAGACAATAGTCTGTAAAACCCCTCAGCACAATTATAAATTTGTTACTCTTGTCAGAGGTGTATTGGGTAGCATTTGATGATAAGAATGAACGGTGTATGGTGTATGGTGTATGGTGTATAGTGTAAGGTAAATTTTGGGGACGAAATTTTTAGAAGAATGGGTGAATGTGACAACCCGAGAATTTAGAAAATTTTAAAATTATAATTTATTGATTTAAGGCTCAATATTAGAACCTAGACAGAAAATAAGTGTATGCGTTTGATATTTTTTAGAAGGAATTTTGAGTATTTCAAAATTCTGGAAAAGATTTAGGTGAATTATTCAGGATTAAGTGTATATGTGTTTATGTTCTGTGTATGTGTACATTTATGTGTTCAGTATGTGGTTAAGGTTCAAGGGTTGACCAAATAAATTTTATTAGTGTCAAACCCTAATGTTATTAAGAACATCAACGTTCGGTTAGAAAACCCTAGCAATGGATATGAAACCCTAAAAACCGATTTTGAAACCCTAATTTCAGTTTCGAGTATTCGAAACCCTAATTCGGAAGTTAGAAACCCTAAATAGGGAACTTAATGGCATAAGTGTAAATAATTATAAGATTAATTAGGGTTAATCTTAACAAATTGGTTAGAAAACCCTAATTTTAAAATTTAAAACCCTAATTTCTGGTTTAGGAATCCTAATTTATAATTAGGGAAAGCTTGATTGTTAGTTAAATAGTTTTAATGTTAATTAGGAAATATTAATCCTAATTTTCAAGTCATTAGTAATTAGAAAATCCTAATCTAATTACGAAATCTAATTTCTAAATTAGAAAATTATTTTTCTATTAGAAACCCTAAGTAGTGGATTATAAACCCTAATATATCATTTTGACCATAATTGCTAAATTGACAACTTTAATTAGGAAATACTAATCCTAATTAGCAAGATTTCAATTATGATTAAGAAATTTTAATATAATTAGAAAATCATAATTATAATTTAAAAATATTAAATTTCTATTCTTAAAACCTAAATTGTAAATTTTAGAAAATCAAATTTGCTAAACCCTAAGGGTTTCAAATCCTAAACCCCAACGTAAACCCTAAACCCTAAACCATAAGGGTTTGATTAATGTCCAAAATGCCATTAAAATTAAACGCGAAATGACATTTTTGCCCTTTGTTGCATTATTGTGACTTAACTTGCAAGAATTGTTCTAGTGTAGTTGGTGAACTAGCCCTAGTTCTAGTCTTGTGCTACAAACACTGATTTCAGCCATTTAGCCCACCCAAATACACTGCATTTGTATCAATATATAGATATAAAGAGAGAGAAAAGTTTACTTTATTTTTCATTTTTGTCAACCCTTCTCTCTCTCTAAAATTCGGGATTTTGAAAGATAAAGAGTGATGAGATAAGCCATGATCAAGTGTTATCATTCCAAGATCAGATCACAAGGATCACAAATCAAAATCCAAGCTAGAAAGGTATAAACCCTAAAAATTTAGAAATCAATGATCTTATGTTATATGTTGAAATTGGTTGGTTAGAAATGTGTTAGAGGGTGTCTTTGAGTGATCTGGGTTGATAGATCATGCACCCATAACACTTAGATGCACAAAAATCAAGTTTATATGCACTGACTATGAACCCTAAAATATGGTCTGACAGCCATATGTCAGGGCTCATAGACCTCTCTGTGTTAATGGTTAGGTGTGTTTTATGTTGTAGATCTATTCTTTGTTGTTGGTCTTGGATCTGAGACTTTAATGAGGCTCAGATCATGTGTTTATTGCATATTATGATCGGTAAAAGTACATTGACCAAGCACGACTTCTGGAAATCTGGTCAAACCAAGAAACCCGTAAAGTCTGGCAGTGATATTACAGGCCTTGGTCTTGCTTGTTTGTTATGTATTATGTCACATCGTTGTTTTGAAGTTGTAGCCTGACATGAGGACTACATGTTAAAGCCTTTAGATCACCCAGATCCATAACAGAAACGATGTTATAGCCGGTCAAACAAGCGTTGACCATCACGCCATATGAAGATTTTGGGTAACCCAGAATCTTCAAAGGCAGATCCTGACCACTAGTTTGACCCGTCCATTTCTCTTAGATTCAGTGTTTTTATGATGCTCTGATGTTATGTCGTTATTCTCTGTCATGTGTTCTACAATATTGAACCACTAGATTACACAAAACAAGTCCAGAAGGTTATGATTTAAAGCTGCAAAATAGGTACCTTGGTTGTTCTTCATTTATGGGTAACCCAGAAAATGAAGAACAGGCCTGACAAGCTTTTTGAATGCCTAGATCTTCATGATATATTCTGTTATGACTCAGATGATGATTAAAACTTGTAGTATTACATACCTACTACAAGCTCAAGGTTCAAACAGACCCAAAAACAAATTATACAGAGAATTAAGCACGGTCAAACCACCTACCCGGCTAACTGGCGATGAAGATCTGGGTTTGGCCAAGAACACCAACAGCGACGGATTCGTCGCCAGAAGCCCCTTTAGCGACATTTATTTTCGAAAATTAATATTTTTAATTAAATAAATCGAATTAAATGGTTTTTAATTATTAAAAATACAAAAAAAATTCAGAAAAATTATTTTAAAGTCTGAAAACTATTTTTTAATTATTTAGAGTATATTTCATAAATATTTAATATTTTTGGAATATAAATGGTATTTAATTTATTTAATTATAATATTAAGTAAATAATTTAAAAATGATTTTAATACATGAAAAATCATGAAAAAAAATATTATGGTAAAGGAAAATATTTTAAATTGCTTTTAATATTTTGTGATGAATTTAATTAATTAATCAATATTAATGATAATTAATTTATTTACTAAATATATTAAATAAATTATGGAAAAATAGAATTAATGATTTATAAATCATATAAAAATTATTTAAGTGTTATAAAAACATTTTAAATTATAAAAAATAACTTTTGATATTTTGTTATGAAAATATTAATATTTTAATATTAAAAACAATTATCGGATAATGGATTTAACGGTTTAAAAATAATATAAAGGTGATTTTAAAGTATTAAAAATACTTTGTGATATTATAAATATATTATAATATTATGACATATATTTCATTAATATTTTATATTAAATAAATAATAATGATAATTGAATTATGTGGTATTTAATTCAATTAAATACGAGTTTAATGATTGAAAAATCATGATAAATGATAATAATTATTTAAAAATTATTATGAGACTTGAAAAATTATTTTGACTGATATTAAAATTATTTTAGTTAATTGTTAAGTGTTTAACCAAAGTTTAATTGAACTTAAACTCGAAATTTTGTCCAACTAGACCGTCGGGATGTCAGATTTGTGTCGGGTTCAACTCAGACTGCAATAGTTTGACTTGATACCGAGTCCTACGTCTGTTGTACACTGATAGGGTTATGTGTTATGTATTTAGGTTATTCTATATATATATATATATATATATATATAATAGTATTATATTGTGATTATATAATTCTAATATTGGAGATATATATTACTAATATTAGGTCTTCGGATAAAGCGTTATAAATTGCGTAGCGGTAATTAACGGTTCAGGCAAGTTTTACTTAACTCTACTATGATTTGTTTCATTCAAATATGCTTATGCATAATCATTGCTGTTTGTCATTGTAGAATTGTACTCTGTACATATTGCATGTATAAGTCAGGTATGAAAGGCTGGTCACCTTCATTACCATTTGGTCAACATATATTTGTTTATATTTAGTACTTGTTCAGTCAAAAGTTTGTTCGTGCTAGTTAGCAATTATATTGTTGAATTATTACCAGCTTATTAGTCAAATCCTTTCAATCATGATATATCGTTAAATTATTGAACTTAAACTTGTTGGACAATCTTATGCTCACCCTTGCTATATCATGATAAACATTGCAGATTAAGGCGAATACGTCGAATACAAGGGAAGGTTAAAGACGATTCCAGCTTAAAGTTAATGTGTGCGATTAGATTCGTAATAGTATTGAATGAAATTAATGTTATTGTAAGTTAACAAAAAGTTATGTATTGTGTATAAGTTAAGGTTACTCGATTTTGGGAAATAGTGTGTAAAGTGTATTGTATAAACAATTTATGTTTATATCTTCCGCATTAGTTATAGAATAATTGAACCGAATCCGCGGTGATTTGGGACCCGGATTTGGGGCCCTCACAGTTGGTATCGAAGCTATAGGTTATGAACCTTAGGTAGGAATACCTGAGACTAATAACCGTAGTGAGTAGGATAAGTACTAACTCAAATAAAGTAGTGTGTCGGTAAGATTCAAAGACGAATCTCGGCGAGTTATAAGATACAGTGTTCCCTAACTCTGATAATAAAGATGAACAGTAGCGGTGAATAGATAGAGTCTAAAAGACTAAAAGTTCAAAGATAGAAGATCGTAAAACAAAACGATCAAAGAATAGAAATGAATCATAATATATACGATGAGATCACCTCGTGATCTAATAAGGTGATAGCAGGGAGAAGAATCAATCTAATGATTGAAAAGTTTACAACAAGATTGCTAGGCGTCAGTTGTACTATGAATTGGTACAGATTCAGGAAAAGATTATGAATACGGATTAAATAAAATTCGTATGGAGAAGGGAGTTAAGATTAGGTGGGGATTTTAATTGAGGACTCATGTCAATAGCTGAGTTATGTGATTCCTTGTATGGGCGGGGAATTATACTTGGTGTAAAAACCACTTAATTTCTGGCAATGATAATCATTAAAATGTTTGTGTCGCGCTATTTGCTATATGCATGTTAAGAGGGTGATTCCTTTCTCATGTGTATAACTGATAGATAAGGTTATAGGTAGAGAATATAAGGTTAAGTACGAGTTCTTAAAACTCATACTTATGTGACATTCTTGACTCATAGTTATATGAAATGTTTATGAACCCCTCAACTAATGGACGCCAAAGGTCTGTTTAGGAAAGTTCTTAAACTCATATGATTGTGGCAATTTATGAACTCATAAGTGTGGTTTGACGAACTGGGCATAGTTGTGTGTGAATGGAGAATTGAGGATTATAGGAACAGATAGATTGTTAAGCAAATAATTATTAGTGGATACATAAGTTTTCCAAAACTCCTAGCTATGCTAGACTTCGAAATTTTGACATTAAGCTAAATACGCACTATGTGCTTTAAAAAATGTAGACTCGTAATCATTTTTGAAACGGTTTAAAGTATAGTCTATGCTACTTATTTTAGCTAGACGGAAATGATTGGAAATATCAAAATATATTTTTATTTATCACCCATGTACCATTTAACCTGGTGCAGAGATGATAAAAGTTGATAATGTTATAAATGCAGGAATACTTAGTGTGAATTCGATCTAAAAATCATTGTTCCACTATTGCATGATGTGTTATGATAAAGTCACTCGATGACGACATCCTCAAATGGACTGTTAATACAGTACGACATCATGACGTCATTCTCAAAAATATTTTCAAAAATTTTAGTTTTCCAACGGGGTTTCGCTACACCTAAATATTTCGATTGAATTGAATTATTGATATGAATCTATGCTATTCGATTCAGCTAGACTAATATTTATGAAAACTCTAAGTGTTCATTAAAAATTTTCTCGAACCAAATTGTTTGGTGCGGAATCTAATATGACTGAGGTAAATTATGCGCCCAAGGCGGATACGAGAAACAGATAAAACCAGTATTACTGGGCCAGTCCTGGGCATACTGGGCTAATCACCCTCTGTGTCTTCAGGGTAAGACGGTTTGCGGATGAATTTCCATATAACCTTTGCAAAAAAGACAGACAATAGTTTGTAAAACCCCTCAGCACAATTTTAAAATTTTTACTCTTGTGAGAGGTGTATTAGGTAGCATGTGATGATAAGAATGAACGGTGTATGGTGTATGGTGTAAGGTAAATTTAGGGGACGAAATTTTTAGAAGAAGGGGTGAATGTGACAACCCGAGAATTTAGAAAATTTTTAAAATTTTAATTTATTGATTTAAGCTTCAATATTAGAACCTAGACAAAAAATAAGTGTATGCGTTTGACATTTTTGAGATGGAATTTTGAGTATTTCAAAATTCTGTGAAAGATTTAGGTGAATTATTCAGGATTAAGTGTATATGTGTTTATGTTCTGTGTATATGGACATTTATGTGTTCAGTATATGGTTAAGGGTCAAGGGTTGACTAGATAAATTTTATTATTGTCAAACCCTAATATGATTAAGAACGTCAACGTTCGGTTAGAAAACACTAGCAATGGATATGAAACCCTAGAAACCGGTTCTGAAACCCTAATTTTGGTTCCGGGTATTCAAAATCATAATTCAAAAGTTAGAAACCCTAAATTGGGAACTTAATGGCGTAAATGTAAATAATTATAAGATTAATTAGGGTTAATCTTAACAAATTGGTTAGAAAACCCTAATTTCAAAATTTGAAACCCTAATTTCTGGTTTAGGAACCCTAATTTATAATTATGGAAAGCCTGATTGTTAGTTAAATAGTTTTAATGTTAATTAGGAAATATTAATCCTAATTTTCAAGTTATTAGTAATTAGAAAATCCTAATCTAATTTCTAAATTAGAAAATTATTTTTCTATTAGAAATCCTAAGTAGTGGATTATAAACCCTAATATATCATTTTGACCCTAATTACTAAATTGAGAACTTTAATTAGGAAATACTAATCCTAATTAGCAAGATTTCAATTATGATTAAGAAATTTTAACATAATTAGAAAATCCTAATTATAATTTAGAAATATTAAATTTCTACTCTTAAAACCTAAATTAGAAATTTTACAAAATCAAATTTGCTAAACCTTAAGGGTTTTAAACCCTAAATCCCAACCCAAATCCTAAACCCTAAGGGTTTGGTCAATGTCCAAAATGCCATTAAAATTAAACATAAAATGACATTTTTGCCCTTTGTTGCATTATTGTGACTTAACTAGCAAGAATACATTTTTGCCCTTTGTTGCATTATTGTGACTTAACTTGCAAGAATTGTTCTAGTGTAGTTGGTGAACTAACCCTAGTGCTAGCCTTGTGCTACAAACACTGATTTCAGCCATTTAGCTCAGCCAAATACATTGCATTTGTATCAATATATAGATATAAAGAGAGATAAAAGTTCACTTTATTTTTCATTTTTGTCAACCCTTCTCTCTCTCTAAAATTCGGGATTTAGAAAGATAAATAGTGATGAGATAAGCCATGATCAGGTGTTAGCATTCCAAGATCAGATCACAAGGATCAGAAATCAAAATCCAAGCTAGAAAGGTATAAACCGTAAAAATTTAGAAATCAATGATCTTATGTTATATGTTGAAATTGGTTGGTTAGAAATGTGTTAGAGGGTGTCTTTGAGTGATCTGGCTTGATAGATCATGGACCCATAACACTTAGATGCACGAAAATCAAGTTTTTATGCACTGACTATGTGTGAGACCCCGAATTTTATGAAATAAAAGTATTCAATTTTTCTGTTTTGGTAAATAGTTAAATTGATAAAAGTTTAAAGTTAAGGGTAATATGTGAATTTTTTTTTCAAAGCAAGCAAGTTGATATAAAATATGCGTTGTGTCGGGGAATATTCGATTAGTCGGGAAATATTCTTTTTGTCGGAGAATATTCGTACGATGACACAATTATTGGTGGACCCCACAACGGAATTATTGTCGGATTGAGAAAACGACAAAAATAATTTATGAAAATAGCGGCGGAAGTTTTACCATTAATACTATTGAACTACTCGGTAGTAAAAGTACAGTAATAAGCATGGTTGCATAGTAGCACACGTTATTGATTATTGATGCTTACGTGATAAGTCACTCAGTTTTATTTTATTGATATTATTAATGTAATAAAACAGAAAAGCTTTTTATATAAAACATAATAGTTTTATAAAATTATTCATTTTATTAGGCTAATAGTAAAATCTTTTTATATAAAACAAAATATTTTTATAAAGTTATCTATTTTATTACACAATAATTAGAATATATTATATTTTATTATGCATAGTATTTACATAGTGCCTGCATAGTGTTTGCATAGTAAAATCTTTTATAAAGTTATTTATTTTATTAGATTATAAATAGAATATATTATATTTTATTTAAAAGATTTTTTTTTAAATATGGACCGTCAGATTAAAGTAAATCAATCTAGATTGTTCATGAGTTAGTTACTATGCAGTCCATTTTTCTATAAATAGAAGCTCATTCATTCATTATTTTCTTACGAATTTACTGAAACTCTAGAGAGAGAAACTATAGAGAGAGTTCTTCTTCTATAATCTTGAGCGTATTTATTTAGAGTTTAAGAAAGCTTTGAGCGTAGTGCAAGTTTTATTCGAGTATATCCTCGCCCTACCAGTCGGAATACTCTTCTTTCAAAGGTAAGGGATATTATTTGTTGTACTCGTAAGGAGTATTATTTTCTTTTGTATTCATGAAGAGAACTTCTGTTATTCCATTCTTTATTATTCTGCTGGAATAACCAGTATACGCGGACTACCCTATACATGGTGACATTATTCTATTATTCCGTCTTTATTATTATTCTGTCGGAATATTCTGTCTGTGCATTTTACGCTGGACCTGGTTCCGTCTTTACTATTATTTTGTTGGAATATCCTGTCTGTGCGTTTTACGCCGGACCTGGTTCCATTATTTATTATTCTGTCGGAATATCCTGTCTGTGCGTTTACGCCGGACCTGGTTCCATTATTTATTATTCTGTCGGAATATCCTGTCGGTGCATTTACGCATGACCTGGTTCCACTATTTATTTTTCTATTGGAATAACCTGTCTCTACTGTCTATCGCATGCCTGGTGATTTCTTTTATTATTCCATTCTTTATTATACTCAGTTGGTTAAAGTTTTGGCTTTTATACTACATGAAATTAGTGGAATATACTTGATATTTGCGCTTTATCCAGTATATTTTCATGGAAATATTCTTTTGAGTATTCTTGAATTTTACTGCACAAAGCAGTATCATGTTGACAATTTGGACGTTATTGGTTCTTGGATTAATCAATTCTTGAACTTGTTTTATTGAATTCTTATATCATTGTCATCATCCTCATGTTTATATTTTGTTGAAAGTGATTTGTGGTATGTAGTGCATAGACGGACTTGGTATGATTATAACCAGGGATTGTTCGGTGTAATCATGATCGTAATGTTACAAATGATATGGAAAAGTCCTCATTGGCCTATAGTGCATTGATGGACAGTTTTTGGTATGATTATGGTTATGAATTCTCTTCGGCCAAGGGTGCAAAGAAGAATTGTTTTATGGCATGATAAGGACCGTTGATGAAAACACTATTATCTTTGGCCCGTAGGGCATGGATAATTCGTGGTCATGATAGTAATGAATATCCTTGGCCTGTAGTGCATGGATGATTCGATGAGGTGGATTAATTATTGAGCTGAGTCTCAGCGATGAAATATTAATTCATGGATGTGATAATAATGAATATCTTTGGCAGTAGTGCATGGATAATTCGAAGGTGTGGATTATTTATTAAGTTGAGTCTCAGCGATAAAATATTGGTTATACACTTTTAATTTGTAGAAGATAGTAGATATCATACTATACTTGACTCTTCTAAAATACAGTTGTATGTCTTTGGCCGCAGTGCAAAGATGAATTTATTAGTATGATTATGAACAAGAATTGTGATTTGGTATAACCATGATTTTTGATGTTTCATGTAAATATAGGTGATGAAAATTATCTTCGTCTTGGGTGCGAAGAGGAATTTAGAATCACAATTATGATTATGAGTTATTCATATAATTGTGGACAGGAATGGTTGATCGATGTTATAGGGATAAAACATTATTGGTGGACTTTTAACATGGAGAAGATAATAGACCTAATGGTCTATTTGACTCTTCTAATGGATTGCTCGTTCCGCTGCAACTATGGTTGAAAAGTTTTATCAGCTACCATATGTTCTAAATCTCTGATTTATTAATGATGAAGGCTATTGATGATGTAAATTAGCTTTAATTATGATATTCTTTGTAACGACCCCAAAATAGGTCCATTCCACCCAACCCATTCTGAGTGGTCAAATACATGGTACAGAAAACAACTACAACTTTATTACAACAATTGTCGTGCAAAATACAACAACACATATGCTGTGAGTTTGGATACAAATATATACCAAATGTGACATTGGACACCATCATGTATCAGCACCTCACAAAGGTACCTTACATAAAGGTACAGTCAAAAACTGTTTTAGAAACTAGAATCTTTGGGAAGTGCTCAAGGAAACCTTCGTACATGGGAGGCCATGCTTCTAGGTTGTGATAGATATCATATGGCCACAGAATTATCCTTGGTTTACCCAATAGACCCCAAAGAAAAACGAGAAGATTACTATCATATTCTTCCCAATGGTGAGTCTTCTCTTGACATATCATTATCTCTACTGTCTCTAATTGAGAATTATACTTTAAACAAACACCAAGATTATATAGGTAGTGCTCGTATATATACTCAGCAAGTGGATGAGCACATCCCTGTCTTATGATGACACGAGGTTGTATGTCGTTAGACATCTTGTATGATAGTGGCAAAACACCCTTCCAACGTTAGGTTCGCCTCACCCTATTGGATTCACCAAATATAACTACTAAATGAACTTTTCTATACTGCTTCGGGAGAACATCCACAGCTAGAGACCACCGTTCTATTTCCCCGTTACCCTCGCTCGACCCAGCTACACTCTTATTACCTGAAAAGAATTGTGAAGCAAAAGGGTGAGCACAACTAGCCCAATAAAGAATATCATGACTAAAGATAATTAAATTATCAGTAGCCTTCATCAATAATAAATCAGAGATTTAGAACATATGGTAAATGATAAAAATTTCAACCATAGTTGCAGCGGAACGAGCAATCCATTAGAAGAGTCAAATAGACTACAAAGTCTATTATCTTCTCCATGTTAAAAATCCATCAACAATGATTTATCCCTGTAACATCAATCAACAGTTCCCTTCCACAATCATATGAATAACTCATAATCATAATTGTGACTATAAATTTTTCTTCGCACCCAGGACGAAGAATATTTTCATCACCTGTCTTTACCTGAAACATCAAAGATCATGGTTATACCAAATCACAATTCCTGTTTATAATCATACTAACAAATCCATCTTTGCACTACGGGCCAAAGATATTCATCAACAATCCATCTTTGCACTGCGGGCCAAAGATATTCATCAACAAACCATCTTTGCACTACGGGCCAAAGATATTCAACAACAGTTCATCTTTGCACTACAGGCCAAAGATATTCATCAACATGCCATCTTTGCACTACATGCCAAAGATATTCATCAACAATTCATATTTGCACTACAGGCCAAATATATTCATATCTCAAAGAAATATATAATCATTTCAGAATTTATATAAACAATAATTATAACCATGTTGATTAATTCACCTTTGCACTTAAGCTTAAGATATTCAATTATAAATTCAATGGTCATGATCATACCAGTCACAATTCAACTTTGCACTACTGGCCAAAGAGAACCCATAGTCATGATCATACCAATAATTTACCCATCTTTACACTCAAGCAAAAGAGAATTTCAACATCAAGGTTATAAAAATATTATATATGATAATAAAAACAATATGATCAACATGATCATAGATTTAATCTCAAAAGTAATATTCATAAATCAACTATAATTTGGTTAGAAAAAGAAACCAATTTTGTCGTGAATAGTAACTCGTGAATAGTAACTCATGAATAATAACTCGTGAATAGTAACTCGTGAATAGTAACATCGACTCAAAAAGGTAGAAATTCCACAATAAAATTTATACCAATATTTCGGTATAATGATATTGAAAGAATAACATTTCTTAAGCTTATAAACAATTTATTTAAATTGTTTACACTTTACTAATTAATGCATTTAATCATCATAAAATGTCAACTCTTAAGATTTCATCATCAATAGCCAAAACCCTCATAAAAAATCTGCATATACCTCATATAGGATTCTCAAGCCATAAAATCCTATTTTTCAATTTTCTTACTTCACATAACATATTTAATTCATTTTCTCATAACTAGACTATTTTCATGAAAAATACCAAATCCGTTCCAAAAATATTTCTTTTCTGAAATTTAGCATAATATAGTCCCATAGTGAACATATATTTTTCTCAGAATTTTTAAAAGTCATTTACTATTTTTCATATGGCCAAAATAGCCGAATATTTAGACATTTATAAAAAATTGTACTTTTGTCTAAAAATTCTGAAATTTACAGAGTATACTTCTATCATATACATGTACTCCCAATAAAAATTTCATCAATTTTGGAGTTAACCACAAAGAATTATAAGCCGTTACTTTTAAAATAGTCTTTTCTCATAAAATTCATAACTCTCAATCTATACATCCAAAAATCACCATTTTTGGACACAATCAAGAAAACTCATCAAAATATCATTTCAAATTTTTCTAGAATTTTTGAAGATCAGAAAAATTACGAAACTGAAAATCATAACAACCTTTAAAATCCCTTAATATCCCTTACAATCCCTTACCTCAAAAGAGCAGTACTTCTGATCGGTATAAGGCTGAAGGAAACTTGCACTGATGAATAGCAACTCACCAAGTATCTAAATACTCACAAAATATGCTTCATAATATAGAGAGAGAAAGAGAGAAAGCTTATGTTTCTGGTGTGATTTTCAATTCTAACTTAGCCCTCTATTTATAGGAAAATTTTGGTAGGTTTGACCTGCAACCTGATGGCTTTACCTGCTACTATTCCCACCCACCACATTTGAAATATAATTCAGCACATTTCTTCACCAACCATAAGTGGGGCCCACCAATTCTAGAATTTTTCACCAAAATGATAAACTCCGAAAATTCAACAATTTCTGAATCAGTCATCTCGTAAAATTCATAATAAATCATACGTTCATTTTTAACGGTTCAAATTTTGTGGACATATACTCAACTTATATATGTATAACATATCCAAAAATTACCACGATCCAACGGTCGGATTAAAAATTATAACACCCGCAATATTTCTCAAAAAACCCTGATTTTTAATACCTCCATTCCGACAAAAATACGGATAAAAATCTCAACATTAACTCCTTCATTTTTTAACCACAAAAATATATCCCTCATTTATATCCACATAAAATAAATATTTTCTTATCATATGAATCAATAATTAATTATTCACAAATAATATTACAGAATCACATTTATGACAACCAGGCCGTTCCCAGGAAAGAGGGGGCTTTCCAATAAGGATTTCTCCTTACTGGCGCGCAATTAGATGACCAAACCTCTCCTTAGACAGAACTTTCTAGACATTGCCAATAATGTTATCTAATAATATTATTCAAATAATATGAATTATTGATCTGATAAAGGAAAATACTGTGCAGCAACAATTATTGAACAACAATAATATAAAATTTCAACGTAGCAATTATTGAATCAATAAAATAAAATATTGAACAGTAATTACTGTAACAATTATTGAGTAGTGCCTTCTTACGTAAGAATCAATAATTTCAAAAATACTATGCAATACCGTGTGCTACTGTGCAATAACGCGTATTACTGTATTTTAACCACCGGGTATTCCAACAGTGTTAACGGTAACAACTACGCCGTTAATTATAAAAACTCTATTTTTGTCGTTATCTTCATCCGACAGTTATTCGTTATGGGGCCCACAAATAGCTGCGCCATCGTACGAATATTTCCCGACAGAAAGAATATTCCACGACCAAACGAATATTCTCCGACAACAATGATTATTTTATAACCACTTGCTTATTTTGAAAAAAAATCATATTTCACTCATAACTTTAAACTTTTATCAATTTAACCATTTACTGAATAGTAATTATAAGAAAAATTGAATACTTTTATTTCATAAAATTCGGGGTCTTACATTCTTTACTGGGCTAGTTGAGTTCACACTTTTGCTTTCATTGCTCTCTACAGGAAGTGAGAACGCAGCAGGGACTAGTCGAGGAACGGAGTGACGGTCCAGATGATATTATTAATAGTCCTCACTATTCTATGAAATAGTGTGATAGCTGTGCAGATTCTCCCTAAACAGTATAGAAAAGTGTGTTGTATTCTATACATCATTTAGTAGTTATATTTGGTGAATCAAATAGGGTGAGGCGAACCCAACTTTGGAAGGGTATTTTGCCACTATCATACAAGATGTCTCATGACATACAACCTCGTGTTCTCATAAGACATGGTTGTGCACATCCACTTCCTAAATATATCTATGAGCACTATCTATATGATCTTGGAGTTTATTTGAAGTATAATTTTTACTTGGAGACAACGGAGATATTTATATGTCAAGAGAAGACTCACCATTGGAAAGAAGATGATAGTAATCTTCTTGTTTTTATTTGGAGACTTTTGGGTCAACCAAGGATAATTATGTGCACATATGATATCTATCATAACCTAGACGCATGGCCTCCCATGGACGAAGGTTTCCTTGAGCACTTCCCAAATATTTTAATTTCTAAAATAGTTGTTGACTATACTTTTATGTAAAGTATCATTGTAAGGTTGTGGTCGAGGTACCATGAGAGTTACATACATTTGTATTAAAACTCATAGTTAACTATGGTTGTATTCTATACGACAGCTCAACAGTTGTATAAATAAAATTGTATTTGAATTTTGTACCATGTATCTGGCGACTTAGAATGGGTGATGTATACCTAATTTTTGGGGCGTCACACTATGAACCCTAAAATATGGTATGACAGCCATATGTCAAGGCTCATAGATCTCTCTGTGTGTATGGTTAGGTGTGTTTTATGTTGTAGATCTGTTCTTTGTTGTTAGGTATTAGATCTGAGACTTTAATCAAGCTCAGATCATGTGCTTATTGCACGTTATGATCGTTCAAAGTACGTTGACCAAGCACGACTTCTGGAAATCTGGGCAAACCCAGAAACCCAGAAAGTCTGGCAGTGATATTACAGGCCTTGGTCTTGCTTGTTTGTTATGTTTTATGTCATGTTGTTGTTTTGAAGTTGTAGCCTGACATGACAACTACATGTTAAAGCCTTTAGATCACCCAGATCCATAACAGAAACGGTGTTATAGCCGGTCAAACAAGTGTTGACCGTCACGCCGTATGAAGATTCTGGGTAACCTAGAATCTTCAAAGGCAGATCCTGACCACTAGTTTGACCGGTCCATATCTCTTAGATTCAGTGTTTTTATGATGCTCTGATGTTATGTCGTTATACCCTGTCATGTGTTCTACAATATTGAACCACTAGATTACAGAAAACAAGTCCAGGAGGTTATGATTTAAAGCTGCAAAATAGGTACCTTGGTTGTTCTTCATTTATGGGTAACCTAGAAAATGAAGAACATGTCTGACAAGCTTTTTGAATATCCAGATCTTCATGATATATTCTGTTATGACTCAAATTATGATTAAAACTTGTAGTATTACATACCTACTACAAGCTCAAGGTTCAAACAGACCCAGAAACAAATTATACAGAGAATTAAGCACGGTCAAACCACCCACTCGGCTAACTGGCGATGAAGATCTGGGTTTGGCCATGAACACCAACAGCAACGGATTCGTCGCCAGAAACCCCTTTAGTGACATTTATTTTCGAAAATTAGTATTTTTAATTAAATAAATCGAATTAAATGATTTTTAATTATTAAAAATACAAAATAAATTTTAAAAAATTATTTTAAAGTTTGAAAAATAATTTTAAATTATTTAGAGTATATTTCATAAATATTTAATATTTTTAGAATATAAATGGTATTTAATTTATTTAATTATAATATTAAATAAATAATTTAAAAATGATTTTAATACATGAAAAATAAGATTATGGTAAAAGAAAATATTTTAAGTTATTTTAAATGACTTTTAATATTTTGTGATGAATTTTATTAATTAATTAATATTAATGATAATTAATTTATTTACTAAATATATTAAATAAATTATGGAAAAATAGAATTAATGATTTATAAATCATATAAAAATTATTTAAGTGTTATAAAAATATTTTAAGTTATAAAAAATAACTTTTGATATTTTGTCATGAAAATATTAATATTTTAATATTAAATGCAATTATCGGATAATGGATTTAACGGTTTAAAAATAATATAAAGGTGATTTTAAAGTATTAAAAATACTTTGTGATATTATAAATATATTTTAATATTATGACATGTATTTCTTTAATATTTGATATTAAATAAATATTAATGATAATGGAATTATGTGGTATTTAATTCAATTAAATACGAGTTTAATAATTGAAAAATCATGATAAATGATAATAATTATTTAAAAATTATTACGAGACTTGGAAAATTATTTTGACTGATATTAAAATTATCTTAGTTAATGGTTAAGTGTTTAACCAGAGTTTAATTAAATTTAAACTCGCAATTTTGTCCGACTAGACCGTCGGGATGTCAGATTTGTGTCGGGTTCAACTCAGACTTTAATAGTTTGACTTGATACCGAGTCCTATATGTGTTGTAGACTGACAGGGTTATGTGTTTAGGTTATTCTGTGTGTGTGTGTGTGTGTGTGTGTGTGTGTATATATATATATATATATATATATATATATATATATATATATAATAGTATTATATTGTGATGAAATTATTCTAATATTGGAGATCTATATTACTAATATTTGGTATTCGGATAAAGCGTTATAAATTGCGTAGCGGTAATCAATGGTTCAGGCAAGCTTTACTTAACTCTACTAAGAGTTGTTTAATTCAAATATGCTTATGGATAGTCATTGCTAATTGCCATTGTAGAATTGTACTCTGTACATATTGCATGTATAAGTCAGGTATGAAAGGCTGATCACCTTCATTACCATTTGGTCCAGATATATATTTGTTCATGTTGAGTACTTGTTCAGTCAAAAGTTTGTTCGTGCTAGTTCGCAATTATGCTGTTGAATTATCAGCTAATTATTCAAATCCTTTCAATCATGATATATCGTTAAATTATTGAATTTAAACTTGTTGGGCAAACTTATGCTCACCCTTGCTATATATGATAAACATTACAGATTAGGACGAATACGTCGGATACAAGGAAAGGTTAAAGACGGTTCCAACTTAAAGTTAATGTGTGCGATAAGATTTGTAATAGTATTGAATGATATTAATGTTATTGTAAGTTAAAAAAAAGTTATGTATTGTGTATAAGTTTTGATTACTCGATTTTGGGGAATAGTGTGTAAAGTATATTGTATAAATAATTTATGTTTATATATTCCGCATTAGTTATAGAATGATTGAACTGAATCTGCGGTGATTTGGGACCCGGATTTGGGGCTGTCACAACAATGGTCAAAGTCGGTCAACAATTTTGTGGCTTTAATATCTTTGATTCTGTGTATTAGATGCGTGTTGTGTTTGTTATATCATGTAGTATATATGTCATGGTATATATATAACACTAGCTTGAACAACACATAATTCTAAGGTCTCTAATTATGCTGGTCAAAGTACAGCCAAACGTTGTTCTTCGTGTTCTTCAGTTTTCTGGGTAACCCATAAAACTTGGTCAAACTCGGTCAACGACTTTTGAATTAATTCCAGTAATCCTATAAGTTGTTTAAGCAATTTAAGATCATAGATATGTAGTACATATACAAGGGTGTTAATCTAAAGCACAATATTGCAAAATTAACAAACAAAAGGTGATCAAAAAGTAGGTCAAAGTAGCCGTTACAAACTGTTCTTGAGTTTTCTAGGTAACCCAAAAAACTGCAATCCGTGAATGGTCAACGCACTTTGACCACTTAAATCTTGCAATCTATGGTTCTAATGAACCTGTTTTCTTTTCCATATTAAAGACCTACTAACAGGCTACAAGTAACATACAATTAACATACCTAAACATAAACACATATGAATCTAAAGGCCCTGACATTCGGCTGTTAGACTAGATTTTTCAAAATTTCCAGATTTCTAAAAATACTTAATTAAGGCATCTAGATGTTATGAAAACGTGTTCTACCAATCTAACATACTTTCTAACATACTAATACATATTTCTAAACATCTAAACAACAAAATTAACAAAGGATCAAAGAGCTAATTATGAATTAGGGTTTACACCTTTTCTTGATTAATTTTCGATTCTAGCTTCTGATTTTGTTGCTGCTATCACCCAGACTTGATTTGGTAAGTATATAAGTGTATCTTGGCTTAGAAATTTGGTGAGTTTGCTCAGCCCTAGGCTTCCTATTTATAGAATTCTCCAACTTGGCTTTTTGGATATTTTCGAACAACTTGCCTCCATAAATATCTGATCTGATGACTATTATCATGCTTGGGAGTTGCAAGCATGTCATGTGCAGCCTAGGAACTTGCAATGGTGACTCCTAACCTACTTGTGAGTTAGTTAGGTTAGTTTAGTAGCTTAATTATGCCCTAATCTTCACTAATCTTGATTAGGGTTTTGTTTTTAATGATTAGGTTTGTTAAATGACGTTTATTAGTACCTAATTAAAGTTTACTAACCATGATTAGGTGTTAAGATAATCTAATTAGGGTTAAATTAGCTAATTAGGGTTAGGTTTCCAAATTAGGGTTATGGTTTTACTGATTAGGGTTAGGGTTTGTTAATCTAGGTTTACTAATTTAGATTTCTCACTAATCCTAACAAGCACGATAAATCATTTTGTCAGTGTAAGCACGACAAAGCAACTTGTCCCAACAAATATACCGAAAAGTTCGTTTTCGATAGAAAACTTTTAAGCACGAGGGGTCACGCACGACATTTTTCGGACAAAATTTAGGGTTTTCTAATTTTTTTTTTCAATCTAAATGTTGATTAGGGTTGACCTAATTAATCAAATAATACACAACATCAAACATGTAATACAGTTATGTAACAGTCTTAAACCCGCAATTGATTTTCAAATTAGGGTTTCACATAGTAAAACTAGAGTTTTTCAAATACTGTACCATAATTGACCAACCATTATCAATACGTACACACAGTACATATTTATAGCATTGAAAAATCAAAATATAATTAATATTATGTTATTATTCTCATTCCTTAATAAAAATCTAAAATTAGGGTTTGGATTCCATATCTAATTTATTCTTTCATATTTAACCTTAATAATTAAGGTAAAAAAATTAACTTAATAATTTGTACTAAAATTCATATAATAAAATAATTATTATAGTTATTTTAAAAATCATTTCATATATTATTTAAATAATATATAACTATATTTTCATGAAAAATAATTAATAAAAACCTTTCTACCATAAAATTAATTATTATAAGAGTATAATTTATAATAATCAATAACTCTAAAATAAAATTAGTTACAAATATTCATGTAATAAATATATTTTTATTTATCACATAAATACATAGACACCTTATCTTGTACAAATCCTCATCCTTAAAATAAAAAAAATTTATACGTAAAATTTCTGATTTAATTATATAGAAAAAATATCGGGTTATTACATTCACCCTCCCTTATAAAGATTTCGTCCCCGAAATCACAATTTTAAAACCTGCACATACATGGGTACATAACACACACAATCTTTGCAAGTAGATCTCGACCAAATTTGATCGAACTGATCTTTAACTATTCACATAAAGTTTGTCTTTCTTATTAAACATAAATTTGATTTCTAAAAGAACTCAAATTCCTCCCTCAAATTTTCTTTATAAAATAATTTACTATTTATAGGAAAATCATGTTTAAAATAAAATAAAAGTTGTACGACTAATACCTGGAGTTCCATTACCAGCTGCTGCCGTATCTTGGACAGTCATGTTGTATATCCTTGCTATAGATTTTGTTGGCTTGCTCGATGACATAGGTCCCGTGATTGCCAAATTTCCGCTACCAGTGCCAATATTCACACTTCCTGCCTCCACCCTCCTCTTCGGGCAATCCTTCACCTTATGCTCAGTCGATCCGCACAAAAAACATCCACTATTCATTCTTGGATTGGGGCAGTTGGGAGAGATATGACCCTCCTGCCCGCACTTATAGCATACGAACTTTCCTTTAAGACACTCACCTATATGGTTCTTTCCATAATTATTACACGACACAGTTTGTTTCTTCACACCTTCTTGCTTCACCTGCACATTCCCAAAGTTATTCACCTTCCTCTTGCAATCTCCACTCCTGCTCTCACTATTAGTTCTTACCTTCCCAGCTCCTTCGGTCTTACCCTTATTCTTCCTCTCCTTATTGTAGAGGCTCATGGTCTCACTTCCCTCCTCAGCTATGATCACTTTCTCCATGAGTGCTGTAAATGTAGGGATCTACAACACTTCCACCTTGTTGTAGAGCCAGGATTTTAATCCCAGCTCAAACCTTCTCGCTTTTTTAGCCTTCGTATCCACTTGATGCAGGGCAAACCAAGCCAACTCATTAAATTTGGCGGCATATTCGGACACCGTCATATTGTCCTGCTTCAACTCTAAAAATTTTACCTCCATCCTAGCTTGCATACTTGGTGAAAAATAGTTTTAAGAAAATAACGTTTTGAACCTATCCCATGTAACTACACATGCTCCTGCCCCTTGCTTGATTTGTTTCCCACCAGAAATTGACCTCCCCATTCATCATATAAGTGGCAAAAGCAGTCTTCTTCCCTTCAGCTACCCTAGCTATCACAAATACCTTTTCAATCTCTTTGACCCAAGTTTGGGCTTCAACAGGGTCAGTTGTACCTTTGAATTCTGGCGGTCCTACAGCCTTAAAATCTTTGAAGTTTGCTAAACGGTTGTCCAGGTAGTCCCCTACGGCTGGCATTCCCTGTTGTATAGCCTGAGCTATCATATTTACGAAGTTCTGCATCGGGTCTGCTTGTTGTTGTCCCTTAACGTTATTGACAGATTCTTCTGCCCTTTGATTTTAAGTTCGACGTCTTGGCGGCATTATCTGATTAAATAAAATCATAAATTTAACTTACATTCTAAACCTTATTGCATAAGATGAGTATGTTAAACTTGTTTCATTTCTCAAACTTAGATTCATATTCATTCAACAAATATTTTACATAGCATAGCATATAATGCTTTAAATATTTGTTATCCCTTTGTGACCACAAAAGTTGGGATTTAGAAACTTGATCATTACAAAAGTTTTAGAATATAACCTTACACAGACATACTAAGCACATATATTACATTAAACACACCTTTATCACAAAATCTATACTACCTATTCGCTACGCCTTTTTTTCCTTGGACAACCTTTCGCCTGATGACCTTCTATCCCACAGATAAAACATGCTCCTGGTTTGTAGTCAGGACAATACAGAGTAGTATGTCCTTCATAACTGCAAAGATAACATATTCTTCTCCCTTACTTCTTATCAGGTTTTCCTACGTCATGGTCTTCTATCTTTCTTTTCCCCTTATTGTTCGGAGCTGCACACGATGTGTTGCTTGTGGCTCCCATCTGATCAATTTGGATTTTAAGCTTATCTTGTTCTTCCATTGTTTCTATTAACGCTTGACGCAACTGACTATTCAATAGCTTTTGTATTTTCCACAACCTTTCTAGAGAAAAAATTTAAACATACAAATTTTAAACTTAACATACAACTTTAAAGCAAACATGCAGATACTATATGCAAGTATACTACTACCCCAATACCCCCAAACTTATAATATTCAATGCCCTAGTGAATGAAGGTAAAGGGTTAACGAAAACTCCCCTAATGATCAGCCGTACCACCCTCTTTGGGTGGTGGATATGGCACAATTGTCCCGAATTGAGGCCACTCTAGCATTGTCCCCTACTGTGCAAAAGCCTCTGCCAATGACCTCGTCAACCTCATTGTAAATGCTGAAAAATTATCGTACATGACGTCGACTTTTCGCTCCAAGCGTCGGAGCTGTCGATCCCCAGTAGCAAAGGGAACTTGGGTTGACGGGCCTGCCTCATCTTTTTGAGAGGGCTGCTTTGGTGGCTATGGGAAAGTGGGATGGATAATAAATCCAAATCCTCTAAGATTTGGTTCACCACCCGTCCAATCCTTGAACTTGGCAATAGTTGCATTAGTGATGTCATGGCTTGGGTTCTGCAGCTCCTCGTTATTCCACAGGAATCCTTGTTGGGTACAAAGCATTACTGCCACAGACGCATGTGGAATACTCCCAGTAGTGCTCCCCCGTAAATAACGTAGCATATTTTGATGAATTAGGTGGCCGACGTCAATGTACTTGCCTTGGATGATGCCCCACAAAATGATAGCCCGCTCAGGGGTTATTTCATGTTGGTGAGCTGGCGAAACTAATTTGGCACAGATAAACAGATTCCATGCTTTGGAATATCGATTCAAGGCGGATGCTAGAAAAGATTTTGGCTCAGTCGTCCCTGCCTTATAATTCCATTTGGTGCCCGGAATGCACAATTCAGCAATCACGAGTTCCAGATTCATTTCTAAATGCGCACCTTCTACCAAATTAGCAGACCCAGTCAGTGGTGCGTCAATTATTCTGAAGACTGCTACGATCGCTGGAGGTCAAAAATGCACTTATACTCCTCGAAGTAGCGTTATCCCTCCTTTTATGTCCTTAGCATTCGCGTAGAACTCTCGAACAACCCCTATGGGAATAAGTATAGGAGTTGTAGCCAAGCCAACCCAACCTCTTTCGCGTATCATATTCAATAGTTGGCCGTCTTGCTTCTCAGGTTTAAACCCCCGTTCATTCACAAACGATTTGGCCACGATTCGATAATATTCTTGTTGCGCTTCCAAACAGATAGATTTCTTGTGGTCCACGACATCCTCTTCTCGGTTACTGGAGGAAGATGTTGATCATGAAGAGATGGAGATAGAGCGTGCTCTTTTTGGACCCATTTGCAGATGATAGAGAGAATACAAATGATTTGCATGATAATGAATAAGAGTTGCTGATGGGAGTACCCCCAAACTCGTTGCTGCACAACCCAAGTAGAAACCCTAGAGTTATATTACCATTATGAGACGTGGGTGTACTCGTGGGTGGAAATACTGAAACGGCAATTGCGTAATGGAGAGGAGAGTTAGGGCTCAAGTTGTCACTGCTGAGAGGTGAGGTTTTGTGTTATGTCACGTGAGAGTCCAAATACACCAACATAGTTTTTCAGTTAGTCCAAATACACTTAAAAAAATTTCATAGTCCGGTGTCACGCGTGGTCGCGCTAGTTTTCACTGAGGTTCGTGCGTGGGTGCGCGAATAATGGGCGTTGAGGCGCTCGGTTGGACCGCCTATGCGGTTGTCACCACTTGGGCTACTGACTTTGGGGTGCGGGCGCGTGACTTCTTAAGCCTAGTCCTGCGCGGCCGTGCGGCTCTAGTTACTATACTGCCAGTCTTAACTCCCAGACTGCATATCAGTGATGATTTCAATTGGAGAGACCTACATAGACATTAATGCACACTGTTAAGGCAAGAATTAATGAGCAAACATGAATGACCAAATAAACTCTATCCTACTTCAAACACCCCTCAATGCAAATTTAGATACCCACTCAATTATGCGAAACATATAAACTATCAAAAATGAAACAAAGATGAACTAACTAAAACAACCTAACTAAATAAATTATGATAAATTATAGCTAGAAATAATGGGTTGCCTCCCATCAGGCGCTAAGTTATAGTCAATTAGCTTAACTATCTCTGAATCTCATGTTAAAGAAAGAATTGAGGTGACTTTCTGTCTGTCCAACTCACCACCAAAATAGTGCTTCAACCTCTGCCCGTTCACTTTGAACGACTTGTCCAAAAACTTATCAAATACTTCAATTGCACCATGTGGAAATACAATTTTCACTGTAAATGGCCCTGACCATCTCGATTTCAGCTTCCCGGGAAAAATTTAAGTCTGGAGTTATAAAGCAAAACCCTTTGTCCTGGCTCAAATGTTCTATCCATGATCTTTCGCTCATGCCATTTCTTCACATTCTCCTTGTACAGTTTTGAATTCTCATATGCCTGTAATCTGAACTCATCCATCTCATTGAGTTGGAGTAGGCGTTTCTCCCCTGCAGCTTTCAAATCAAAATTGAGCTTCCGAATCGCCCAATATACCTTACGCTCTAGCTCCATAGGAAGGTGACAGGCTTTTCCATACACGAGCTGGAACGGTGACATGCCCAATGGTGTTTTGTATGCAGTCCTATATGCCTATACTGCATCATCCAATTTTAATGATCAGTGGGATTTACAACTTTTTCAAGAATTCTTTTCACTTATGGATTCGACACTTCCGCTTGGCCATTCGTTTGTGGGTCATAGGCTGTAACAATTCGATGGTTCACCCCATACATGGCCAACAAAGCGAAAAATTACCTGTTACAAAAATGACTACCTTCATCACTTATGATGGCTCTAGGAGTCTCAAACCGCGTGAAGATAATTCTGTGCAAAAACCTGAGGACTACTTTGGCATCATTTGCCGAAAGAGCTGCCACTTCTACCCATTTCGAGACATAATCCACTGTGAGCAAGATGTAGAGGTTACCATAGGAAGAAATGAATGGTCCCATGAAATCAATCCCCCACACATAAAAAAATTATATTTCAAGGATCGTATTCAAAGGCATTTCATTTCTTTTCGAGATGTTCCCCACTCGCTGACATCTATCACACCGCTGGACAAAATCCTTGAAAATTATCGGCCAGTAGAATCCTGCTTGTAGTACTTTGGCCGCTGTTCTTTCTCCTCCATAGTGACCCCCATACACCGAAGAATGGCAGTCTTGCAGAATCCCCTCGATCTCACTATACGAAATACACCGTCTTATCATTTGATCAGAACATTATTTAAACAAATAAGGCTTATCCCATATATACCATTTGACATCATGCAATAATTTTTTCTTTTGATAACCCACCAAGTCTGAAGGTATCATCTTACTCAATAAATAGTTCGCGTAGTCTGCAAACCATGGCACCTTCCCTTTCACCACAAATAACTGTTCATCTGGAAAGGATTCATTGATCGCAGCTTTGTCGTCTGCCTCCCTTTCTGGATTCTTTAGTCGAGATAAGTGGTCTGCCACTTGGTTTTCAGTGCCCTTTCTGTCTTTGATCTCTAAATTAAATTCCTGCAATAATAAAATCCATCTGATCAACCGGGGCTTTACATCCTTCTTTGCTACTAAATGTCGAATTACCGCGTGATCCGTATATACTATCACCTTTGTGCCAATCAAATATGCTCGAAATTTATCAAAGGTATACACCACTGCCAATAACTCTTTCTCTGTGGTGGTGTAGTTCAATTGTGCATCTGTAAGGGTCTTGCTGGCATAATAAATCACATGAAACATCTTCTCTCTCCTCTGCCCCAAAACAGCCCCTACGACGTAATCACTGGTGCTGAAGTTAGTTTCCCCTTTAAATGCTCAAATGCCGACACGCAAGCCTCATCAAAATTAAACTGTGCATCCTTATCCAATAAATTGCATAGTGGTTTAGTTATCTTGGAGAAGTCCTTGATGAATCTGCGGTAGAAACCTGCATGTCCCAGAAAACTGCGAACACTTTTACTGAAGTAGGTGGTGGAAAATTCTCTATAGTTTCCAGCTTCGCCCTATCCACCTCGAGTCCCTTCTTCGAAACTTTGTGTCCCAGTATGATTCCTTCTTGTACCATAAAATGGCACTTTTCCTAGTTCAGCACAAAATTTGTCTCAACACACCTCTTCAAAACCATAATCAAATTCTCAAGGCATAAGTCAAACGAGTCCCCAAAGACTGAAAAATCATCCATAAATTCCTCCACATTATGTTCCACCATGTCTACGAATATAGCCATCTTGCATCTCTGAAAGGTGGCTAGAGCATTGCACAACCCGAAGGACATCCTTTTGAAAGCAAAAGTATCGTAAGGACATGTGAAGGTTGTCTTTTCCTGGTCTTCTGGAGCTATCACAATTTGATTGTAGCTCGAATATCCATTCAGAAGGCAATAGTACTTATGGCCTGCTAATCTGTCCAACATCTGATCAAAGAATGGTAGTGGAAAATAATATTTTCTCGTGGCCTTGTTGAGCTTGCGGTAGTCCATGCAGACTCGCCACCCCGTCACTGTTCGTATTGGAATCAACTCATTATTTTCATTAGTCACGACGGTCATGCCACCCTTTTTCGGTACACATTGTACTGGGCTCACCCATGAGCTGTTTGAGATCGGATAAATTATGCCTGCATCTAGCCATTTCAGTACATCTTTCTTAACCTCTTCTTTCATTATTGGATTAAGTCTCCTTTGCTGCTCAACCGACGGCTTACTCCCATCTTCCATTAGGATCTTATGCATGTAAAACGAAGGGCTGATCCCTTTGATATCTTCTATGGTCCATCCAATGGCTGATTTGAACTCTTGAAGCACACGTAGCAGTTTTTCTTCATGAAAAGATCTTAGTGCAGAAGGAATAATCACAGGTAGTTTTGAATCTTTATTTAAAAATGCGTACCTGAGATGTTCTGGAAGTGGTTTTAATTCAAGTTCTGGAGGTGTCTCAAGAGATAGCTTTAATTTTACTGTGGATTCTTCAGCTTTTGTCAATGGCTCGACTGGTGCTCTGAATTTTCTGATTTGTGGAGTGGTATCCAGATATTGCACAAGTTCGTCAAGTTCCTCGTCCTCTAAATCTGAATTTTCAGCAATTACACTTCTCAAATGTTCATCATCCACTAGACTCTGTACTTCATCATTTACGACCTGATCCACCAAATCAAGCAGGAAACATTCCTCTTCATCTGTTGGAAACTTCATGGCTTTGAAGACATTAAAGGTGACCTCTTGATCATGAACACACATAATGAGTTCACCCTTCTGCACATCTATCAAAGTCTGTCCTGTGGCTAAGAATGGTCTCCCCAATATGATTGGTATATTTTTATCCTCCTTGTAATCCAAAATGATGAAATTAGCCGAAAAGATAAATTTGTCCACTTTCACCAATACATTCTCAACAAATCCCCGTGGATATGTGATGGATCTATCAGCTAACTGCAACGAAATGTTTGTCGGCCTTGGAGCCGGTAATCCCAACTGATTTAACAAGGACAGGGACATCAGATTGATACTTGCCCCAAGATCACACAAACATTTATCAAAGTTCATCTTTCTGATCGTGCATTGAATTTTGAAACTGCCCAAATCCTTCAGCTTCGGTGGTAACTTATGCTGAATCACTACACTGCACTCCTCTGTCAAGGCTACTGTCTCAAACTCGGTTAATCTCCTCTTCCTTGACAATATACCCTTCATGAACTTTGCTTAACTTGGCATTTGTTCCAATGCCTCGGCGAAAGGTATGTTGATCTGTAGCTTTTTAAATACCTCCAAGAATTTGCTGAACTGTTTATCTTCCCGCTGCTTATTTAATCTCTGCGGATACGGTACCTGAGGGTGAATTGGTGGTACTAAACTCATAGGTTTCTCAACTGACCTTGCTTTATCTTTCTCTTTATGCTGAACCTCAGAATTTTCTAGATTTTCTTCCTCAGCAGTTGCCTAGTCTGCCTCGCGCGGCCGCGCGGCCTCCTTAGTACAATTGGGCGCGGGCGCGCGACCTTCAGTGTCTGTAATATTTTTCCCATACCTCAATGTGATTGCTTGGCACTGTTCCTTCCCGTCTCTTCATGGATTTGTCTCTGTATTACTCGGTAATGAACCCTGGGGCCTGTTGTTAAGCATGCTTGCCATTTGCCCCATCTGAGTTTATAAATTTTTAATAGCCACTGCTTGGCTTTTGATCATAATCTCAGTGTTTGCCATGTACTTCAACATCATCTCCTTTATTTTTGATATCTTTTCTTACGGAGGTGCAGATGGAGTGTGATGTTGTTGTTGAGAAAATCCTAGTGGAAACGTTGGTTTTGGTGTAAACTGTGGCTGAGATGGCTGTGGCTGAAATTGTTGATTCGGCTAAAACTGATTCTGCTGATTCCCTTGGTTATTTGACCAACAGAAGTTTGGATGATTGCAGTTGTTGGGGTTATATGTGTTCTGAAACTATCCTTGGTCTTTCTTATAATTTCCCACATACTGTACCGACTCCAAGCTGATAACACATTGATCCGTGGAGTGTGATCCTGCACAGATCTCACATATGAAGGCAACTATTTTCACTTTACTTTCGGTCAATGAATCTATTTTGTTTGCCGTAACTGCCATCTGTGCCGACAACTGAGTAATACCATCCACCTCCAACAAACCTGCAACCTTGGGCTGTGGTGTCCTAGATGTCGGATTTTGAAAATCATTTGCTGCCATTGTTTCGATAAGGGTATAGGCCTCGTCATAGCTCTTGGCCCATAATGCTCCTCCTGCGGCTGCATCTATATTAGGTCTCCACTGCCATCCCAATCCATTGTAAAATATGTTGATCACCATCCAATCTAGCATACCATGGTGCGAACACTTCCGAAGCATCACTTTGTATCTCTCCCAGGCCTCGTATAATGGTTCACCCTATTGTTGTTCGAACTAAGAGATAGTTATCCTCATCTTTGTCGTCTTAGCCATTGGGAAAATTTTGGCTAAGAATTTTTGGGATAAGTCCTCCCATGTAGTAATTGATCCAGCAGGCAAAGAATGAAGTCAACTCCTTGCTTTATCCCTCAAAGAGAATGGGAACAACCTCAGTCTAATAGCATCCTCCGTCACCCCGTTGTATCTGAATGTATCATAAATTTAAATAAAGCTTAACATTTGTTCATTCGGATCATCTGTAGCAGCTGTAACGGGACGAAATTTATTGAGTCGTGATTCTGGGGACATAATCCTTTTAAGAGGGGAAAGATGTGACAAACGAGATTTTTGTAATTAATTTATAATATTTATTGAATTAAATAAATATTTTTCGATGATTTAATTATTGGATTAAATAATTAATTAATGTAATTATGTTAGATTAATTTAATTATATGTGTTACATTTATCAAATTAATGTAGAGAATTTTTTATTATCAAAGTATGTAATTATGTGAGCTTATTGAATTAAATGAATTATTTAATAAGCATATTGGTATTTTAATTAATTTAATTATTAATTAGAGATTTAATAAATTGACATTATTTATTAACGAGAAAATTAATTATATGATTATGTGAATTTATGATAGATTATTATATTAAATTAAATAAGATATTTGAATTGGGTGTGACATTAATTAAACTATATGATAAAACTTTATTAAATTAAATGGTTTTTAAAATCTATTCTAACTAACCAAACGGAGCCTTAATAGGAGTTATGGGCAGTTAGCCCATGCTGGGTAACTGACCATAGTGCGCGTCAATTGCTTGATTAATATACGTATTCTCCTTCATCCTTTTCATTATCTGGCTAAGTCTGGCATATAACAGAGAGGGAAAAGAGAGAGAGTCTGAGAAATTGATTTAGGGAGTTTGAGAATTGTTGAGGAATACTTTAATTCATCTCTTATTACTTTATCTACGCTTGGGTAATCTCTTTAACCCAGTTTTTTTTACGTCATTTAAAGTTTTCATGAATATGACTCCTAAGTCTTCTGTAAAGTCTCTGTAATTGAAATTGTGAAAGTTACGTGCATATATGTGTAAGATATCGTTTTAATGTGTTTTAATATGTATTATATATAATGCCTTATCATCCGTTCATAAGTTTATGTCGTTAATCTGATGACTTGCCATTTCAAAAATATACAGAGTTTGGTTTTTGGCCTTATGGCCTTATACGTGATTTTAGTATGTCAAACGTAAATGTTTTCATAGATTTTACACTCGTATATTATTGTGCATATTAATATGAAGAGACTAAGCTTTAAATGAACGGATTTGGCTTTATAACGAATCCGTGGCGTTGAATTTTAGGAAATTTTGTTAAAAACTTTAAGAACATCAAGAATAGAGGAAAATTTTATGTTTTAATTCTGTTATTGGGTGTTTAGATGGGTTAAAAACACTCTATAGAGGTTGGGTAATGTTTATATATGAATATTAACATGTGGGTATGTTAAATTAGTGAAATTAATGATTATTTAGTGTCCTTTTCGCTGAACTCTGTATTCTTCGCGAACTGGGAATCGTATTCTGGAGTCTCGCGCTGCAGCGCCAACTCCAAAACTGAAGACCCGCGCCGCAGTACCACCGCGCCAGGTCTCAGACCGTAGCGGCGTCGCACCGCAGCGCGAAGGTCATGCATAATAGTGGCGCCGCAGCGCCACTCTCTAGAAAGTTCAAGAATGGGATTTTTAAAATGTTTAAGCCTAACAATGTGTTAGTGAATTAATGTAATGAACATGTAAACATGTTAGAAGTATAATGTGATGATAAAATAGTTGTTTAACATTTAAATAACAAAATTACATGTGAATTGAATTATTGAATACATAATTAGCTTGATAATTCATGAAGTACAAATTATGTGACAAAGTGGTAAATTGATTAAGTATAGTCAATAATCAAAGTAGACAAAGAGAATGGGTTTATGTTGATTAGTTAAGTTATAATTAACTGGTATTGTAAATGTGAATGGTATGTAGGATTTAAATCAAAGAACGTGCTTAGTTAAAGTGTAATCTACGCACGAGGCAAGTTTCCTAAACTTAAACTCTTAATTTTGAGCAAGTTCCCTAACCTTATTCGTCATTATTGTTCAAGATTATTATTTACCTTGAATAAGCTATCGTTACTATTATTCAAGTTCAAATGATTTATTAAAGATTGATTATCTTTTCAAAATATGATTTAGTTATACAATAATTATTCTATTGTATACTTCTTGAGATTATTATTCAAATTGAATAACATTATTGTTGAACCTTATTAGACTAGTGAAACCTTAATGATTCAACTAGTCCATAGTTGATGAGCGTTCTAAATTTCAGAACCCTTGAAGAATTATCCAAACCAAACTTCTTTTGGTGCGGACTCGAATGTCAAACTGAGATGAACAACCCTGTATAGGGGATTATTTACGCTTAGCGTTAAGATATTGTGCACAGTATGGTACTAAGGGCTGATCCCCCTAAGTACGAGAAGAAGGTCCATAGTCTTATGACTGTTAATGGTTTCAAGTATAACCCTTGTTAACCTAGGACATAGTTCAAGGTCTTATGACCCTCAGAATTCTTTTGATTCTTGTTATTCACTCTTGATTCAAAAGTTGAGCTCTTATTCAGATGTCTTTGATTTATTCGCATGTTATTATATTGTTATTTCATTTTTACACTTGTGGGCATTTGTGATCACTCTTGCTTAATAATAACATTGCAGTTAAGAACGAAAGAGCTGACGAACCTTCCACTAGTAAGGGTAAGGGCAAAGTTAGCAAATGATGGAGACTTGTTAGTTGATATGACTTGTTATTTTATATGATGTATTTGTTTAAGACTTCTTTATTTATAATTCCGCACAGATGTTTAAGGTTAGTTTAACCTGGGATTGTATTATTATTCAGATGTTGTAACCCTTAAGGGAAAGATTTTATTTCTATTATTGCATGGTTTGCATTATTATGGGTAGATAGATAGATGATATTTGTATCGTGAACACCAAATCCTGTGGAACTAGAAGTACCGGATTTGGGGGTGTCACAGCAGCACCCCCAAACTGTACCGAATTCTGCACCATCTGAATAGTACCTGGTTTAATCTCGAAAGTATTTGCTACTATCGCCGGTCTGACTATGCTAGACTGAAGTCCATTAATATTCGGCATGGAGTAGTCTCTTAGAGCCCAGTGCTCTTTTCTTTGCTCAATTCTCTGTTTTTCTTCCATACTAGATGTAGTACTCTCTAACTGAGCTTGTAAATTTCTTCGCACACTCGCTTTCCAACCTCTTCCGTTAATGTTATCCCGCACTGGTGTCAATTCTGAGTTGGATGATCGCGTGTGCATAAAAATCTACGAGTACCTGAAACCAAAAATAAACACAAAAATAGAAATGAGATAAGATTAGATTTGTCTAAGTCATACAATATAGCTTAAAACTGATGATAGTTATTTAAATTTAAACGCCTTTCCCCGACAACGGCGTCAAAAACTTGTTGCTTCTTTTTTTTTCCTAACAAAAGAGCTCTAACTTATGCAAGTATACATGCGTTAACAAGTAATACAGAGTAAGTCGAGTATCGATCCACAGGAAAAGTTGTCTAATTTAAACTACTATGCATCAATTAAATCACTAGATTTTATATGCTTAAACTAATGACTATAATGGTGAATTACTCTAATTTCAATTAATAACTAAAATAAGAATGAGAATATAATAAATCAAATCTGGAGATAATGGGATCCTAACTTCATTTAATAATTCATCTAATTACCACCATCGTGCAAGATTGTTCACATACCACAGGAAAGTAACTAAGGACACTAATATAAACATAGACATTTTTCAATGTATTATGACCTACTTACACAGTATCCACATGCGATAGACACCATGTAATCATCAATATAACTAAAATCACTATATGTCTATACGAAATTGTAACCATATTGAATTTAAGCACACGCCCTTATTTTAACTCATACGGTGAAACAATATATGTCTATCTAGTTCATGAAATACAAAGCTATGCAAAACAGCCCCATATACGCATGCTATCATGATTACAATCCATACTCGCATGTTATTTTTCAATTCCATACAAGTACTAAAAATGAACGGTGATCAAGCATTCATACATGCAAAAAAACCATGATAGAAATTCCTTATGATATGTTAAACAGTCCAGCAGTCAAGCATGCAGCTAAACTACATATTAAAATCCGTTAGAATCCCATAATGGAGTTTAGCTCATGACTGAACCAAAAGCTATTATGGGATCAAAGCAATACATGGACAATAAACAAACAATTGAAAGATAAGGAATAGAATTGATCAAACCCAATTGCTTATTATAATCCAATAGTAACGTTCAATTCCAAATCAAAATCCAACAAAGAACAATAGTTTTTCACAGTGATTGAAAATCCAAAGAAGAAGTAGAGAATATAGAGATTATGCTTGGTTCTATGTTGGAAGTCTCTCAAAGTGTAAACCCTAGTTCCAATATGAAAAACACGTAAAACTAACTGAATGATTTGTCTGACACCAGTCAAAATTGTTTTTCTAACCACCCGAAACTCATAAAATTAAAAATTAAAATAAAACAGCTCAGTAGCCTCAAACATCGCGCGCATGCACGCGCTCCTCCTTTGTATTCTTTGCGTGGGCGCGCGTTTGTAAAGTCTGGCTAATCCGAGTGATCGCGCGGGCGCGCGAGTATTGACCTGTGTAGCTGCGCGGCCGCGCGACTTCTGCTGTTTGGATTCTCGCTCTGCTGCTGCTACTGCTTTGTCCTACTGCCATTGCATATTTGTCAAGTCACTCTTCCTTCATCCACTCTCAGTTGTATATTTACACTTGTTCCTTGCTATATGTGTCCATTATCCTCTGGTCATCTAACATCACCAAATTATGCCATATCCTGCACTTTTACACCAAATGGAGTTTTAAGTACATGCAATGCAAAATAAACAAAATGCAACTAAAAATACACTAAAATGTACTTAAGATAGGCATAGTTCGCGTGGATTGATATCCAATAAGTAGGTATAAAACCCATTTATCAGTTACTGTTAAAATTATTGAACTACCCAGTAGTAAAAGTACAGTAATACGCGTGGTTGCATAGTAGCATACGGTATTGGTTATTGATACTTACGTGAGAAGTCACTCAGTTATACTTAATTATTGCTACAGTAATTGCTGCATCATATCTCTCATATTATTGATTCAATTATTATCACAGTATCATCTTCATAATTTGATATATTATTAAATCAATAATTGAGACGACAAAGTTATTCATATTATTAAATTGCAATATTGAAAATGTCTAGAAGTTCTGTCAAGGAGAGGTTTGGCCATCTAATTACGCGCCAATAAGGAGAAATCCTTATCAGAAAGCCCCATCTTTCCTAGGAACGACCTGGTTGTTAAATATTATGAGTTATAATATTAATGATGAATAAGTTCGTGTTGATTAAAGATGAAATTGATAGTTTCATTGTGTTGGGATTATTAGTGTCAGTGGAAATCGAAATTTATTTCGATAATAATTGATGTCTGGAGGTTATATTGACTAATCAGGTAATTCACAGGATAAATGAGCAATTAATTGATTGTAAGACCCCAACTTTTATAAATAAAGATGAATTTTCTATAATTATCATTTTTGAATATTATGGAGTTAATTTGTTATAATGTTACAGTTGTGGGTAATATTTATAAATTTTGCAAAGTACGCAAGTTGTTATATAATATTCGATTGGTCGGGGAATATTCGTTTTAATAGGGAATATTCGTACAACGGCACAATCATTGGTGGACCCCACAACAGAATTATTATCGGATTGAGAAAACGACAAAAATATTTTATTCAAAATAACGGTGGAAGTTTTACTATTGATACTGTTGAGCTACTCGGTAGTAAAAGTACAGTAATACGTTTGGTTGCATAGTAGCACACGGTATTGATTATTAATGCTTATGTGAGAAGTCACTCAATTTGATTCAATTTTTGTCAGTTAATAATATGAATTATTTAGTGATAATGAAGTTTTGTTTTATTCGTATTATTAACGTAATAAAACAGAAACATCTTTTTATATAAAACAAAATACTTTATTAAAGTTATTCTATAAATAGAATATATATTATATTTTATTTAAAAGATTTTTTTTAAATATGGACCGTCAGATTAAAGTAAATCAATCTGGATTGTTCATGGATTAGTTACTATGCAGTCCATTCTTCTATAAATAGCAGCTCATTCCTTCATTATTTCTTACAAATTCACTGAACTCTAGAGAGAGAAACTATAGAGAGAGAGAAGAAAAGTATTCTGCTACTTAACTACTTCCTTATTTCAGTTCTTCTTTAAAACGGTAAGGGGTGTTATTCTTTCTTATTCATGAAGAGAACTTTTGTTATTCCATTTCTAATTATTCTGTTGGAATAACCTGTATACGCGGTCTACTCTATACTTGGTGACATTCTTCTATTATTCTGTTGGAACATCATGTCTGTGTGTTTTACACCGGACCTGGTTCCGTTTTTATTATTATTCTGTTGGAACATTCTGTCTGTGTGTTTTACACCGGGCCTGGTTCCGTCTTGTTATTATTCTGTTGGAACATTCTGTCTATGTGTTTTACACCGGACCTTGTTCCATTATTTATTATTCTGTCAGAATATCCTGTCTGTGCGTTTACGCTGGACCTGGTTCCATTATTTATTATTCTGTCGGAATATCCTGTCTGTGCGTTTACGCCGGACCTGATTTCATTATTTATTATTCTGTTAGAATAACCTGTCTGTGCGGTCTATCGCATGCCGGGTGATTTCTTTTGTTATTCTATTCTTTATTATACTCAGTTGGTTAAGTTTTAACTTCTATATTCCATGAAATTAGTGGAATATCCTTGATAATTGTGTTTCATCCAGTATCTTTTCATGAAAATATTATTCTAAGCATTCTTGAATTTTACTCCACAAAGCAGTATCATGTTGACAATTTGGACGTTGTTAATTCTTGGATAAATTAATTCTTGAACTTATTTTATTGAATTATCATATCATTGCCATCATCCTCATGTTTTTAAAATGTTGAAAGTCATCTGTGGCCTGTAGTGCATAGATGGACTTGGTATGATTATGACTAGGGATTATTCGGTATAATCATGACCGTAATGTTACAAATGATGTGGTAAAAGTCCTCATTGGCCCGTAGTGCATTGATGGACAGTTGTTGGCATGATCATAACCATTAATGAATACACGAATATCATTAGCCGTAGTGCAGGGGTGATTCGATGATGTGAATTATTTTATTAAGCTGAGTCCCAGCGATAATAGTGTTGAAAAACCTTTTAAATCATAGAAGATAGTAGATTTTATTTTCTACTTGACTCTTTTAATGGATTGCTTGTTCCGCTGCAGTTAAACTTGATGTTCATTATATTTTATCAGTTTAACACTTTTGAAGGCTAATGATAATTTATTCTGCATTATCTTAGTCATAATATTTCTTACTGGGCTAGTTGAGCCCACCCTTTCTTTCACCGTTCTCTTCAGGAAATGAGAATATAGCTGGGACGAGTCGGGGAACGGAGTGATGGACCAGATGATAGTATTAGTAGTCCTCACTATTCTGTAAAATAGTGTGACAATAATTGTAATATGACAATAGATAGTCTCTAGTAGATAATAATTGTATTCAAACTCACAGTTATGTTTTGTCATATTGTACACGACAGTTGTATTAGTAAGTTATATTTGTATTCTGTACCATGTATCTGACGACCCAAGATGGGTGATGTCACATTGATATTAATTTACATGCTTATAACTATGTGTTCACATGTGTGTACTATTGATTCACATGATTTACTATTAGGGGAGTTGGTGCAAGATTGATAATATTTTCATGACTAAATTAAAAATGGAGGTATAGTTGGAGTTACTATACTGTAATTGTTTTTTTCACATGTTTAGAACTATTGAGTCATATGATTTACTATTGAGTCACATGATTTACTATTAGGGGAGGTGGTGCAAGTTTGATAATACTTGTAGGACTAAATTAAAAATAAAGAAAAAGAGGAAGGTATTATACAATAATATTTTGAGCCCCAAAATGTGCAATTATTGAAACTATATTTTCCTATAAATAGAAGCTCATTCTTCCTTCATTTCTCACTAATTCACTAAAGCTATAGAGTAATTATTATAGAGAGAAAGAAGAAGAGAAGTCTGCTACCTCACTATTCCAATATCCAGTTTTTTCTAAGGTAAGGGGTATTATTCTTTTGTATTCATGAAGAGAGTTATTTTCTTTCAATACTCGTAAGGGTTGTTATTCCATTCTTTACTATTATGTTGGAATAACCTGTCTATGCGAAGTACCATATACATGGTAAAATTCTTCTATTATTTCATTCTTTATTATTCTGTTGCAATAACCTGTCTGTGCGGTCTATTGCATGCCTGGTGAATTCTGTTGTTATTCCATTCTTTATTATTCTGTTGGGATATCCTGTCTGTGCAGATTACGCATGACCTGGTTCTATTCTTTATTATTCTGTTGTAATATCCTGTCTGTGTGGATTACGCATGACCTGGTTCCATTCTTTATTATTCCATTGGAATAACCTAGCTGTGATGTCTATAGCATGCATGGTGAATTCTTCTGTTATTCCATTCTTTATTATTATGTTGGAATAGCCTGTCTATGTGGATTACCACATGCATGGTGAATGATCCTTCATATTCATTCCTTATTAAATTATTGAAATGATCTGCCTACGTGGATTACCGTATGGCGGGCAAAAATCCATTTGCGATTTCATATATTCAATTATACTCAGTTGGTTAAAGTTTTGGCTTCTATACTCCATGAAATTAGTAGAATATCCTGGATATTTGCGCTTCATCCAGTATCTTTTCATGAAAATATTCTTCTGAGCATTCTTGAATTTTACTCCACAAAGTAGTATCATGTTGACAATTTAGATGTTATTGATTTCTGGATAAATTAAATTATAAATCTTTAAACTTTATCTTGAACTTGTTTTATTGAATTATTATGTCATTGTCATCATCCTCATGCTTATATTGTGATGAAAGTCATCTTTAACTTACGTGGATAGATGGACTTGGTATGATTATGACCAGAGATTATTCGGTATAATCATGACTGTAATGTGACGAATGATGTGGTAAAAGTCCTCATTGGCCTGTAGACATTGATGGACAGTTGTTGGTATGATTATGACCAGGGATTATTGGTATAATCATGACCATTGATGATTACATGAATATCCTTCGTCGTGGTGAAGGGATGATTCGATTTTATTTATTAAGCTGAGTCTCAACGACAAAGTTGATGAAAAACTTTTTAAATCATAGAAGATAGTAGATTTTATGCTCTACTTGACTCTGCTAATGGATTGCTTATTCCGCTGTAGTTAAACTTGTTGTCTATTATATTTTATAAGTTTAACATTGTTGAAGGCTAATGATAATTTCTTTACTGGGCTAGTTGAGCTCACCCTTTTCTTTCATGGTTCTCTTCAGGAAATGAGAACGTAGCTGGGACTAGTCGGGGAACAAAGTGACGGTCCAGATGTTGGCATTAGTAGTCCTCACTATTCTGTGAAATAGTGTGATAATAAATGTAATGAGGACTCTATTGAGTGTGGATATTGTCTAGATGACAATATTCTTATTAAAACTCTTAGATTATGTTTTGTCGTATTTTACACGACTGTTGTATAATTAAGTTGTATTTGAATTTTGTACCATGTATTTCTGGCGACTCAAGATGGGTGATGTATACCTATTTTTGGGGGAGTCACAGTAAGGGTACATATATATAACACTAACTTGAACAACACATAATTCTAAGGTCTCAAATTAGGTTGGTCAAAGTACAGCCAAATGATGTTCTTCGCGTTCTTCAGTTTTCTGGTTAACACAGAAAACTTGGTTAATCTCGGTCAACGACTTTTGACCATTAATTCCAGTAATCCTATAAGTTATTTAAGCAATTTAAGATCATAGACATGTATTACATATATCATGGTGGTAATCTAAAACAAAATATTACAAAAACAACAAACAGAAGACGATCAAAAAGTTTGTCAAAGTAGCCGGTACAAACTGTTCTTGAGTTTTCTGGGTAACCTAGAAAACTACAATCCGTGAACGGTCAACGCACTTTGACCACTTAAATCTTGCAATCTATGATTCTAATGAACCTGTTTTCTTTTCCAGATTAAAGACCTACTAACATGCTACAACTAACATATAATTAACAGACCTAAACATAAACACATATAAATCTATAAGCCCCGACATTCGGCTGTCAGACTAAATTTTTCAAAATTTCCAGATTTATAAAAACACTTAATTAAGGCATCTAGATGTTATGAAAACGTGTTCTACCAATCTAACATACTTTCTAACATACTAATACATATTTATAAACATCTAAACAACAAAATTAACAAATGATCAAGGAGCTAATTATAAATTAGGGTTTGCACCTTTTCTTGATTGATTTTTCATTTTAGCTTCTGATTTTGTTGCTGCTATCACCCAGGCTTGATTTGGTAAGTATATAAGTGTATCTTGGCTTAGAAATTTCGTGAGTTTGCTCAGCCCTAGGGTTCCTATTTATAGAATTCTCCAACTTAGCTTTTTGGACATTTTCAAACAACTTGCCTCCACAAATATCTGATCCGATGACTATTATCATGCTTGGGAGTTACAAGCATGTCATGTGCAGCCTTGGAACTTGAAATGGTGACTCCTTACCTACTTGTGAGTTAGTTAGGTTAGTTTAGTAGCTTAATTATGCCCTAATCTTCATTAATCTTGATTAGGATTTTATTTTTAATGATTAGGATTGTTAAATGATGTTTATTAGTACATAATTGAAGTTTACTAACCATGATTAGGTGTTAAGATAATCTAATTAGGGTTAAATTAGCTAATTAGGGTTAGGTTTCCAAATTAGGGTTAGGGTTTGTTAATATAGGGTTACTAACCTAGATTTCTCACTAATCATAACAAGCATGACAAAGTGTTTTGTCAGTGTAAACACGACAAAGCAACTTGTCCCAACAAATATACAGAAAAGTTCGTTGTCGAAAGAAAATTTTTAAGCACGAGATGTCAAGCTCGACGTTTTTCGGACAAAATTTTATTTGATCAAATTTGTTAAACATAGTATATTTTAACACAACACATTCAGAACGGAGAAATTTTATTGATGTAACTGGATATTACATAACCGAATCTTTTTAGGGTTTTGGGTTTTGTAACTCGAATTGGACCGAGCCGGAGGGGTGGGACCCATATAGGGGAGCCACAGGTACACCTTCAGCAGCTGCAGGTGGACCTGCGGCCAACCATGGATGTCCTTAAATGGACTAGTTGCTTTCACAAGTCATTTTCAAGCTGCGCTACAAAGGAAATCTGAGAGATCTTCTTCAGATCTGGTGAGTTCGGGCATCTTTCTGCAAATTCTGTCACCGCACAAGTGTTCTACACTGTCCTGGTAACGTATGCATATTTTTTTTCCAGTTTTTATCCGATGGAAAATGACTTTTTATATGAAATATGTTTAAACACATAGTAGTAAATATGCATGCTCATATGTCCTGATAAAAAATATTCAACACAATAAATGTTAGTATTAAACCATGCTGAACATAATGATGTAAAAAAATTTGACTTTTGAAACAGTCAAACTGGCACCTTTTTCTGCTATTTCTTATCTTATTTGAGGACAAATGAACAAAGGTAATAAAGCAAAGTAATCTTGGTAATTAGGCTACCCTTATGGATTGATAACTTTGACTTTTTAATGCAAATAGTATGTATATGACTGTGGGCAGGTATGCTACTGAATGACCACCTTGTCATGCCTATGCGCATGTCGATAGTCCAATTTATAAAGGAAACTATGGCAAAAAGTTTTCCAAAATGTAGGCATTGGGTAGTAATTCATTTTTAACTCTACTGTAGGCGTATGTTAAAATAATGCATGCATGCATATGGTTATTAAATGCTTTTTGAAGAGCTCCAGGTTTAGAAAATACCACACCCTTTCTCAGGTGATTTTAAGACTTGTGTTCAGATATTATGGATTCGGATCAGCCGAGCAGTTCCTACAGGCTTTGTGGAGGCTATGCTGGAGCATTAGATACCGGAGAGACAGGTTTTCTGATTTGGTACCCAGGAGTTGACTCCTACATTGGAGGAGTATGTGTGACACCCCCAAATCTGGATACTTCATTCCCTCAAGACTTGGTGTTCACTTAATCAAAACATTCATATCTAACTACCCAATCATAATAAAATTGAATAATAAACCTTCCCATTAAGGGATTACATTAATAAAAATCTCCCAGGTTATCTAACCTTTAAATACAATCATTCAAATGTGGGAAATTAAATAACTTCATTACAATCATTAAAATAAAGTCTGATAATAAAATGTCAACATAATTACAAGTCTTCAATACTTGTTCATCTTTCCCTTTCCTTTGCTGGTGCTAGGCACATCGACCTTTTCAACTTTCGCTGTAATGTTTATATAAGCAAGAGTGAGCAAACAAGGCTCACTTGAAATGATAATGAATAAAACTTTAAAACATTTGCCAAATAATAGGCTCAATAGAACTGAACACTATGTTCTATTAATGAAAATCATGAAATACAACTGAGGGTCTTATGACCACGAACCATGTCCACAGTTATAAGTTATCTTTCAACTTAAACTTTAACAGTCATAAGACTATATGGGCTCCTCGTACTTGGGGGGATCAACTCTTCGTACAATGTATTGTGCACAAACACTTTAACACTAAGCGTAAACCCCTAATAATAGGGATGTTCATCTCAGTATCTGGAGTACAACTCCGCACCAAAGTAAGTTTGGTTTGGATACGTTTCAAGGTAATTTAGAATTCAACGGTTATCAACTAAGGATTAGTTGAATAAAAAGGTAATAACGTTATGCTATGGAATAATCTTAACTAAATCGACATTTTAAATTTAAGATCATGCTTTAGGAATAATCTAACAACATAAACATTGAATAATTATAACATACCTTGCTTGAACAATATTAAGCCAAGGTTAATTAGAATTGAGTACTAAGCATGCATAACAAATAGCGAATTGAACGATAAAAACTATTCAACATTAGTATCTCAAAATATATAAACTTGCATGTTAAATAACAAGTTAAGTACATGAATAACTTGCTCAATCGTAAGAATAAACTTGCATAGTGTAATAATAGAACTAGCTCAACGAAAGTGTAGAATTAGAAAACTTGGATAATGTAATCGAATTAGAAATAATAACTTGCTCAACGAAACAAGCTAAAACAAGAATAATTTACTCATAATAATCGAGATAGGGTAAGTAAACTTGCCTTGCTTGTAGGCTAAACCGAAATAATCTGAATCACAATTATCCTATATACATGTCATCATGACTTAATCAGTAATTACCAACACTCTATATCTCTACATCACGTATGGTTTGATTTTAAATCACATAACCAAATTATACCAATAAAATAATAACAACGGTCATTAAGTGTTAATTATATGCTCATTCATAGTACTATAATACCTCAATAAAAAAAGTACATGTTTAACAATTATCATATTGCATTACATCAATAATTACAAACTTTTGTGCAAAATAAAAATCATTCTTGGACCTACTGCCAATTGGCGCTGCGGCGCGATGACCAAGCCAAGAAGTGGCGCTGCGGCGCGAGATAGGCGTTGCGGCGCTATCTTTTGTGCTGCGGTGCGGGGATTGGGGCTGAGGCGCTGAGGCTCTAAGCTTACAGAATACAAACGAAGAACAGAACAAAGCTGCTGTATCTTAATCTCTAACACCAATTAACATGTATAATTCATGTAAACTACACATAAACATTACCAAGCATGCATACACTAATTTAGGACTACTTAAACAACAATTTAAGAAAATTAAATCCTTGAAAGCGGTGTTTTAAAACAAAAACTCCATTGTTTAAATTTGCTTAACACAGTGAACACTATAATACCAATTTGATTCATTTGAACCACGTTCTGCCGAATTCTTACCCAATTAACATATACTCGGTTCAATTTCACAATTTCACAATTAACATATACTAATTTTGTTATCTTACAAAACATGTTCATGCATATATTTTTACTGTAAAACCAATTTTCTTCTCTTACAGACTTAATTCATACAATCACATACTTGTATATGCTCATTATACAATCACACACACACACACACATACACACACACACACACACACACACACACACATATATATATATATATATATATATATATATATGATAGTTATAACACTATAACATTACATATACACATAATTTCCATCACCAATTATAAATAACATAGTTTACATACAATTTTGTAGAAACTTTATATTACATTCATGAACACAGAGAGCGTAAAACATATATACGTATATAGTATTAAGATTTAAGGGAAAATACCTTTTGTTACTTTGTAATCCTTGCTAACACCACTAAATTTGTTTTGGAATTACAGAACCCTTTCTCTCTGAACACTCTTTATTTTCTTGTTCTCTATAACTTTTCTTTCTTTTCTCAGTATTAGACTAGGCTACTAACTAGAATACGTAAACCAAAATCGAGTGATAATCAAACGCGTAAAATAAAATGGATATGGTCATAATAAGCCTAATCAATAATAACAGGTATAAACTATAACATATAAATTATAAATATATTTTATATTTTATTTGTTTAATTTATATTATTATAATTCAAAATTCAAAAGAAATCCAAAAGCCATAAGGCTCCATTTGGCAAAACTCTTTAAAATTAAACACTTAATATATTTAAGCCTTGTTTGGCAAAACTAAATTAAACTATTTTAATTTATTTTAATAACTCCTTTATATTATAGTTATTTGTCGCTCTTTATTTAATTAAGTCTTCATACTTAATTTAATTATTTATAATAACAGTTTATTAAATAAATTTACCACATAAATCAATACAACAAAATTATAATTTTCTTTATAATTATAATTTTATTTAATCAACTAACACATCATTTTAATTACAAATTCAAATTAAAATATCATTATAATAATTCATTTAATCATTATAAACTCTCCAACTTAATTATTAAATTAAGTTAGAATACTATCTCATAATAACTAATTTCGTTAACTCATTAATTATTTATTCATTATCTCATAATAATTATTTATATAATTCAATAAATATTTAAAATTACAATTAAAATTTTAGATTGTTACATCATTCCCTCCTTATAAGGATTCTGTCCCCAGAATCACAATTCAAACAAATCATTCGTCACATTATTCCCTACTTACAAAGATTCTATCCCTAGAATCAAAGACACAGATTAAACAAATAACTCAGGGTAATATTTCATCATTTTATCTTCGAGTTCTCACGTTGCTTCTTCAGCATAGTGGTTCCTCCAAATCACCTTCACAAAAGGTATAACTTTATTCCTGAGCACTTGTTCTTTCATGTTGACTATCTGGATAGGAACCTCTTCATACGACAAGTCTTTATCGAACTGCAACGGTTCGTACTCGATCACGTGCTTATAATCGGGTCTATACGTTCGTAACACCGAAATGTGAAAAACATTGTGAATGTTTTCCTATTTTGGAGGTAGAGCTACCTCGTAAGCCACTGTTCGAACTCTTCGCAGCACTTCAAAGGGTCTAATAAACCTCGGGCTTAACTTTCCCTTTTTACCGAAACAAATTTTCCCCTTCCAAGGAGAAACTTTTAGGAATACGTAATTTCCTACGTCGAATGCACAATCTTGTCTATGTTGATTAGCATACTTCTTCTGTTTTGTCTCGAGCAGCTACCAATCTTGTCTTGATGAGTTTGACAACCTCAGCAGTTTATTGTACCAGTTCTGATCCTAACAGTTGGCGCTCACCGACTTCATCCCAACATAATGGAGTTCTGCACTTTCTGCCGTATAATGTTTCGTAAGGCGGTATGCCGATGCTCGCGTGGTAAATATTGTTTTAGGCAACTTCCACTAATGGTAAATGTTCTTTCCAGCTCCCTTTGAAATCCATGATGCATGCTCTCAGCATATCTTCCAATGTCTGCGTTGTTCGTTCGCTTTGGTCATCTATTTGCGGATGATAAGCCGTACTCATTCTTAACTGTGTTCCCATACATTCTTGTAGTCTCTTCGAAAAGTTTGACGTGAATCGCGGATCTCTATCTGACACTGGCACTCCATGTCTCGAGACGATTTCTTTAATGTACAATCTTGCCAACTGATCAAGATTGAACCTAATCTTTATTGGTAAAAAGTGTGCTGATTTTATCAGTCTATCCACTATCACCCAAATCGCATCGCATCCTCTTTTAGTAGTTGGAAGACCCACCCCAAATTCCATTGTGATGTGTTCCCACTTCCGTTCTAGTATTTCCAATGGTTGAAGTAATCCGCTTGGTCTTTGATGTTCGGCCTTGACTCTTTGGCATGTCAAACATTTCGTGACACATTCTGCAACATCTCTTTTCATGTCTGGCCACCAAAAATGACGTCGTAGATCCTGATACATCTTTGTACTTCCCTGGTGTATCAAATATCTTGAATTACGAGCTTCGGTCAAGATTTTATCTTTAATCTCTGGTACTGCTGGAACCCAACTTCTTCCCTCGAACCTCAGTAACCCTTCGGTATCGATATTGTATTTCACATCGCTACCCTCAACCATTTTTTCTTTTATTTTCCTACATTCTTCATCTTGTAGTTGAGCATTCTTCACCTTGTCCACTAAAGTTGAACCAACTTATATTTGAAATAGTCATTCATCGGATTTGGATTCTTTTGGAAATTTTATTTCTAACTCTAGTTTTATCATTTTTGAAATAAGTTCATCCTGAGTGGTTAACAACATAAACTTTTCCCGACCTTTCCTGCTTAAAGCATCTGCAACCACATTCGCTTTGCCCGGATGATAAAAGATCTCACAATCGTAATCTTTTATCAATTCCATCCATCTTCTTTGACGTATGTTCAGGTCCTTCTGAGTGAAAATATACTTCAGGCTCTTACGGTCAGTGTAGATTTCACACTTTTCTCCATAGAGATAGTGTCTCCATATCTTCAGAACAAATACTACTGCAGCTAACTCTAAATCATGGGTCAGATACCCTTTCTCATAATCTTTCAGTTGCCTTGATGCATATGCAATAACCTTACCGTTTTGCATAAGGACACAACCTAATCCTTTATGTGAGGCATCACTATACACCACAAAGTTTCCTGTACTATCTGGTAATGACAACACAGGTGCCACACTTAACTTTTTCTTCAAATCTTGAAAGCTTTCTTCACACTTCTCCGTCGAAACAAATTTTACATATTTCCTTGTCAAATTTGTTAGCGGAGTGGCTATCTTGGAAATTTTTGAATAAATCGTCTATACTAACCGGCCAGACCCAAGAAACTCCTCACCTCCGAAGGTGTTCTTGGTTGTTCCCAATGGATTACAGCTTCCATTTTTGATGGATCCACTGAAATCCCATCTTTATCAATCACATTCCCAATAAATTCTACACGATCTAGCCAAAATTCACACATAGAGAATTTTGCGTACAACTTTTCCTTTCTTAGTATTTCTAATGTTAAACGTAAATGTTCCACGTGTTCTTCTTGAGTTTTGGAATACACCAGAATGTCGTCGATAAATACCACCACAAACTTGTCTAAGAATGGTTTAAACATCATGTTCATCAAATCCATAAATGCAGTAGAGGCATTGGTCAAACCAAAGGACATCACCAGAAACTCGTAATGTCCATACCGAGTTCTGAATGTCGTCTGTGGTACATCCTCCTTCCTCACTTTCAATTAATGATACCCACTTCTCAAATCTATTTTCAAGAAGTATCTAGCACCCTTTAATTGATTAAACAAATCATTTATTCTTGGCAACATATATTAATTCTTAATAGTGACCTTATTTAATTCCCTATAATCAATGCAAAGACGCATTGATTTATCCTTCTTCTTCACGAATAACACCGTTGCTCCCCACGGTGATACGATTGGTTGAATATATTTCTTGTCTAATAGTTCTTGCAGTTGTACCATCAGTTCCTTCATCTCTACTAGAGCAATTCTGTACGGGGCCTTCGATATCGGTGTTGTTCCTGGCGCTGAATTGATCACGAACTCAATCTCTCTGTCAGGTGAAAGTCCATGCAAATCTTCCAGAAACACATCTACAAATTCCTTAACCACTGGTATCTCTTCCAGTTTCGCACCCTTTTTCTAAGTATCGACTATGTAAGCTAAATAACCCACACAGCCTTGACTCAACAACTTCTTGGCCTGCATAATCATCAGACATCTCATTTGTCTAGGCGATTTGCTACCATAGAAAACTACCTTTGACGGAGTCATAAGGTTTACACATTTCTTTTGAAAATCAATTATCGCTCCATAATTGAATAGCCAATCCATTCCCAAAATAACATCAAACTCTCCAAGTCTAATTGGAATTAAATCTACCGTCATGATATTCCCCTTAATATTCAACCTATAATTTTTGTATACGAACCTAACAGGAATTACTTCCTTATTCGCAATTTCTATGTTTAAAGGGAAATTCAATTCTTCACTAGGCAATCCTAACCTCTTAGCAAAGTCATCAGATATAAATGAATAAGTAGCACCCGAATCAAATAATACATAAGCATTAATATCATTGATTGGGATAATACCTAACACAACATCCTTTGACTGCACAACATCTTGCATAGTCATGTTGAAGGTTCTGGCTGTGGGTTTGTTTGATGTTGTTGGTCCAGTAATGGCCCATGTACCTCCACTGCTACCTCCTTTGCTTCACATTGTCTTTCTAGCCTTCTTCTTAGGGCACTCACGAGCAAAGTAATCTTTGGACCCACACGTAAAGCAAACGTTCTTCTTTGGTTGAGTGCAATTTAGGGCGATGTGACCCTCCTGGCCACAGTTAAAGCATACTCGTTTCCCCATTAAGCATACACCCTTGTGAAACTTCCTGCATGTAGCAAATGCTTCGAACTTCTTATTTTGCTGGTTACCTTGTTGATTTCCAGCACCCATATTTCCATTCCATTTTCTCTTCAGATTGTTGTTGTCGTTTCCACTACTACCACTTCCATTCATAATCTCCACTTCATTCTTCTTCTTTTTCTGTTCTTGATTGAACTTTGTTACCGCCTCGCCTCCACCTTCAGCGAGAATTGCCTTCTCCATTATCGCTGCAAATGTCTTCAGTTGGAACAAGAAGACCCTACTGTACAACCAGGGCTTCAGTCCCTGTTCAAACCTCTTCACTTTACGTTCGTCTGTGTTGACTTGATATGGCGCCAACCTTGCCAACTCGTTGAATTTTGCAGCATACTCAGACACCATCATTGTTCCCTACTTCAGTTTTAAAAATTGCATCTCTAGCTGACTCTTCGAACTCTCTTGGAAGTAAGTATCGAAGAATATTTGTTTAAACCTATCCTAAGTCACAACCCCTTGTCCTTCTCGAGTTTTATTGGTATGCCACCAATAACTAGCCTCTGTTTTCAACATAAATGTTGCAAAAGCAGTCTTCTGATCCTCCCATACTCTCGTAAAATTAAATACTTTCTCTATCTCCATGATCCAGGTCTGTGCCTCCACTAGATTCATGGACCCACAGAATTCTGGTGGTCCAACTGCCTTGTACTCCTTAAAAGTTGTACCTTGATTCTAAGGTTGATTCTGTAATGCACCCGTCAGTAACGTCACTAGCTGTTGAGCGGGGTTAGCTTCAACATCGTTATTGTTAGTTCCCTCAGAGTTTCTCTATTATGGTTGACGTCTTGGAGGCATTTTTTGTTAAAAAACACTCATTAGATTATTGCTTAATTTCTTTTAAGTATTTTCTACTTAACTTACATCTCATAAAATAAATCATCACATAAAACATAACACCTTGAATAAAATAAAATAATATCTTTTATTTATTCATAATTTCTTTGAAAACATCATAACAATAGCATCACTGCTATTTACATTACTTTCCAGAACTACTAAAGTTTCAGGACAACATCATCATCATATCCTATAGGTTACATAACACACATGGGATTTACATATTATTTAACATTTTATTAATCACATAATAGGTACATTCCCTACGATGTCCTACTAAGATACTGTGTAGCCTTATGACGCTCTTCCTCCATAATCCGGAACATTGTTCTGCGATCTAATATGAACGATGGCAGCGTTATGAACTGAATCGGATAACCCATGACCCGATCTTGAGCTCGATTAATCACGGTGTTGAATACGTTATTCATCTCCTCTATCTTCATCCTCTTTTCTTGTGCGTCTCTCGCTGGTATCCTGGCTCGTTAAAAAGCTTCCTCGTACGCATCTTCTACCCTTGCCCTCTTAGTAGATTCTTTCTATAGCTTGTTCTTCAGTTCTGCGATCTCCTCAATCAGTCGTTCATTCTCTCCTTCAGCGTGCACCAACTTCTCTTCGACATTAGTCAATCATTCATCTCGATCCTGGATCTCGTCGTCCTTCTGTGCCATCGAAGTCTGTTGTTCAGCTACTATCTCTTGCAACTCCTTGATGGTATCATGAAGTTCCACATTGCGGTCGTAAACTTCATCGTGCATACGAGCAGCTATTGAGTTCAGTGGAATCTCTTCCTCCTCATTCTCTTCATCATCATTTTACTGTGGCAGCTCAACAGGATCCTCCTCATCCGTTTCCACATCATCATCCTCATCTTCAACCACTGTGACCAACGGGGCTGACTCCCATGGCAATAGTTGTTCCCAAACCACCTGAATGTCACGAGACTCCTCCTCCCTAGGCATCTGTGGTCCTTCCTCCCTATCCTGACAGGATTCTCCGACATTAGTTATCCTAACAACAAAATTTTAAGTTTTAATTATTAATCATTACTACTCGACACTCACGAGCACATAAGTTGTAATCACATAAGCACATATGTGACGCCCCCAAAACATACTCTGAGAGTTTTAATAAGAATATTGTCATCTAGACAATATCCACACTCAATAGAGTCCTCATTACATTTATTGTCACAATATTTAACAGAATAGTGAGGACTACTAATGCTATCATCTGGACCGTCACTCTATTTTTCGACTAGTCCCGGCTACGTTCTAGTTTCCTGAAGAGAACAGTGAAAGAAAGGGTTAGCTCAACTAGCCAAGTAAAGAAATATTATGACTAAGATAATGTAGAATAAATTATCATTAGCCTTCAACAATGTTAAACTGATAGAATATAATAGACAATAAGTTTAACTGCAGCGGAACAAGCAATCCATTAGAAGAGTCAAGTAGAGCATAAAATCTACTATCTTCTATGATTTAGAAAGTTTTTCATCAACTTTATCGCTGAGACTCATCTTAATAAATAATATCGAATCATCCTTGCATCACGACCAAGGATATTCATGTAATCATCATTGGTCATGATTATACTGAATAATCCCTGGTCATAATCATACCAACAACTGTCCATCAATGAATTATAGGCCAATGAGGACTTTTACCACATCATTTGTTATATTACGGTCATGATTATATCGAATAATCCCTGATCATAATCATACTAAGTCCATCTATGCACGTAAGCCAAAGATGACGTTCATCACATTATAAGCATGAGGATGATGACAATGACATAATAATTCAATAAAATAAGTTCAAGAATAAATTTTAAAGATTCATAATTTAATTTATCCAGAAATCAATAACGTCCAAATTGTCAACATGATACTGCTTTGTAGAGTAAAATTCAAGAATAATATTCATGTACCAAAAATAATTTGGACAGAAAAGAAATATATTTTTTGGGTGAATAGTATCCCGTGAATAGTACTTCGAGAATAGTACCCCGTGAATAGTACCCCGGCACAAAAAGTGTCCCGAATACTCGAGTGAATGATACTAGAGTGAATAGTAATCGGGTGAATAGTACTCCGGTACGAAAAGTTCCCCAAATACCCGAGTGAATAATACTAGAGTGAATAGTAACCAGGTGAATAGTAATCCATGAATAGTAACTCGTAATAGAAAAATACCAAAGAAAATGATATTCCATGTTGAGTACAAAAGAAATGATATCTCATATGAGTATACTAGAATATACGAAACTGCAAATGGATTTTTGCCCACCATGCGGTAATCCACGTAGACAGACCATTTCCACAATTTAATAAGGAATGAATACGAAGGATCATTCACCATACATGCGGTAAACCACATAGACATGTTATTCTAACAAAATAATAAAGAATGTAATAACAGAAGAATTCACCATGCATGCGATAGTCCGCGTAGACAGGTTATTCCAACAGAATAATAAAGAATGGAACCAGGTCATGCGTAATACGCACAAACATGATATTCCAACAGAATAATAGAGAATGGAACCAGGTTATGCGTAATCTGCACAGCAGGATATTCCAACACAATAATAAAGAATGGAATAACAGAAGAATTTTATCATATATGCGGAACTTCGCATAGATAGGTTATTCTGACATAATAATAAAGAATGGAATAACAAAAGCTCTCTTCATGAATACGAAAGAAATAATACCCCTTACCTTATAGTAAATCAGGATACTGAAATAGTGAGGTAGCAGACTTCTATTCTTCTTTCTCTCTATAATTTCTTTCTATAATAAATGCTCTATAGCTTTAGTGAATTGGTGAAAAATAATGAAGGAATGAGCTTCTATTTATAGGAAAGTGTAGTTTCAATAATTGCACATTTTAGGGCTCAAAATATTACAGTATAATACCTTCCTCTTTTTCTTGATTTTTAATTTAGTCCTGCAAGTATTATCAAACTTGCACCACCTCCCTTAATAGTAAATCATGTGAATAAATAGTTCTAGACATCTAAAAATACGAATTACAGTATAGTACCTTCATCTACACCTCTATTTTTAACTTAGTCATGCAAGTATTATCAATCTTGCACCACCACCCCTAATAGTACAAGAATGTAAATCAATAGTATACACATGTGAACAAATAGTTATAATCATGTGAATTAATAGCAATTAGTTGTTCATTTATCCAATTAATTACCCGATTGATCAATAAAACCTCCAGACATCAATTACTATATAAATAAATGTCGATTTTCAATAACACTAATAATTCCAACACAATGGAACTATCAATTTTATCTTTAATTAACACGAACTTATTCATCATTAATATTATAAATCACAATATTTAACAACCAGGTCGTTCCCAGGAAAGAGGGGGCTTTTCGATAAGGATTTCTCCCTATTGGCGCGCAATTAGATTATCTAACCTCTCCTTGACAGAACTTCTAGAAATTGTCAATATTGCAAATAATAATATGAATAACTTTGTCGTCCCAATTATTAATTTAATAATATAACATATTATATAGATGCTACTATGATAATAATTGAATCAATAATATGAGAGATATGATGCAACAATTACTGTAGCAATAATTGAGTATAACTGAGTGACTTCTTACGTAAGCATCAATAATCAATACCGTGTGCTACTATGCAACCACTCGTATTACTGTACTTTTACTACCGAATAGTTTAACTATTTTAACGGTAACACTTTCGCCATTACTTTTATAAAAAGATAATTCTGTCATTTTCTTACTACAACAATACTTCCGTTGTGGGATCCACCAATGATTATGCCGTCGTACGGATATTCCCCGACAAGAAGAATATTTCCCTACCAAACGAATATTATATAACAACTTGCATACTTTGCAAAATTTATAAATACTACCCACAACTATAACACTATCTCAAATCCACACCATAATATTAAAAAAATATTTCGCGAAAATTAAATCTTTATTCATAAAATTTGGGATCTCACAATCTCCCCTCCTTACAAAATTTTGCCCTTGAAATTTACATACGTACCTGGTATGCCGAATAGGTGAGGATACCTTAATTCACTTCAGATTCTAACTCTTGAGGTATAACCTTTGAGTGTCGAATATGATCCTTGTTATCTAAGATTTTAACACGTATCTCCTCATACGTTAAATCTTCTACTATCTCGTCTAGTTCTAATTCAATAATGTGGTTCAGGTCGTCCACATAATTACGTAACATCGATACGTGAAAAACGTTATGAACACGCGACATACTTAGCGGTAAAGCGAGTGTATAGGCTACAGTTCCTACTCGATCGAGGATTTCAAATGGGCCAATTAAATCGAGGGTTGAGATTTCCTCTCTTCGTCGATTCTTTCTTCTAGATTAACGACTTCTTGAACCTTCTTCTTCATATTCATCAGCTATGAGTATGTAGCTTGAGCGACTTTAACTTTATCGATTAAAGTCGATTCTACTCGTATATTCGTTATCTTCACGTGGGTCCCTGGAGTCTTTAACTCTATCTTCATCATTTGTAAGTTATACGAAATGGGTTTTTGTGTTAACAACATCGCACTCGTAAACACATACGATCTTCTACTCAACGCGTCAGCTACCACGTTCGCTTTCCCACGATGGTTTTGAATGGTACGATCGTAATCTTCAACAGCTCGAGCCAATGCCTTTGGCGCATTATACGTTCGTTTTGGTTGAAGAAAAATATTTGAGGGTTTTAGAAATGGGTTTTGTACTAGGGTAAATACAAAATATGATTTCACGCTCTAGGGGTAGGCTAGGAAGTCTTCAAGAATACGTCATGAAATTTATTAACAATAGAAATATCATTCAAAACTGTGACTCTCATCCAAGACTTGGATAACACATGTAATGAAGGTTTCTCCTAATAGAGTTTCAACCGATAAGTCACAAAAAATGCTCTTCCTGAAACCACCAACTTCGTTTTGTGCGTATCCACCTTTGGTGCCACCGTCCCATCTGGACTTAATTTCGCTACAAGACAAAATTGAACTATGTGATCGTCTTTTCCACAACTAAAACATACCCTGGAAGGCTGTGAACAGTTTGGACTTACGTGTCCCTCTCCTCCGCATTTGAAGCATACAATTGGTAGTCATTCTCCTTCCTTGAAAGTGGGTGTTGGTGCTGCTGTCTTTCCATCGTTGTTGAACATTCTCTTATTGAAATTTCCTCTCCTTTTATCCTGGCCATGATTACCACCGAAGTGGTTACCATTCTTGGCATGATAATTTCCCCCCACGATGGTTATCATTGTTCTGATGGCCGTTGCCACCGGTATGATTATTATCGTGTTGTTGGTCGTTACCTTTTGATTGTGCTGACTCATTATCGCGCTCCAATAATTGAGCCCTATTCACAACATCTGAATATAAACAAAGTTTATGAGAAATGAGGTATTGACGTATATCGGGTTTCAAACCTCTTAAAAACATCCGCGTCATTCTCTCCTCAATATCAACCAAATGGGATGCAAACCAGGATAACTCTCCAAATTTAGTCTCGTATTGCGATACGGTCATATTATTTTGCTCCAACTTGATAAACTCTACCTCCTTCATGTGACGAATACTTTCGGAAAAGTACTTGTCGGTGAACAGCTCTTAGAACTTCTCCCAAGACATCTTGAGTGCGTCAGGCTGGGTACGTTTTACAGACTCCCACCAGTAATCTGCCTCTTCACGTAACATAAAGGTGGTGAAGGGAACCTTTTGTTCCTCGGAGCATCCCAAGATATCAAATATCTTGGTGATCTGCTTTAACCACGTCTCCGCCTTAAGTGGTTCTGGCTTTCCCAAAAACTCCGGCGGTCCCAGCTCCTTGAACTGCTTAGTAGTGACCAGTCGTGGGTTGCCATTATTTTCACCTATATTTTGAACAAGAGTCTCTCTTACCTGATGTTGCATGAATTGCATAAATCCTCTGAACATCCCATCGTTCATCATTTGATCGGTGTTGTTATTTACCTGAGGATTATTATCTTCCTGTTGCACATTATCTTGGGTATTGATCGTTGGTGACTCAATGGTCTCATGTGCTTCATTGCTTCTCTCAATATTTTCAGATGCCATTTTCAAATACTGCAACAAAACAAGGGCTAATTAACATATCATATATTATACCTATACTCTGACCGATCAATTAAATACCAAATAAATTTAGGTAGGTCATACTAGCGAAGAAATTCCCCTTCTCTCCCCTCCTAGTTCTTGTCTCACATCTCAGCCAAGAATCATATCCCTAAGCTTTGATATTAACTGTGACGCCCCCAAAACAGGTATACATCACCCATCTTGAGTCGCCAGATACACACTACATAAATCAAATACAACTATCGTGTAAAATACGACAAAACATACTCTGCGAGTTTGAATAAGAATATTGTCATCTAGACAATATCCACACTCAATGGAGTCCTCATTACATTTATTGTCGATGATATATATGAAAGATAAATCAGATAAGGAGTCCAAACCCTATTTTTGAATTTTGAACAATGAATGAGAATAATAATATTATATTGCATATAATATTACTTTTTAGTGTTATGAATATAAATAATGTATCTGTGAAGATTGTTAATCATTGGTCAATTATGGTGTATAATGTTAAAACCCTTATATCAAGTTGTTAAACCCTAATTGTTAAACTAAATTATGAGTTCAAGATTGGGTAGTAATGGTGTTATATGAATTAGGTTGCATATTATAGAATTTCTATTAATTAGGAAAACCCTAATTAATATATGAAAACCCTAAATTAAAATTAGAAACCCTAATTTGCTAATTAGGAACCCTAATTGCTAAAAATTAGAAACCCTAATTATTATTTTAGTAAAGTGAATTGTTAATTTGGCAACCCTAATAATAATTAAGGAACCCTAATTATTTAAAACCATAATTTAATTAGTCTGTTTTAATTAAAATTTTATTACACTTGATTTTTTTTTTCAAACCCTATAAATTATTTGGGAAACTTTAAGATTTAAAATCTAGTGATTAAACCCCAGATTCAAATACCTTGGACAAGAATACCATTAAAATTAAATGCAAATTGACCATTATACCCTTTTTGTCTAATTCTTGAAATAATTGCAAGGAAATCTTTTCAAATCTTGCTAGCCACCACCCTAGACTAAGCTATGAGCTATAGCATTCCTGATCACAGCCATGTGATCATCAAATACATGCATACAAGTTTTACATATAGATTAAAGAGAGAGAAAAGTCATTATTTTGCGTCATTTCTCTCCAAACACCTAACTTCAGTTCTCTTTCTTCAAACCCACAAAATTGTATAGCATATCAGTCCCCTAACCAAGCCACATGATCACACTTAACAAATCAGAAGCATAGAAATCAAATTTTATCATAAAAAGGTATAAAACCTAATTTATAATCTGATCTTGATCAAAGTGTTAGATGTTAGTTTTTTTGTGTTAAACGTGTAGTATGTGGTATATAATGATGATCTGGGTTTCTAGATGTTAGGTCCATAACATCTAGAGGCTCAGATTTGAAGTTTTTAAAAATCTGGAAAATTTATTTTTGTGTCTGACAATCAAATGTCAGGTCTTGTAGATCACTGGCTGTTAATGATTTTTATGTTTTTAAGGTTTGAACAAGTAGTGTGCTATGATGTCTGTAATCTAGAACTTGTAGCAGTACCAAATCATGCTTATAATGTCAGATAATCATGGTCAAAGGTCATTGACCGACCATGACTTTCTAAAATCTAGAAAACCCAAAATGTGCCCAGAACAGCCTGACAACATGTTCATAGCCCCTGATCTTTCAGTTGTTTGATGTGTTATTTTCTCTGTTGTAATAGAATTGTAGTATGTTATAAGGACTTCATGTTTATGCTTTAAAATCTCCTATACGTCAAAAAGATTTAACGTAGTGGTTGGTCAAAGTAGGTAAAACGATCACGTTTTCTGTTTCCGGGTAACCCAGAAAACAGATGAGCACTGATCTCTGACAGCTTTTGACCAGCTTCGATCTGCTTGATCTGTTGTTGTTATATGTGTTTTATAGACCGGATTTGTAGTACTACATATTGTCTACAACCTGGAACCTTTAAATCACAAAAAACATCATACAAACAGCATGTAGTGGAAGCCCAAAGTAAGACCCACGATCTGTTCTTCATTTCTGGGTAACCCAGAAATGAAGAACAACCTCTGACAACCACTTTGATGGCTTAGATCTTGCTTGTTATTGATGTTTATGCTTGAGAAATGATTAAACTTGATACCCTGTTAGTTAGTCTACAAGGCCCGACGTCTAACACAACTATAATTAACATGAACCGATTGATGGATATAAGGCCATCAATACCGTTGACCGGTCATGACTGAAAATTCTGGGCAACCCAGAATTGTTCTGAAAGTTACTTTGTGACTTTATATCTTACAGAGATATTGTTGTTTGGCCTAAATTGTTGGTGTTAACTGTAGTGTTGCATTAACACAACAAGATCCGAGTCTTAGTTTAACTAGAAACTTCATAGATTGAAATTAATCACTGGTCAAAGTAGCACCCTTGCCTACTGAGTATGAATATCTGGGTTTCCCAAGAACACCTAAGGCGACACTTACTATCGCCAAAGGCTTTAGCGACAAATTTAATAACTTTAATTAATTAAATTTCTAAAAATTATTTAAAAATATAAATTTATTTTTGAAAATTACAAAAATTATTTTAAAAATTATTTTAAGTTTTAAAAATTAACTTTTAATAATTTGACATATTTTTCATAAATATTAGTTTTTATTTGAATATTATTGATAATTAATTTGTTTAATAAATGCATTAAATAAATTAATTAAAAATAATTTTATTATATTAAAAATCATTTTAAATGATAATAAGGTATTTAATAATATTTTAAGTTATAAAACATAACTTTTAATATTTTAAGATAAGTTTCTTTAATTATTTATTATTAATGATAATAGATTGATTTAGTAATTATATTAAATAAATTAATTAAAAATAATTTTAACATTATAAAAATCATTTTAAATGAAAATAAATAGTTTAAAAATATTTTAAGTTATAAAATATAACTTTTGATAACTAAAGGTAAATTTCATTAATAATTTTATATTAATGATATTTGATTTATTTAATAATTATATTGAATAAATAAATTAAAAATAGTTTTATTAATTTAAAAATCATTTAAAAAGGATATAAATGGATTAAAAATATTTTAAGTTATAATTAATGACTTTTAATATTTTGATGAATAATACATAAATAATTAAATATTAATGGTAATTATTTAAAAATAATTTTAAATGTTTTGAAAATCATATAAGGGTAATATTAATACTTTAAAAATATTTTGAGTTATTATAAATAACTTTAATATTTTGGCAATGGTTTCATTAATAGTTTAATATTAATTAGATATTAATGATAATAGAATTAATTAATATTTAAATCATTTAATAATGATTTCGATGTTTGAAAAATCATGATAAATTACAATAATTATTAAAAAAATTATTATAAGTCATTTAAAAATAATATGACTGATATTTTCAGTTATTGAACTACATGATAGAGTTTTAGACTCGATAATTACCCGGTGAAGTCGTCGGTACACCGAAATATTTCAGAAATTGATCCGAATTTAGATAATTGAACTAGATACGCGTTTGTTTATGACCCAATGGCTGTTAAACTTGCGTAACAATGTGATTAGGTTATGTGCTGACTGTAAATAGTTATATTATGTGTTATGATACATTATTCTAATCGAACGAATGATCTTATTAATGATAGGTTTCGATATAAAAGAGTAATCTTAGTTGCGTTATTGTAAGCAACAGCTCAGACAAGTATTTGAACTATTCTTTACATTGTTCTAGTATCCTAACTTTGTATTTACTTTATGTAAAGGACATGAGTAAGAAAGTTTCAGAATTATAGTATCATTATTCCAGATTATTAACTCTATTGTTATCGATTATGTATTCAATCTTTTGTATTCATACAAGTTCTTAAATTATCCAATCATTGTTTATCAACACAGTATTAGTGCATATTCCAGTTATTTATTCTGTTCATTAGCTTCTAAATATGGTTATACAAGTGTCCCCACTTAGATAATCACTGTATTTAATCACATGTTGATATATACTTATTGATTTCGAGTATGTATACGTTGACTTAAAAGTCGTATAAGCTATTTGATTTGGCTAGACATAAACTTAAAAATATTATTGAGCAAGATAGAACTTTATTGTATCCAACCAGATTATTTTGGTTCGGATTCTCGACTAAGTATGAACATCCCGAACATGGGAAAACGTTTTTTGCACCTAAGGTGGATAGAGTGAACGATAATATCATTTTTGCATGTAATATTGATCAATACAGGGCATAACGGGCTGATCACCCCCGTGCCCGTAAGTTATGATGGTTTATAGATGAATTTCTGTTTAACCTTTTCAAAAATAGAAAATAACGTTCATAGTCTGTCAACTGACATCCAGTTATAGTCAGTACGTAGTTTTAAAAATTTTATATAAAAGTGATATGTTGTTATTATTGGTTTGGCTTACTTCATAACTATTGATTCGTTGTAGAAGTGTCATTCAAAGAAAATATTTAATTCTTTCAGTTAATATTTATTGTAGCTATTACTTGCTGGGCAATCAAATGTTCATTCTTGCTTTAAATTTAAATATTTTCAGCTAAGTATGATCAACCCGAAGGATCAGACAAGAACAAGGGGAAAGGAAAGTTGTTCGAATGAATTTTACAATATTCTGGGTAATAGTTAATGTTTAAACTTTGATATATATAAATTAAGTTTGATATTTATATTATTGTTATTATTATTAGTATTATTCCGCTTATAGAAATGGTATCGTGAAGAACCGAGTTCGGGTTTCAAGTACCTGAATTTGGGGGCGTCAAATAAATTATTATGGAATAATGGTATTATAAGTGAAATATGTAATGCTAATTGTGAGATCAATCTTATTAATGATAGATCTTACAACAGAAGTTAAATTAAATTGCGTAGCAGTAGTCAACAGATCAGGTAAGTTTCCTAACTCAACTTGAGTTATTAATTTCAAAGCATGATTGGTGGATAATTATTATTAGTTATTCACATTTATGATGATTATTGTTATTCGCACATAGTGCATTTAATTTCCTGTTCTATTACTTAAATTGTGAAATAATTTAAAGTTCTTTTATTCATGAACTGTTTATGAGTCATGTCTCAGCTATTTGTTTCGGCTAGACTAATAATTGATGAATCGTTCTTGTATTTGAACTAATTTGTTATTGAAAGATCGATACCATTTATTTCGGCTAGATCAATATTGATATTATATGTTGAAATCTTTATCATTCTTTGAATTTAATCCAAGCCATATTATTGTTGTACAGACTCATGATGTAAGACTAAGATGAACAACACTTATAAAAAGGGGAACTTTATTGTCGAACATCCGACCCCTTGTGTTATTTTTGAGTATTATGCATAATATAGGGTACAATAGAGTTGATCACTTCATGCACTCGCAGAAGAGTATGATTTAATCTTTACGGTTAACTTATACTCTTGAGGCAATTCAGTATTAATTAACTGATAATTCTTCTTTTAGTTCTTGATCCATTTGTGATCACTCAGCATGAAATCTAGAAATATCCCACTTTATTGAATATTTTTGCATTATTGCTAATTATTCCTAATCAAATGAATATTATTGAATCTTCAAAATAATTTAACTTTTTCATTCTTGATATCTTATTTAGCTTGGAATTCTAGAAAATTCTTGTTATTGAAAAATGATATATTGTTCAGCTATTTCAATCTTTTGATTATTGTTGAAGTTCTATAAAGTTAGACTCTTCTGTTCATGATCCTTTATCGTATACCTTAACTTATTGAGCAAACTAGTTGCTCACTGTGATGCCCCCAAATTCTCTACATTTACTATAGCATATTTGGTGTTCACGTAAATATTTCATAAGATAATAACTTCTATAAATCTAAAATTCATAGTATTCTATGACAGATAGTAGTTCTCGTCAGAATAATTACTATGTTTGGATATCATCACTTGGATGTATAGACTTATAATCTCATGAATATTTCTTTCATATCAATAATCCTTATCTATATGACATTCACAGTATGAATGATAAGATTGTTCCTGGAACCAAAGGCGCAACCTCAATTCTTACAGAACTCCCAAGATCATTCAATACCCTCATTCAGATGTAAGACCCCGAATTTTATGAAATAAAAGTATTCAATTTTTCTATTTTGGTAAATGGTTAAAGTGATAAAGATAAAAGTTAAGGGTGATATTTGAAAATTTTGAAAAGTAAGCAAGTTGATATAAAATAATCGTTGTGTCGGGGAATATTCGTTTTAACAAGGAATATTCGTGCGACGGCACAATCATTGGCGATCCCCATAGCGGAAGTATTGTCGTAGTTAGAAAACGACAGAATTATCTTTTTATAAAAATAACGACAAAAGTTTTACCGTTAAACTGTTTAACTACCCGGTAGTAAAAGTACAGTAATACGCGTGGTTGCATACACACGATATTGATTATTGATGCTTACGTGAGAAGTCACTCAGTTATACTCAATTATTGCTACAATAATTGTTGCATCATATTTCTCATATTATTGATTCAATTATTGTCATAGTATCATCTGCATAATATTTTATATTATTAAATCAATAATTGAGACGACAAAGTTATTCATATTACTATTTTCAATATTGACGATATTTAGAAAGTTTTGTCGAGGAGAGGTTTGGTCACCTAATTGCACGCCAATAGGGAGAAATTCTTATCGGAAAGCCCCCTCTTTCCTGAGAATGATCTGGTCGTTAAATATTATGAGTTATAATATTAATGATAAATAAGTTCGTATTGATTAAAGATGAATTAATATTTTCATTGTGTTGGGATAATAAGTGTTAGTGGAAATCGACATTTATTTCGATGATAATTGATGTCTGGAAGTTATATTGACCAATCGGGTAATTAATAGGATAAATGAGCAATTAATTGTTATTATTAATTCACATACTTATAACTATTTGTTCACATGTGTGTACTATTAATTCACATGTATGTACTATTAGGGGAGGTGGTGCAAGATTGATAATACTTACATAGCTAAATTAAAAATGTAGGTATAGATGAATGTACTATACTGTAATTATTTTATTCACGTGATTTTACTATTGATTCACATGATTGTACTATTGATTCACATGATATACTATTAGGGAAGGTGGTGTAAGTTTGATAATACTCGCATGACTAAATTAAGAATGAAGGAAAAGATGAAGGTATTGTACTGTAATATTTCGAGCCCTAAAATGTACAATTATCGAAACTAAATTTTCCTATAAATAGAAGCTCATTTTTCTTTCATTCTTACCGATTCACTAAGACTCACAAGAGCAATTATAGAGAGAGAAGCTATAGAGAGAAAAAAGAAGAGAAGTCTGCTATTTCACTATTCCAGTATCCAGTCTTCTTTTGAGGTAAGGGGTATTATTTATTTCATATTTTGAAGGGATATTATTTTTCGTATTCGTATGGATATTGTCTTCATTCAATATTCATGTGAAATAATATTTTCTTCCATACTCCTTAGTATGTAAGTAATATTACTTCGTTTCGTATCCCAAGTTCTACACTCATTTTGTTGAAGTATTGCTTCTATATTCCATAAAATTAGTAGAATATCCTTGATATTTGCGCTTCATCTAGTATATTTTTATGGAAATATTATCCTGAGCATTCCTGATAATTATTGATCTTTTCATGCTGGAATACTATTCACGAGTTACTATTCATGAGTTACTATTCACCCGGTTGCTATCCACTTAAATAATATTTACTCGGGTATTCGGGGCACTTTTCGTGTCAGGGTACTATTCCTGAGTTACTATTCACGGGTTACTATATACCTGGTTACTATTCACTCGGGTATTTAGGGCACTTTTTATGTCGAGGTACTATTCACGAGGTACTATTCCCGAAGTATTATTCATAGGGTACTATACACGGAGTACTATTCACCCGAAAAATTGATTTCTTTTCTGTCCAAATCGTTTTTGATACATGAATATTATTCTGGAATTTTACTCCACAAAGCAGTATCATGTTGACAATTTAGATATTTTTTAAACACTTGATAAATTTAAAGTCTTTAATATTTATCCTTAATTTCATTTGATTAATGCTTATATCATTGTCATCATCCTCATGTTTATATTGTGATAAAAGTCATCTGTGGATTACGTGCATAGATGTACTATTGATTGGTATAATTATGACCAGGGATCATTCGGTATAATTATGACTCGAAATGTTATAAATGACGTGGTAAAAGTCACCTTTGGCCCGTAGTGCATAGATGGACTTGGTATGATTATGACCATGAATTATTCGGTATAATCATGACCATAATGTTACAAATGATGTGGTAAAAAATCCTCTTTGGCTTACGTGCAAATATGGACAGGTGATTGGCATGATTATGACTAGAGATTATTTGGTATAATCATGGCCATTGGTGAAAACACGAATATCCTTGTCCCGTAGTGAATGGATAATTCATGGTCGTGATACTATTGAGCTGAGTCTCAGCGTTCTTGGTTTTACAGTTGTATGTCTAAGGCTTGTATTGCAAAGATGGACTGTAGATTTACCTAATTATAAATATAAATTGTGAATTTAATTATCATCTGTTGTGGTTCAGGTGGAGACAGGCGATGAGTGTTCTCTTTGTCTTGAGTATAACAAAGAACTGTTGATGAATATTATAGGAATGAAATATTAACGATGGACTTTTAATCTAGAGGAGATAGTAGACATTATGGTCTACTTGGCTCTTCTAATGGATTACTTATTCCGCTGCAGTTGTTGATCTAAAACTTGTTGTCTATTGTATTTTATCAGTTGTTATACTGTTGAAGGCTAAGGATAATTTATTCTGCAATATCTTGGTAATAATATTTCTTACTGGGCTAGTTGAGCTCACCCTTTTCTTTCATTGTTCTTTTCAGGAAATGAGAACATAGCCGGGACTAGCCGGGGAACGGAGTAATGGTTCAGGATGGTGCACTAGTAGCCCTCACTATTCTGTGAAATAGTGTGATAGTATTGAGGACTTATTTTGAGTTTAAATACTGTCGAGAAGATAATATTTGTATTAAAACTCACAGCTTATGTGTTGTTGTACTCTGCACGACAGTTCAACAGTTGTATAAATGAAGTTTGTATTTAATTTCTACAGTGTGATATCTGGTGACTCAGAATGGGTGATGTATACCTATTTTGGGGGCGTCACAAATGGTATTAAAGCTTAGGGATATGATCCCTGGCTGAGGTGTGAGACTAGAACTAGGAGGGGAGATACGGATAATTCCTTCGCTAGTATGACCTACCTAAGTTTATTTGTTATTTAGTTGGTCGGTCAGAGTGTAGGGATAATATGTGGCACATCAATTAACCCTTATTTTAAAACTATATTCTAGAATGATATCTGAAATACAGGATATGAGCAATATGATACATAGGAAATAACCGGGAAGGTACAATTCGAAAAGAAAGTAAGGTATTCTCATCTCTTCAAACTACTAGGTACGTAAATTTCGAGGGCAAAATTTCATAAGGAGGGGAGATTGTAAGACCCCTAATTTTATGAAATAAAAGTATTCAATTTTTCTATTTTGGTAAATGGTTAAATTGATAAAGATTAAAGTTAAGGGTGATTTTTGAAAATTTTGCAAAGTAAGCAAGTTGATATAAAATATTCGTTGTGTAGGGGAATATTCGTTTTAACAGGGAATATTCGTACGAAGGCATAATCACTGGCGATCCCCACAATGGAAGTATTGTCGTAGTTAGAAAATGACAGAATTATCTTTTTTATAAAAATAACGGCGAAAGTTTTATCGTTAAACTGTTGAACTACCCGGTAGTAAAAGTACAGTAATACGCGTGGTTGCATAGTAGCACACGGTATTGATTATTGATGCTTAAGTGAGAAGTCACTCGGTTATACTCAATTATTGCTATAGTAATTGCTGCATCGTATCTCTCATATTATTGATTCAATTATTGTCATAGTATCATCTGCATAATATTTTATATTATTAAATCAATAATTGAGACGACAAAGTTATTCATATTACTATTTGCAATATTGACGATGTTTAGAAAGTTTGTCGAGGAGAGGTTTAGTCACCTAATTGCGCACCAATATGGAGAAATCCTTATCAGAAAGCCCCCTTTTTCCTGGGAAAGATCTGGTCGTTAAATATTGTGAGTTATAATATTAATGGTGAATAAGTTCGTATTGATTAAAGATGAATTAATATTTTTATTGTGTTGGGATAATTAGTGTTAGTAGAAATCGATATTTATTTCGATGATAATTGATGTGTGGAAGTTATATTGACCAATCAGGTAATTAATCGGATAAATGAGCAATTAATTGTTATTAATTCACATGTTTATAACTATTTATTCACATGTGTGTACTATTGATTCACATGCATGTACTATTAGGGGAGGTGGTGTAAGATTGATAATACTTGCGTGACTTAATTAAAAATAGAGGTATAGATGAAGGTACTATACTGTAATTATTTTATTCACATGATTTTACTATTGATTCACATGATGTACTATTGATTCACATGTTATACTATTAGGGGAGGTGGTGCAAGTTTGATAATACGTGCGTGACTAAATTAAAAATGAAAGAAAAGATGAATGTATTGTACTGTAATATTTCGAGCCCCCAATATGTGTAATTATCAAAACTATAATTTCTTATAAATAGAAGCTCATTGTTCTTTCATTCTCACCAATTCACTAAGACTCACAAGAGCAATTATAGAGAGAGAAGCTATAGAGAGAAAGAAGAAGAGAAGTTTGCTACTTCACTATTCCAGTATCCCGTCTTCTTCTGAGGTAAGGGTATTATTTATTTCATATTCTGAAGAGATATTATTTTTCGTATTCGTATAGATATTATCTTTATTTAATATTCGTATGAAATAATATTTTCATCCATACTCTGTAGTATGTAAGTAATATTATTTCTTTTCGTATCCCTAGTTGTACAGTCATTTTGTTGAAGTATTGCTTCTATATTCTATGAAATTAGTAGAATATCCTTGATATTTGCGCTTCATCCAATATCTTTTCATGGAAATATTATCCTGAGCATTCTTGATAATTATTGATCTTTTCATGCTGGAATACTATTCACGAGTTACTATTCATGAGTTACTATTCACCCGGTTATTATCCACTTAAATAATATTCACTCGGGTATTCGGAGCACTTTTCGTGCTGGAGTACTATTCAGGAGTTATTATTCACAGGTTTCTATTCACCTGGTTACTATTCACTCGAATATTATTCACTCGGGTATTTGGGGCACTTTTCATACCGGGGTACTATTCACGAGGCACTATTCCCAAAGTACTATTCATAGGGTACTATACACGGAGTACTATTCACCCGCAAAATTAATTTATTTTGTCCAAATTATTTTTGATACATGGATATTATTCTTGAATTTTACTCCACAAAGAAGTATCATGTTGACAATTTGGATATTTTTTAAACTCTGGATAAATTTAAAGTCTTTAATATTTATCCTTGATTTCATTTGATTAATGCTTATATCATTGTCATCATCCTCATGTTTATATTGTGATAAAAGTCATCTGTGGCTTACGTGCATAGATGTACTATTAATTGGTATGATTATGACTAGGGATCATTCAGTATAATCATAACTCGAAATGTTACAAATGATGTGGTAAAAGTCATCTTTGGCCCGTAGTGCATAGATGGACTTGGTATGATTATAACCACGAATTATTCAGTATAATCATGACCGTAATGTTACAAATAATGTGGTAAAAAATCCTCTTTGGCTTACGTGCAAAGATGGACAGTTGATTGGTATGATTATGACCAAGGATTATTCGGTATAATCATGATCATTGGTGAAAACACGAATATCCTTGGCCCGTAGTGCATGGATAATTTGTGGTCGTGATACTATTGAGCTGAGTCTCAGCGTTATTGGTTTTACAGTTGTATGTCTTAGGCTCGTATTGTAAAGATGGACTGTTGATTTATCTGATTATAAATATAAATTGTGAATTTAATTATCATCTGTGGTGGTTCAGGTGAAGACAGGTGATGAGAGGTCTTTTTGTTTTGAGTGTAACAAAGAACTGTTGATGAGTATTACTGGAATGAAACATTAACAATGTACTTTTAATCTAGAGGAGATAGTAGACATTATGTTCTACTTGACTCTTCTAATGGATTGCTTATTCTGCTACAGTTGTTGATCTAAAACTTGTTGTCTATTGTATTCTATCAGTTGTTATACTGTTGAAGGCTAAGGATAATTTATTCTGCAATATCTTAGTCATAATATTTCTTACTGGGCTAGTTGAGCTCACCCTTTTCTTTCATTAATCTCTTCAGGAAATGAGAACATAGCCGGGACTAGTCGGGGAACGGAGTTATGGTTCAGGATGGTGCACTAGTAGCCCTCACTATTTTGTGAAATAGTGTGATAGTATTGAGGACTTATTTTGAGTTTGAATACTGTCTAAAAGACAATATTTGTATTAAAACTCACAGCTTATGTGTTGTCGTACTCTGCACGACAGTTCAACAGTTGTATAAATGAAATTTGTATTTGATTTCTACATTGTGATATCTGACGACTCATAATAGGTGATGTATACCTATTTTGGGGGTGTCACATCAGATGTATAGTTCATATAGATACTGTGCTCTTTTCTATTTTCTTTAGAAAGGTAAAACTAAACAATGTATAAATTCTAATAATATATTACACAACTTAACATTTAATTACATATATCCCAAATTTAGTTTATTATTACATCGGAGTCTTTAAAATGATAACCATGTCTTAATATAATAAAATTAAGCTTTCCTATTCACAAGCACTAGAATTGTCGGGTACATTATTCCTAACTACAAATGGAAAAGAATATTTGCAAGGATGAGCTACAGAAAGCTCAACAAGTTTTAAATAAGTTATACATTATACTCACACTGAATTTGAATTGAATGAACATATAGTTCAGAATTTTTCCACGTATATATACTGAGATTTTGTGACAACCCCAAATCTGGGTACTTCAAACCCGCAGATCTGGTGTTCACTGATCCAAAAAGTTACGTCTATCTACCCAACAACAAAGGGTATAAATAAATCTCACAAATAAAATAGATAATTCTCCTATTAGAGGGTTACATAATCTTAAATATATCCCAGATCATCTAACCTTTATTATTAAAATCATCAGCGGAATATTAAAACATAATCATAATCAAGTCTATCATATAAGCTTTATAAATAAAAGATAAATTAAATGTCCTCTAATCATGCGCTTTGCCCTTGTCCTTGCTTGTAGAAAGCTCTTTAGACTTCTTGACCTCATCTGCATTGTGTTATGCAAGAGTGAGCAAATAATTGCCCAAAAGAAGAACATTATACAATAATAGTCTATAAATGACAATTGATTGAGCTTTCAATGGTAATGCACTCTTACCAGAACAATAAACTTGAATTCAAAAGCTATGAATTCAAAGGAATAATGAACTTTTAAGTTCACAACATATATCAACATCAAAGGAATACACTAAGGGTCACAAGACAATGAACTATGTTATAGGTTGTCAAGTATTTATACTTTAACGTTTAATAGCCTAAAAGACCATAATCATATTCTATGTCCTAGGTTAACTGGTGTTTGTACTGTAACCTTTAACAGTCTAAACGACTATATGGACCATCATCTCGTACTTCAGGTGATCAGCCCTTTATACTATGTATTGCACAAACATTTTATCACTATTGTGTAGCTCTAAAATAATCCCCTGATATAGGGTTGTTCATCTCAGCTTAGATAAATAGGTTTAGTACCAAAGAAAGTTTGGTTTGGAATTAGCTTCAAAGGAATTCTAGATCTCTAGAACACTCATTAACCAAGTTTTGGTTGAATCAAATTGGGATCAATTACTATTCAAGAGTTTGATTATAATATCTTCATGAAAAAGGTATATCGATGAATCAATAAGAGATAGAGTACCAATGGTTTCTAAATTGAACAAGTGTTAGTCATCGACTACAAGCTTTCAAAACTATAGGAGTACATAAGCAAACCAAAGGAAGTTTGGTTTGGATTGACTTCAAGGGTGATTGAGATTATAGAACATTCATCAACTAAGGATTAGCCGAATTAATAGAACGGTTAGTCAACTAAACGCTCGGTACATCAATGTAAGATTGTACAATGACATTGGTGATCAAAGATCAAACAATAATTATTCATAGCAAAATAAACACCTTGCTTACAATAAAATTACAGACTTTGAATAACCAAAGTAATCTCGTTGGGAATGAAGAAGCAAAGATTAATTAACTTGCTAAATAAAAAGTAGAGTTTGGAAACTTCTTCAACAATAACGTAGGGTTAAAGAACTTGCATAACAATAACAAGTTAGGAATAGAAACTTGTATAATGAAATATTAGGGTTAGAGAACTTGCTCAATTGAATAATAGATTCAAGAAACTTGTATAACGTAAAAGTAAGGTTAGGAGACTTGGACAAGTATAACAAAATAACGGTGAAAAGAAAACCTTGCTGAATAATAAAGTAGCAAAGGTTAGGAAACTTGCCTCTTACGTAAGCTATACAATTAAAACTCATGTACTCCAATATCCTACACATACCATTAGAATTATCACATCAATTAGCTACATACACATTATCCTCATAGATTAAATTCTCATATTAGTTAAGTTATAACCTTTAGCTTAAGGTCTGACCATATTAATCAACCACATAACACGAATCTGAAAACTCACTAAAATATAACATAAGACTTTTAGCATCCAAATGACATTCTTAACTTTTACAATGTCGACTTTCAATCTTATATAACTTATTAATCAATAACTTTCAATCTTCATATTTAGTACTATATCATCACTACGATATGTTATAAAATCTTACTATAAGCCTAACACATTATCATGCTCATATGACTAGGTTACAATAACATGTTATGGACTAAAAATAAAAGACACAAAATAGATTCTGCCAGGGGAGGGCGCAACTGCATTGTTCCTTGCCTTCCCAGCGCAGCTGCGCCATTCATTACCTTAGCACCTGCGCAGCTGTGCTGGTGCGTAGACAAGAACTCTACATTGGACTTTTAGCACTATTCATCAATCCAAAACTCCAATTCCTTCAATTCCACAGCAACATGGATAAACACATACATTATAAACCTTACCAGAATCACATAAGATATATACATAACTAATAAAACAACTAAAATTACTTAGAAACTGATTTAGAACTCTCAAATTCCAAGTTTACTCAAAATCCCATATTTCAACATCTTGAATGAAATTATACACTACGAATTCGTTATTCAACCAAATCGATTCATTCTAATAGCATTATTTTTGTATTTGAATGTATTAACACAAACCATTACCAATTTACAGATTAAGACACGATTCGACCACTAATTTTGATCTCAAAGTAAGCCAAAATACATATATTATCACATAGCCAAGTTCTTCATCCTAAACATGTTTCCATGGATTTTGATTTCTGAAAATCATTTCTAGACAATATATGTAGATTATAATCATCTACCAACATATATATAACATCTATTTTTATCAAATCATCCCATAAAATCCATGTTTCAAAAGAAAACTCCAAGAACACATATAATAGAGTTTGTAGAATAGGTTATTACCTCTTTGATTATTGGAATAGATAATTAACAAGATGATTACCCTTCTTCTTCTCCTTCGTCTTCTCCTTCTTTGATTCTCAACCTTGTCTCTCAATTCTCTCAATTCCTCTCTTCTCTGTATCTTCCTTCTTGCTTTTAGACTTATGAAATATATGTATAATAGTAAACTCATAAAACATGTAACACAAAACTAATATAACATGAAGTGCAAACTTAAGTCATTAGGTAAAATAAACCTAAAAGTTGTATCAGTTAAATTAGGTTAAATGTCACAAGACCATGTTTAGCAAAACCCTCTCAAACATCCTTTTAATTTATTTTCATGTTTTCCTTATTATATAGTATACAAATGTCAAACTTATTAAATTTAAATCATAATTTTTAATTATCCACATAATATTTACTTAGCCAACATAATTCTTAATATTTATTTAATAAATATTAACCTTCTAAATTAATCATTCCTTTAATTCCATTAACCAATTAAATTAAAATAACACCATCACACAATATTATAATTATTAAACAATTAATTTTAATTTAATTATTTTATTAAATTAAATCTTCAATCCATAAAATTACCAGACATTAATTTAGTTAATATACACACTTAACTAAATTACTACACAACAATTTCATCGAATATTTATTTAAATTAATAAATAAACTAACTCAAATATTTATTTAATTCAATAAATTATTTAAAATTAAACAAAAAATTCTCGTTCGTTACATCTTTCCTTCCTTAAAAGGATTCTGTCCCCAGAATCACGACTCAGTAAATTCATTCTTCACATTCTTTTCCCCTTAAAAAGATTTTGTCCCAAGACTCGCTATACACATACTAAGTAAATAACTAAGGATAATTTTCCACCATTTTGTCTTCGAGTTCCCACACAACTTGTACAGTGTTGTGGCACCTTCAGACTACCTTAACAGAAGATATTACTTTATTTTTGAGTACTTACACTTTCCTATTGTTGGTCGGAAACCCGATCACTAAACACGCGCAAGTATACGCTGTCTAACAAGTAATACAGTGATAAGAAGAGTGTCATACCCACGAGGAACTATGACTAATATTTGCTAAATATTAACTATGTATCGCTAAAGTCTTATTCGAACAACATTAAATGGAAGTGTGATTAATCTAGTTAACTAATTAACAAAGCAAGTAAATGGATAACGAATGTTAATCTAAGGAATCACAAGCTAAGGTCACAACTTCACCCCACACAGGCATTATGTCGAATACCTGGCGTGCTATGTTTCATCAAACTAGCTACCATTCTCTCTTTGGTCTTAATGGTCACGACAATTTATCGACCGAGAACACACAGGTGCTTATGCACCTCTGTCGAGGTATGCACAAACGTATCCTCTCCAGATCCACCCAAAAGGGAATAGAACAGAAAAGAATGCCCAAGCTAGATGCAATCCTACATATGTCTATGCGAATTAATCATAACAAGGAATTTAGCATAAGTTCTCAATAAGGCTGCACGTGGCGCACAGAGATGTGTCTATTCTACGCACAACTTATGCAGTCGAAACCCACAATCACATGCCAATATATTTAGGTATAAATCTATAGTCCTTCTGTCGATATCATGCAGATTACCAAAATCATCACTAATGTCATAGCGAGAATCATAAAGCACAAATATATTAAACCAAATCATATGGTGCCAACCAAAGAGATAAGACAGTCAATTTAAATAACAAAGGGTTTCATTATAACCTTAGAGCAAATATTCAGTTCATGATTATTAAACCAAATACAAGTAGCAAATAAGACAACATTTATAGATTACAAAATCAGAGAAGATAAATGGGTAGAAGAAACTCTGTCAAAGCTCCTTCAATCTCCACGTATTCTGCTTAAATCAAGCTTTCCAATCCGTGTCACTCATTGCTCTTGTGCTCCAAAGAAATCACAGACTTCTCCCTAAATCTACCTAATCTATATTTACAGAGATAATCTAAGGGAAAGAGAAATATAGAAGAAAACTAAATCTAAGCTAAACTAACTAAAATATATGATATAGTATGTCTACTCTATATGAGATCATGAGGTCTATCTGAGATGCAGAGCTTCTTCTGTTATATACGCCTCCTTCCTTGACGCTAGGTTAAAATCACTTGTTCACTGTATGGGCACTAGAGGTTGCACTGCGGCGCGGCCAATATACCTTTGGTTGGCGCTGCGGCGCCACATTAGTATGAAGGACACGGAGCTCGCGCTATTGCGCGAGCCAATACAGGACAAGTGGCACTCTGGTGCGGGATGATGTCATCAGGGACACTAAGGTGGTGCTGTGGCGCGACCAATAAGGTTGGCATTGGCGCCGCGGTGCGAGTGTGAGAAATATGGCCATTTTGTCCCTAATTGCTAGAAGACACCTGTAATGCTCTATAGTTCATCGATTAAGCACAATAACACTATAATCATATAAAGCTATATAAAATCTACGAGAATAGGCAACTATTTAAGTCATAAAATATTCGATTTGCGGGTATAAATCCCACTCATCAAATACCCTCAAACTTAAGTCTTTGCTTGTCCTCGAGCAAACTAAAACACAACACTAATAATAAATAAAACACACGCGAAAGAAAAATAAAATAGTAAAGTAGTATCATGGCTTCAGAGCTCGAACAAGGCCATTTCCAGAGAATAGGGCAAACACAGAGATGAATAAGGATTCATTCAATGTTAAGCATAAGACTGTATTCGATCCATTCTATGTGTGTGTGTGGAGACCAACCGTCTTAACTAATCATAGCTCAAATAAGTTTGCCTAGTCGATTGTTAATAATAATAAGCACACTTCGCAACTTAAACATTCAACAAGCATTAAGAATATAATGCAAGTGCAGGAAAAGATCAAAAGACTCTAGCATGACGACATTAAAATCTTACTCGGACAGTCCTTAATTACCTTAGGCTATTCAGAACTACCCATGAATGAGCTTTTGATCAGTGACTCCCAAGCCAGATGACTTTAGGGCACTAGGTGTAGAACACCTCTATGAATCTAATAAATCGAGCAGTAAAGGCCACGTAATCAACATAATCCAACTGAGACTTTAGAATAAAGATGAAGATTATTAAACAAGTGTATTTTATGCTCCATCTCGATATCGGTCCTGCGTTTATGGGCAAGTGCGTTTTACGCTCCATCTCGACCCACCGCAAAACTTTTGATATAAACCCTTCTTTTCTATTTTTATTCTTATTTCATTCATCATTTTCTATTTGTCAACATGCCAGAAACCAAGATCCAAAACTGTATAAACGTATAAGTCTTTTATTACCTTGTAAAAATGAAAGTTTATAAGAGTGAACAAACTCTCAAAGCAATAAACACGAGAACTAAATTTGAAAACTAACTAGTTAACACAGTTGGTCGGTGCTTGCTAAGAGGGATGGATCAATAACAGTCTAAACTTATCGATTGAACAACCCCTAGCTCATACATGCTTTACACGACTCCAAGAAATATACAAAAATACTTGGCGCTTGTCATCAGCCACAATAAAAAATTAATGATAACTATAACCCTTGCTAAATAGAAGCTTAAAATAAGGTAAAATGGCCATTCGAAATGGCACAAGCATCTAATCTGTAAAAGTTCCAAAAAGATGGTTATAAACCACAATCATGCTGATAAAAATCAAAGCATTAAATAATAAAAACCAAAAACAGTTCATGGCATAAAAATTAAAGCATAATCCTGATAATCCGACAGTTCAAAATGACTACACCGCAATCTTGATAATAAAAACATAATACTGTACTAAAGTATTCAACCTAGTTATGGCAGTACAGAAATAAAATAGATATTAGCTAAAAACAACACCCCCAAACTTGAGGTGAGCAATGCCCTCATTGCCAAGCATAAAGCAATCGTAAACAAGAGGGCTTCCTTGAAGTGGGCTCACCCAGTAGCTGCATTGTCCTCGTCATCCTTGGCGGGCGGTGATGGGGGAGGGTAGGGCGAGAAAACTGGCAGCTCTTGAAACTGGTATGGCGTGAACTCAGCATTCTCGCCATAATAATTGGTGTAGATGCTCTGCATAGTGTTCACCAGTTCAGCCTGGTACTGCATAGCAATCTTCTGTCTCTGAGCTACTGCAGCTATGTGCCTCCGCTGCCTCTGCGCCTCAGTATCTTGTTTTTGGTGCAGTAGGGTGAGGGACGCCATAATGTCAGTCAGTAGCCCCTGTCCAGCTGGGCCGGCGTCTGAAGTCTGTGCCTGCTCTAGCTCTGCTGTAGGAGGCGACGCTGTAGGAGGCCCGTAGCCTTCGCCTCTGCTATACGACTCTGCCCCGTCCCACACAATGAAGCGTGAGATCGTCTGGTGGTTGATGATTGCCATATGAGGTAAGGCTATCTCCTCTGGCATCCACTTAATACCAGCCTGCTTGTATAGTCGAGTGATCAATGATGGATGTGGAAGCCCCGAAGCGACTTTGCTCTTGATTGCCTTCAGAATGGACTCGTGAATCAGAACTCCAATATCCACCTGCAGCCCTATTACAATAACAAATAGCAGAATCACCCTATCTCTAGTCATGCCGCTCAAGTGACGGGTTGGGATCATGTTAGCACATATGAAGTTGAACCATGCTTTCCCATAGCGACTGAGCACTGATGTCGGAAAGCTGGTCTTATCACCCGTATAATTAATCTTCTTCCATGCGGTCCCGGGCTTGCACAGCCTCCTAATGATATCCTCTAGGTCGTAGCTGCGGAGCCCCGACTCCAAATAGTCATTACCCGCATAGTTAGGCGTGGCAAACAATGCATTGATTGCCTTACTTCTAAATGCCACTAGCTTCCCCCTAACTTGGACAACCGCATCACCTTCGAGATTGGTGTTAGCATATAACTCCCGAACCACTGATACGACAGCTGACCCTGGTGGTTTTGTGAAGTGGATCCAATTACATTCTTGTATCATGGTTGCTAACTCACCATCCTTTTTGTCCGACTTGAACCCCCGCTTAGGAATGAAATTTTGTGTGCCAAATGAGCTTTTGTACCTTTTCAAGGTCTCCTCATTGATAAACTTGGCTCTGTCCCATGCCGTAGGTGGTGTCGCGGATGACGATCCTCCCATACTAAGGCGTTGTCTCTTTTTTGCCATTTTAGAAATTTGAAGCAATTGGTATGAATACTGGGAGAAAACTGAAGCACACACTCCCCTAAACTTAGGCTCGAATAACCCCAATAATTTCAATGCTAAACAGTCCCAAATCAGTCAAATTTTGGTTCAGACAATATCTCAAACACCTTGCGAGCGCTCTTCAAAATAATACTTGGATAGCCTTTGTGTGTGATTGCTTTGTCCAAATTTCCGTTAGCGAAAATCACACAATTATACAACACAAATTTCACTAATCCAAACAATTATGTCAAAATCAGTAAGGATAACCCCAATTACCTAAATGGAAAAGAGAAGCAATCCTTTGGATTCTTATATATGCGATGGATGGGAGACTAAATTCGTGTGTTGGTGACCCTTGAGAAGCAATCGTCTGAATAAGAAGAGTGATCTTGCTAGTAGAGGAAAAGTCGTGATGGGGGATAGTTATTTGATGAGGAGGTGGAGAGGTTCGGTCGAGAGGGAAGGGCAGTAATGGGCGTAGTGGCCTGACTGCTGGCCTAAAATCAATTTTTTTAAAAACTAATTCTCGCTGCTGGCGCCGCGGCGCGAACTTCCCTATGTTAATTGACGCTGCAATGCGAGTTAGCAGAAGCTGAGGCTAGCTGTCGGCGCTGCGGCACGGACTTCCCTATGTTGCTTGGCGCTGCGGCGCGAAGAAGAGAGGTTGGGCATTTATCACTGGAACTGTAGCATGAATATTGGCGCTGTGGCACGAAGCCAGCGCTGCGGCGCATCTTGCAGTACAATTGGTGGCGCCGCGGCGCAAGATACGAAAATTTTCTAACTGTTATCTGCATATGCCAAGACCAGTATAACACAAAGCACTTGAAGCAAAATTACATTATTATATACAATATAATGTCTAACTACAGAGTACTAGATAGAGGTAAAGGGAAACAGATAAAATTTATACCAAGATGGGGTGCCTCCCCACCAAGCACTTGTTTTAAAGTCGTCGGCTTGACTAAATCGACGCCATTCAATCCGGCTCATAAGCGAAAATGACCTTCTAATGCCGCCTATTCGTCAGTTCTTTTGGATTTTTGGCTGACATTGATGATGGATCATCCTCGTTTTCCTCACCCATCCAGTTGTCCATCGGTACAAAGAATCTTTCGCCACTGGAATTATCCATTAATTCACCTATTTCATTAAATTGGAAGCGTTCTTTGTGCTCTGTTGGGCCCTCTAGGATTTCCACAGTCGTGCGCGTGGTTTCTGATTGTAGATCATTATTGACTATACAACTATTATTGATCCTTGTGCCTCAAACTTCAGACTCCATCGGTTGGCCAGTCTGCACTATGACGTCTCCCTCAACAACTGTGTGAGACTTATTGCATTTTCCTTGCGTATCCATCGTGCACTACTCCACTGCTTCATCGTTGAGATCAATTAAGACCGGGAGATTGCCTTGCAGTGGATTTGTGATGGTATTGACGAGTTGCCCCAATTGATTCTTAAGGCTATGCAATGCGGCTTTTTGGCTTGCCATCCGAACCTCATTTTTCTAAATAAAGTCGGCAAAAAGCTCCCAAGCCTGTTCTCTTCTCCTCGTATTGAGGTCTCATAAAAGCTATCATTGGGTTGAGACGTCAACTCATAATGCGACGAAGACTGATAGTCAAACTGATAGGTATGATTTGGATCATGATATGGATCTTGATTGTAGTACCATGAGCTTGGATAACCTTGGCAGTTTGGATGGTAGGGAATCGGTTCAAAGTTAGCTTGTTCCTGACAGTAGACATTCTGAGTGGGCTAACACTCAAGATTATCATAAAATTTCAAGGCATTTGCAATTTGAACTTGTAGTTTCTCGAGCCTTTCTTCCGAGCTTGGGTGCGTCGTCCACTCATAAGGCCATTGATAACCTTGATTGTCCATAATCTGTAAACTTAAAAACAAAAAGAAAGGAAGATCAAACAAATAAAAGAAATAAATATATACAAGTTCAAAGTAAGACTAAATTGATTGAAATCAATATTAGACAATATTAGAATAATCGTTCCCCCGCAACGGCACCAAAAACTTGTTGGTTGGAAACCCTATCACTAAACACGCGCAAGTATACATGGTCTAACAAGTAATACAGTGATAAGAAGAGTGTCGTACCCACGAGGAACTATGACTAATATTTACCAAATACTGACTATGTATCGCTAAAGTCTGATTCGAACAGCACTAAATGGAAGTGTGATTAATCTAGTTAACTAATTAACAGAGCAAGTAAATGGATAACGAATGTTAATCTAAGGAATCACAAGCTAAGGTCACAACTTCACCCCACACAGGTATTCTGTCGAACACCTGGCATGCTATGTTTCATCAAACTAGCTACCCTTCTCTCTTTGGTCTTAATGGTCACGACAATTTGTCGACCGAGAACACACAGGTGCTTATGCACCTCTGTCGAGGTATACACAAACGTATCCTCTCCAGATCCACCCATAAGGGAATAGAACAGAAAAGAATGCCCAAGCTAGATGCAATCCTACATATGTCTATGCGAATTAATCATAACAAGGAATTTAGCATAAGTTCGCAATAAGGCCGCACTTGGCGTATAAAGATATGTCTATTCTACGCATAACTTATGTAGTTGAAACCCACAATCACATGCTAATATATTTAGGTATAAATCTACAGTCCTTCTGTCGATATCATGCAGATTACCAAAATCATCACTAATGTCTTAGCGAGAATCATAAAACACAAATATATTAAACCAAATCATATGGTGCCAACCAAAGAGATAAGATAGTCACTTTAAATAACAAAGGGTTCCATTGTAACCTTAGAGAAAATATTAAGTTCATGATTATTAAACCAAATACAAGTAGTAATTAAGACAACATTTATAGATTACAAAATCAAAGAAGATAAATGGATAGAAGAAACTCTGTCAAATCTCCTTCAATCTCCACGTATTCCGCTAAAATCAAGCTTTCCAATCCGTGTCGCTCGTTGCTCTTGTGCTCCAAAGAAATCACAGACTTCTCCCTAAATGTACCTAATCTATATTTACAGAGATAATCTAAGGGAAAGAGAAATATAGAAGAAAACTAAATCTAAGCTAAACTAACTAAAATATATGATATAGTATGTCTCCTCTATATGAGATCATGAGGTCTATCTGTTATATATTGGCGCTACGACGCCACAATATTATGAAGGACACAGAGCTCACGCTGCGGTGTGAGCCAATACAGGACAAATGGCGCTGCGACGTGGGATGATGTCATCAGGGACACTGAGGTGGTGCTGCGGCGCGGCCAATAAGCTTGGCATTGGCGCCGCGGCGCAGATGTGAGAAATATGGTCATTTTGTCCGTGATTGCTAGAAGACACCTATAACACTTTGCAATTCATCGATTAAGCACAATACCACTATAATCATATAAAGCTATATAAAATCTACAAGAACAGGCTACTATTTACGTCATAAAATATCCGATTCGCGGGTATAAATCCCACTCATCATCTATCAACCTATTAGATAGGAACTTTTTTGTAAGACAAATATTTCTCAAATTGTAATGGTTTATACTTTATGACATGTTTGTAATTAGTTTGTACGGTCGTAACACTGAAACGTGAAAAACGTTATGAATGTGTTCTAATTTCGGAGGTAAAGCTACCTCATACGCCACTTCACCAACTCTTCACAGTAATTGGAAGGGTCCGATGAACCTCATCTCAGTTTCCCCTTCTTAACAAATCGAATTTTCACTTTTCAGGGAAACACATTCAAGGAAACAAAATTGGCGACTTCAAAATCTCGATTCTGTCGGTGTTGATCAGCATATTTCTTCTACATGTCCTGAGCAGCTACTAACCTCGCTCTAATCACTTTGACAATTTTTGCGATCTGTTGTACCAACTTGGCCCTAGCAGTCAACGTTCTCCTTTTGTACAATGCTTTGTATAACATCATACCAATGCTTTTCGTGTTATCAATTGTTGTAGATGAACTTAAATAAAGATAAATGGTCATTCTAATCCCCTTTAAAATTCATTGCACAACCACTTAACATTTCCTCCAGTATTTGGATTGTCCTTTCATTCTGTCCATTAGTTTGCAGACGATATGACGTACTTATCTCCAACTGTGTTTCCACGCGTTCTTATAATATTTTTTTTTTGAAAATATGATGTGAATTACGAAACTCGATCCGATACGACTGATATTGAACCACTATGTCTTGAGACAATTTCTTCGACATATAACTTTTCTAATTAATCCAATTAAAACATAATTTTAATAGGAAAGAATATGCTGATTTTGAACTACCATAAAATCTATCGCTATGTCCACTTCAATAGTTGTAACAACCCAATTGGTTTCTAACATTTTGCTTTGACTTTTGGCATATTAAGCTATTTGAAGCACACTTAGCAACCTCTCACTTTATATTTTGCCATCAAAAGTATCGTCGAAGGTGTTGATTCATTTTCGTGCTCCCTACTTAAATCGAATATCTCGAACTATGAATTTTATTAAAAACTACATCTTCAACTCCCAATACTGGTGGAACCTAGTTTCTTTCTTCAAATCTCAACAATCCATTAAAATTAATCTTGAATTTGACAACCTTCCTTTTTTTTTCGTATTTCTCACACCCCTCGTCTTAGAGTTACGCTCCCTTTTACTTTGTCCAATAAAGTTGAATGATTTTCCATCTGAACAACTTCCCTTCCAACTTTTTTGGACATCTTACCTCCACCCACAACTTAATCATTTCTATTATAAATTCCCGTTGAGTAGTTAACAAAGATACTTTTTCTCAACCCTTTCTGCTTAAGGCATCGACAAGCACATTTATTTAGGATTTTACGATCGTAATTCTTGACCAACTTCAACTATCACCATTAACGCATACTTAAATCTTTCTATGTAAAAATACCTTTCAAATACTTATGGTCTGAACATTCTCACAAAACTTCCAATAGAAATAATACCTTCCAAACATTCAAGGAAAACACCACTATAACTAACTTCGGACCGCGAGTCAGACACCCTTCCTTGTAGTAATTTTTTTTAATCAATCACGTAACTTTGAAATTGCACACACTTTATCCAAATTCCTATTTTGAAAACATTGTGTTTCCCATACACTTTTCTTAACAACCTCTTAGCTTGCATCATCACTAGACAACTCAATCGTCTAAGCGACCTACTACCAAAAAATAAAATACTACCTCTGACTTCCTCGAAGTCAAAAGGTTTACACACTTCCATTGACAATCAATTCTTGGCCCATGGTACAACTACCAATTCAATCTTAGGATAATATCAAATTTTCCACGTCAAATTGAAATTAAATCCACCGATATCACGCGACCTTTAATATCACAGGAATCACTATTCGTAATTTCTATATTTAGGGAATAGTCTAACTCCTCCTGAAGCAAATAAAATTTTTTGGCAAATTTGTCGAGCATAAATTTACAAGTGACACATGAATTAAATAACACGCAGCCGTTTAGATCACTGATCAAAACCATACCTTGCATTGTATCCTACATCGTCATGTTGGATGAATGTTCGGTTAGTCGACTTGGCGAAACTGATTCTACAAAAACCAGCTTGCCACTACCGCTGCCCTCATTGCTTCTACTTATTTTTCTACTCACTTACCTTGGAAAATCTCGAGCCAGGTGCTCCTTCGACCCACACGTGAAACATGTTCCCTTCCTCAGGCTTGGACAATTTGGTCCAATGTGGCCCCCCAAGCCACAATTGAAACACATCGTGTTTTCCTTCAAACAAACACCTACATGTTTCTTCCCGCAGTTGCTACACACCTCCATTTTATTCTTCTCATTCCCTTGCTGATTTTAAGTGGTGACATTTTTGTTCCACTTTCTTTTCTGAACATTACCCCTACAGCTACCTCTTGTCTTATCTCCCTTTTCACCTTCCGTTTCCCTATGCTCTTGATTGTATGTCAGTGTATTACCTTCCCCGTTTACGATAATCATCCTCTCTAGTCCTGTTGTGAATGGATTCGGTTGAAACATCGAGATTTAACTATACAGCCATGAATTCAGTTGATTTGCAAGTGCTCCGACCAGTAAGTTGACCAACTGCGGCACCGGGTTGGCGTCAGTTTCATTATTGTATGTATATTCCTCGGGGGTCTATTGACGCTGCTATCTTCTTTTAAGCGACATCTTACTATTTAAAATTTTCACTATTAGATCATCATTCATTCACGTATCAAAACATTTAAGCTGATCTCAATCACTTTTAGATAACACATAATATATCTTAATAAACAATGATATCTTTATTCATTTATTGCTCTAAAACATAACAAAAAAAGCCTTACTACCACTACATCATATATAATAAAATTCTAGAATTACCTCATCATATCCCTTTATTTATTTTAAAAATTAGGATTTTCATCATATCAACATTCATCATTACTTATTTATTATCTTATTATTTTTCTCGCAACCTACAAGGACATTCTACGTTACACCACTTCAAAACGCTCTTGCTCCATGACACAAGTCATCGTCCTGTGATCCATTGCATACCAAAAATAATCCTCAACTTACCAGTATAGTGGAAGTTTAAATCATGAGCCTTATCTATCGCTTGGCCTTCTTTGACTTATCTTCAATGTGATCTACATGTTTAAAAGATTTCACCCACGCATCTTTAGCTCTCTTTCGCTCTACTAACTCCTTTCTCAAATCATCATGCGCAATCTCGTTTCCACCTAATAACAATCCTCTTTAGCATCCTAACTAAGCTAATACATGCTCTACACCTCCTGGTCGTATGGTAAGGTATTGAATCATAACATTCTCTTGTGCTAATGTGGCTTAGTGCTCTATAACTTAACTTCTTGACCTTAACTTATAACTCTTTGTTATAATCACGCACTTCATCGATCACTTCTGCTTTGATAAAATTAAGGAATTAGCACTCAAGATCCTCCTCCTCTTGCTCATCCTTAATCTTTACCTCCTCAAATTCATTCCCACGATCAAACTCAAGCTCATGCCCAAGTCCTCAACTGACATAATGGCATAGCTTCCCTGATACTCTCTGTTCCCAGACTCTATGAATGTCTCAGGGCTCCTACTCCCTACTCCCTCCTATATCAGTTGTAAGACCCCGAATTTTATGAAATAAAAGTATTAAATTTTTCTTATAATTACTATTCAGTAAATGGTTAAATTGATAAATGTTAAAGTTAAGGGTGGTATATGATTTTTTTTTTCAAAATACACAAGTGGTTATAAAATATTCATTGTTGTCGAGGAATATTCGTTTGGTCGTGGAATATTCTTTCTGTCGGAGAATATTCGTATGACGGCGCAGCCATTTGTGGGCCCATAACAGAATAACTGTCGGGTGAAGAAAACGACAAATTTGAGTTTTTACAAATAACGACGTAGTTGTTACCGTTAACACTATTGGAATACCCGGTGGTTAAAATACAGTAATACGCGTTATTGCACAGTAGCACACGGTATTACACAGTATTTTTAAATTATTGATCCTTACGTAAGAAGACACTACTCAATAATTGTTATAGTAATTACTGTTCAATATTTTATTTTATTGATTCAATAATTACTGCGTTGATATTTTATATTATTGTTGCTCAATAATTGTCACTGCACATCATCTCCATTATCAGATTAATAATTCATATTATTTAGAATAATATTATTAGATAGCATTATTGACAATGTCTAGAAAGTTCTGTCTAAGGAGAGGTTTGGTCATCTAATTGCGCGCTAGTAAGGATTAATTCTTATCAGAAAGCCCCCCCTTTCCTGGGAACGGCCTGGTTGTCATAAATGTGATTTTGTAATATTATTTGAGAATAATTAATTATTGATCTATATGATAAGGAAATATTTATTTGATGTGGATATAAACGAGGGATATATTTTTGTGGTTAAAAATGAAGGAGTTAATGTTGAGGTGTTTTATCTGTATTTTTATCGGAACGGAGGTATTGAAAATCAAATTAGGGTTTTTGAGATATTTTGCGATGGTTATAATTTTTAATCTGACCGTTGGATCGTGGTAATATTTGGATATGTTATACATATATAAGTTGAGTATATGTCCACAAATTTTGAACCGTTAAAAATGAACGTATGATTTGTTTTGAATTTTACGAGATGACTGGTTCAAAAATTGTTGAATTTTCGGAGTTAATCATTTTGGTGGAAAATTCTAGAATTGGTGATCCCCACTTTTGGTTGGTGAAGATATGTGCTGAGATTTTTATTCAAATGTGGTGGGTGGGAATAGTAGCATGTAAAGCCTTCAGGTTGCAGGTTAAGTCTGCCTCGGCGTGCTACCATTTTCCTATAAATAGAGGGCTAAGTTAGAATTGAAAATCACACCAGAAACATAAGCTTTCTCTCTTTCTCTCTCTATATTATGAAGCATATTTTGTAAGTATTTAGATACTTTGAGAGTTGCTATTCAGTGCAAGTTTCCTTCGGCTTTGCATTCCAGTCAGAAATACTGCACTTTTTGAGGTAAGGGATAGTAAGGGATTTTAAGGGTTGTTATATTTTCCAGTTTCGTAAATTTTTTGACTTTCAAAAATTCTAGAAAAATTTGAAATGATATTTTGATGAGTTTTCTTGATTGTGTCCAAAAATGGTGATTTTTGGATGTATAGATTAAGAGTTATGAATTTTATGAGAAAAGACTATTTTAAAAGTAATTGCTTATAATTCCTTGTGGTTAACTCCAAAATTGATGAAATTTTTATTGGGGGTACATGTATATGATAGAAGTATACTCTGTAAATTTCAGAATTTTTGGACAAAAGTTCAATTTTTGATAAATGTCTAAATATTCGGCTGTTTTGGTCATATGAAAAATAGTAAATGAATTTTAAAAATTTTGAAAAAAATATATGTTCAATATGAGACTATATTCTGCTAAATCCCAGAAAAGAAATATTTTTGGAACTGATTTGGTATTTTTCATGAAAATGGACTAGTTATGAGAAAATGAATTAAATATGTTATGTGAAGTAAAAAAATTGAAAAATAGGATTTTATGGCTTGAGAATCCTATATGAGGTATATGCAGATTTTTGATGAGGGTTTTGGTTATTGATAATGAAATCTTATGAGTTTGACATTTTAGGATGATTAAATGTATTATTTAGTAAAGTATAAACAAATAAAATAAATTGTTTATAAGCTTAAGAAATATTAATATTTCAATATCATTATACCGAAATATTGGTATGTATTTTATTGTGGAATTTCTATCTTTTTGTGTCGGGTTTACTATTCACGAGTTATTATTCATGAGTTACTATTCATGAGTTACTACTCACGAGTTACTATTCATGAGTTACTATTCACGAGTTACTATTCACGACAAAATTGATTTCTTTTTCTAACTAAATTATAGTTGATTTATGAATATTACTCTTGAGATTAAATCTAGATGTTTTGGTTATATTGATTTTACTATTATATATAACATTTTTATAACCTTGATGTTGAAATTCTCTTTCACTAGAGTGTAAAGATGGGTAGATTATTGGTATGATCATGACTAGGGTTCTCTTTGGCCTATAGTGCAAAGTTGAATTGTTGATGAATATATTTGGCATGTAGTGCAAATATGAACTGTTGATGAATATCTTTGGCCTGTAGTGCAAAGATGATATGTTGTTGAATATCTTTGGCCTGTAGTGCAAAGATGAACTGTTGTTGAATATCTTTGGTCAGTAGTACAAAGATGAACTGTTGACGATTATCTTTGGCCCGTAGTATAAAGATGAAATTATTAGTATGATTATGAACATGAATTATGATTTAGTATAACTATGATCTTTGATATTTTAGGTAAAGACAAGTGATGAAAATTATCTTTGTCCTGGATGAGAAGAGGAATTTAGAACCATAAATATGATTATGAGTAATCAGATGAATGTGGACAGGAACTGTTGAGTGATGTTACAGGGATAAAACATTTTTGGTAGATTTTTAACATGGAGAGGATAATAGACTTTATAGTCTATTTAACTCTTCTAATGGATTGCTTGTTCCGCTGTAACTATGGTTGAAATTTTTATCATCTACCATATGTTCTAAATCTCTGATTTATTACTGATGAAGACTATTGATAATTTATTTATCTTTAGTCATGATATTCTTTACTGGGCTAGTTGTGCTCACCCTTTTGTTTCACAATTCTTTTCAGGTAATAAGAGTGTAGCTGGGTCGAGCGGGGGTAACAGGGAAATAGAACGGTGGTCATCATTTAGTAGTTATATTTGGTGAATCAAATAGGGTGAGGTGAACCCAACGTTGGAAGGGTGTTTTGTCACTATCATACAAGATGTCTAATGACATACAACCTCGTGTCATCATAAGACAGGGTTGTGCACATCCAATTGCTGAGTATATCTATGAGCACTACCTATATAATCTTGGTGTTAGTTTGAAGTATAATTCTCAATCAGAGACAGTGGAGATAATGATATGTCAAGAGAAGACTCCCCATTGGAAAAAATATGATAGTAATCTTCTCGTTTTTGTTTGTGGTATATTGGGTCAACCATGGATAATTCTATGACCATATGATATCTATCACAACCTAAAAGCATGACCTCCCATGTACAAAGGTTTCCTTGAGCACTTCCCAAAGATTCTCATTTCTAAAACAGTTTTTGATTATACCTTTATGTAAGGTGTCATTGTGAGGTGTTTTCCACGGTTGGGACATGAGTCACATTTGGTATATACTTGTATCCAAACTCACAGCATATGTGTTGTTGTATTTTGCACGATAATTATTGTAATAAAGTTGTAGTTATTTTCTGTACCATGTATTTGGCGACTCAGAATAGGTTGGATGGAATGGACCTATTTTGGGGTTGTCACATCAGTCATCCCGACAACAAAGTTTTTAAGTTTTATTTACTAATCATACAACTCATTACACATAATACATGTGAGCACATAGGTTTGTTATCACATAAGCACGTAAATTCTGTTATCAGTTTATCTTCGATGAATTTCCTCAATTCATTCCTTATAAATTGATGAGAATTTATCATCTCTTTGTTTTCGATCTCCTAGAAGGTTATAGCCTAAGGTTTCCCCACCAAAGGTTCATAACCTAAAACTTTGATACCAACTTGTAACACCCCTAAATCCAGGTACTTCAATCCCACAAATCTGATGTTCATTGATCCACGCAATTACATATATCTACCCAACAACAAAGGGTATAAATAAATCTCACAAGCATAATAGATAATCCTCCCATTAGAGGGTTACATAATATCAAATATATCCCAGGTTATCTAACCTTTATTTTTACAATCATAAGCATAATATTAAATATAATCATAATCAAGTCTATTACATAAGCTTCATAAATAAAAGATAAATTAAATGCCCTTTAATCATGTGCTTTGCACTTGTCCTTGCTTTGTATAAAGCTCTTTAGACTTCTTGACCTCATATGCATTGTTTTGTACAAGAGTGAGCAAATAATTGCCCACAAGAAGAATAGTACACAATAATAGTCTATGAATGACAATTGATTGAGCTTTCAATGGTAATGTACTCTTACCAGAATAATAAACTCTAATTCAAAAGCTATGAATTCAAAGGAATAATAAACTTTTAAGTTAACAATAGATATCAATATCAAAGGAATACACTGAGGGTCACAAGACCATAAACTATGTTCTAGGTTGTCAAGTATTTCTATTTTAACCTTTAGTAGCCTAAAAGACAATAATCATCTTCTATGCCCTAGGTTAATAGGTGTTTGTACTATAACCTTTAATAGTCTAAACGACTATGTGGACCATCATCTCGTACTATAGGTGATTAGCCCTTTGTACTATGTATTGCGCCAACATTTTAACGCTATTACATAGCTCTGAAATAATCCCCTGATATAGAGTTTTTCATCTCAGCTTAGATAAATACGTTTCGTACCAAAGAAAGTTTGGTTTGGAATTAGCTTCAAAGGAATTCTAAATCTTTAGAACACTCATCAGCCAAGTAACTATTTGCTCCCATAACTTGTGACGGGGACTGGAGTTATCACTTATAATCATGACGAATTGCTTGGATTTGTGCTCCAAAGTTCTCAAGAACTTCAAGGATCTTGATGTTGGGGTTTTCATCATAATCTTTAATCCTTGGTACAGATTTTCCGCCCTAGATGTTCCTCTCATGTGCAAGAGACTCTGTGGGGATTAACTTTACTTTTTGAGGATATGTATAACATATTCGATCATCGGTCCTCCCCGATGAGGATGTTCTTCCCTGGTTTGTATCACCAAGCCTTTCCAGTGTTCTTTTGTAGTTACTGCCAACAATTTGTGTGTGTCAGGGTTGCCTGACCTTCGCTAAAATGTACATCAACGGATGGAATCCCGGCTGGAGATAACGTCAATGATATTTGATCTTTGCTGACGTGTCCATTAACAGCTGAAATCATCGGATGGCTTCCGATGCTTCATTGGATTTACTTACCAACGACTGAGTGCTGTCAAGGTTTCTTGACCTTCGTTGAAATGTGCTTCAACAGCTAAAATATATGTAGTTTCCACGAGGGAGAAGTGTTTTGGAGTGATGACCTCAAGCTGACGGCATTAGACCTTCGTGAGGTATTACCGGATGTAGTTTTCAATAGTTGTGATCAGTGGTATAGTAAGCCTGTGTACGGGCAAATTCCAATGAGTGGTATGTAGACCTAGAGTTTGGTCCATGAAAACCAGGATTTCCGGCTCTTCCGCTCAATCGCGTAACATCTTTTTTCCTGATTTGGCCTTTTCAGCTTGTGAAAACTCCTTTACAATTTGAACTGGACCGAGCTGAAGGGGTGGGCCCCACCCAGGGGAGTGGTAGGTACACTTGCGGCTAGCCATGGGTGGTCTTTAAAGTAGTTGTGGCTTTCACAAGTTATTTTCAAGTTGCGCTGCACGGGAAATTCGAGAGCTCTTCTTCAAATCTGTTGAGTTCGGGCGTCTTTCTGCAAATTCTGTCACTATACAAGCGTTCTACACTGTCCTGGTAACGTATGCATGTATTCTTTTCCATTTTCTATTTGTTGGAAAATGACTTTTTATATGAAATGCATTTAAACACATAGTAGTTAATATGCATGTTCATATGTCTTGATAAAAAATATTCAACATAGTAAATGTTAGTATTAAACTATGATGAACAAAATGATGTGAAATTTTTGACTTTTGAAACAATCAAATTGGCACCTTTTTCTGCTATTTCTTATCCTATTTGAGGATAAATGAGCAAAGGTAGTAAAGCAAAGCAATCCTGATATTTAATCTAGAATCATGAATTGGGACTTTTATATTTATATGCATGTAGGATGTTTATGACTGTGGGTGGATGTGCTACTGAATTGCCACCTAGTCATGCCTATGTGCATGTGGTTAGTCCTATTTATAAAGGAGACTCTAGCAAAAATTTTCTAAAAGACTAGGCATTGGGTAGACATGCATTTTTAACTGTACTGTAGGCGTATGTTAAAGTAATAAAAGCATTCATACAGTCATAAAAGTGCATAAAAATAATGCTCTAGGTTAGAAGTTATCACACCCTTTCTGAGATGATTTGGAGATTTGTGTTCCAAATATTATTGATCCAGATGAACCGAGTAGTTCCCGTAGGACCACTTCAGGTGTCCAAAGGAGGGCTTCTGAAGTGCCTCGACCACGTTCAGTTAGACAACCTTGTCGTTTGGTGGAGGTGGCGATTCATCCTGTCCGGGTTGATTTACCAAATGTCAAGGATGAGTAGGAGGATGTACCGATAGCGGCTCCAGCTCCTGTTGTTAATGTTCCCTATAGGGATTTTCTAGGCATTTAGGTGGCTATTCTAGAGATTTTGGGTGATTTGGGTTGCCACCCCTTAGTTTACTTGCATGCAAATGAGGAAACAACTGGATTTCATCTTCCTTTTTTCCTATTGAGGAGGAGCAAGGATTTTGACATTGATTTGCATGTGATGTAGGTTCCCATCTTTACCCAGCCTCGAGGGAACTGGTTCATCATACACTCCCTGTATCAGGCTCTACATCCAGATTACCGATGTATTATGCATGGTTGGGGCTTTGGAGCGTTCTTTTCCATTCTACCTCGCCGTTGTCCTTGGGGTTACCTTAGGGCATTGTCTGAGTGCTGGTTTCATCAGACTCAGTCTCTCTATTTATTAGATTGTGAGGTGATGATGACACCAATGGATTGACAGTTTATCATCGGTATGGAGTTTGGAGGGGCGCTAGTGCCATGTACAGCGAATATTACCCCGACTGCCATCAGATCCTTGTTAGGAGTTTCGGCTGAGGCGCTCAAGGGCAGGACCGTCTACACGGGTCCTTTGAGCGTAGATGCTATGAGTGGGTTGTTGAGTGATCCCATGCCCGCTGATGTGAGAGTCATGGATCGCATTCTTTGGCGATTGTTCCTAGTTATTATCAGGGGTCGTTTCATAACTGATAACTCTTCTACGGTGTCATTCGCTTTGATTAGCACCACTTGAGAGGTGGACCGTATTGGAGAGTATGATTGAGGCTCCTATACTATTGCCTACTTCCTTAGGGGAATGCGTATGCGTTCGCAAGACTTGACAGAGGATTGGCTATGATTTTACCCATATCTGCTGGTGAGTATTTCTCTTTTGATTTCCAATGTACAAGTTAAGAGTGTTCACTGACAGCAGATGTTTTGCCTTTGTGTTGGTAGTTTTGGGCCTATGAGAGGCTTCCATGTTTGCATCCTGTGAGTGTGTTAGGTTTATAGACCTATCCACGAGGACGGTGATGGCATCACTCAATATTAGCGGAGGTTCCTATAGTTGAGGGTTTCACCCATTGTCGCTTACAATTAGAGTTGTTGACAACGGATGCCATCACTTGGGTTCCCTACTTTGGGGAACACTTGACAGTTGGATTTGAGGATGGATACCTAACTGGTGTCGAGCGCGTGATATCCACCCGTAGGACTCCTCTCTTCACAGTTGGAGGATGAGAGCTCTATTTAGGAGAGTGTGCTATTAGGAGGACCATAGGTGAGATTCGTGTGCCGATCTTGCCTCCTACCAGGCGTTATTGGCCTGTGTTATAGACACCAGTCGATGACATACCATTGATGAATATTGACAGACATACTTTGTCAGAGGGTCCACATACTCATGATATGTTCTATCACGGGTGGTCCCATCGTAGCATCAGAGCCTAGACCGACGCCACTCAGTTTATGGGGGATATGGTTCCTGTATCCGTGATGATGATGGATTAGATGGTCTGTGTCTGAGATCATACTCATTTAACATAGACTGACAGGTTGACCTGGAAGTTGGACCAGAAATTTTTTTTATCTGACATTTAGGCATAGATCCTTCAGAGGCAGATACTTTTGATCCTTCCAGCTCAAGCGCTGGCCCCTCAGGTGACCCTTATGGCTTTGTCGGTGTAGATCCTCCATTGTATAGGCCTGACATCCCTGTTGATAGAGATCCAGTGACTCAAAAAGAGTTACATCAGGTGGACATGATTGATGATGTAGACACCATTGTCTTCTTGTGATGTGTATTCTTGTTATCTCTTTTGACAGTCCTCTGTTAGATTTTGGGTGGATGTGCCCCATTCTCGCTATATCTTTCGATAGGCCTCTGTTAGTAGTAGGCTGTATGTGCCCTATTTCCCTATATTTTCCAGTTGTAAAGAGATGATGTATGGATGATGATGTATTTAGGAATGTATGTACTGTTTTCCATTCCCCACATCATATTGTCATCTATTGTTTATCATGAATTTATCATTTTATGCATATGTATGTATGTCCAGAGACATTCAACATTGACCCTTGGATGGTTTTATGATACGGCCCACAAAGATATCTTCTTCGACAGTCAGCCACATAGATCACACCCCACCAGTATTGGTGGCATCCCGTCTGAGATCCTGGTATGATAGTATGACACCCCTAGATAGGGTGACTGTAGATCAGCTATTACAACATTCCCTCCTAATGTTTCAGGTTCTCTCGGGCTTTATAGATGGCGTGCTAGAGCATTGGGTATCGGAAAGGAAGGTTTTTTGGTTTGGTACCCAGGAGTTGACTCCTACATTAGAGGAATACGAGCATTTGACTGCTTTGCCCTTAGACAGACCTTGTGCTCAGATAACTGTTGGAGATATACGCCGGCAGTTCATGACCCTCACTGGGTTGCGGCGTAGAGTAGTAGAGGATGATATTACATCTGGCAATGTATTATCCCAGAGTTTCCTAATAGATAGGTTTGGCTCACAAGACAGCTATGCTCCGCACTCCGGGGATTTTACCACACCAGAGGATCAGTGGCATTTGGCCAGAGTGGATGTACTCGTGATATGTATAATGGCATATGTGTACATGTCACGATATTTGGATGAGCTGGACATCGGTATTATCATGGCAGTGAGAGCTCTCAGGGAGGGTCATACCATTATTTCGATGATTGTGGCAGAGACGTTGAGGTCGATCACGTTTTACAGTACCTACCCTGCAGGGGTATTTACAGGCAGCTTGGTTATGTTATATGTGTGGTTTATGTCACACTTGAGACCGATTGGCACTTTTCGACAACACGGGTACTGCTTTACCCTGATATAGCTATGTCTTACTCCTTTCAGCCATCGGAGTGTATAGACGATATGTCTTGGTCAGTATTCTTGGCAGGGATAGGAGATTCGTTTGGCATCCTATCGTGTATAAGGCTCAGTTCACCCTATAGCTTCATTACTTATGCTCCGAGCATAGATTATTTTCCTCTAGCTGGTTTGAGGGGCATGATTACCTACCACCTACTGGCTGTGATGTCACAGTTTGACTAGTTCCAGGACTTCCATCCTTTTGATGGGGCGTTAGGTCAGCTTATGGTTTCTCACCATTTATCAGCAGAGGACAGATCCAGGGTTTATGCCTGTTGGGATCAGCGTGAGCATGCTGAGTTTTCTATTAGCCATCCTGGCTATTTGTTAGAGTATTCTGCATGGATGGAGACAGAGACTTCATCGGTTGCGATAGTATCCATAGTATCGGGTATTGATTCAGATGATGGAGAGCCCATAGAGGACATTTATTCTCCCACTAAGGAGGAGTTGTTTGCTGGTTCGACATCAGTTCTAGTTGACTCTCCCAGTACTTCTGGAGCTGTGACTCCCCCTTCAGATTATTTAGTGCAGAGTTCGAATTTGATGACCTTCGAGAGAGATCAGGCCAGGGCATTGATGTTGACAGCTGTTGATGGGAGAGATGCCGCTCTATTTGAGAGGGATGATGCCTTAGCTCGTATAGATACCGCTATTGTTGAGCGGGATGAGGCCAGATTAACCAGAGATGCAGTGATAGTTGAGCGGGATAGCGCCTTATCTACGCGGGATGTAGCCGTTACAGACAGTACCACAGTGAGGTCCCTTACTACTGGCATCATTACAAAGATGAGTACATATATTGATGAGCATAGTATCACCATACAGATGGTTGTAGATCTGTTATCTCACGTAGAGACCTTTGTACAGGAGATCACAATGCTACCTCCTTCTTCTGAGAAGGATGCCATGTTAGGCTTGATAGCTCGCATATACACTGACTTATAGATGGACTTGTATTTTCCTTCACAAACTAGCTTAGCCATTTTGTCATGTATAGTACACATTGTATATATCAAACAACATTATTTATAGTAGGGAAATATTTTTTGATTCACTATCCTTTTAGTTATGCATTGATACTTTCTTGATAATTGCCTATTTCTTCAGGGCTTGTGAGCTCGATGTATTCTAAACTCCTCCTTGATGGATGGACATTGAGATGTCTTAGGATCTTTTAGAATGGATCATTGATCTATGTGTATCCCCTACCTCTTTGTTGTCTTGGGACTGGTTTCTATATATAGATGTGGAGAGGAATGTGGCTTTCCTCTTTGAGGTTGACCGCACCACAGATGGTCGACAGTACTCCTCTGTTTGGGGGAGCCTAGTTAGTTCCATCTCTTATGGATTGGTGTTTCTCTTTGAGGATCAACTACAGCTTAGATGGTCGCCGAATCTCCAGTTTACATGGGGAGGTCAGGTAGTTCCATCCCTTTGGTCTGAAGCCAATGAAATGTAGTGGATTGAATGATGATCTCAGTACCGTTGACAAGTGTTTATGTTTTGGTAAGGCGTAAGATCGAACCATGAATGGTTTCCTACTTACTCCTGTTGAAGTGGAGATCAGGTATGTGTAGTTCAAACCTGGTGTGATGGTTCAATGCTGTATGTGGCAAAAGGATGTAGAGATGTGTTTTTATTTTTGTTTTCTTGTAGTGAGAAGGGTGTAGAAATGTTTTTGTTGTTTTTGTTTCATTGTGACCGGACCATATAAAACATGGCTGCCTACATACTCCCATGTATCAAGGAGATCAGGTCGGCGTTGTTCGTCCCATGTTTAGGACAGTTTGCAACCAATGAAAAGTTTGATCCCAGGTTCAAAACAAACTGCGGGGGAGAGAGTTTAATCCCGTGTACAGGACAAACTGCAGGTGTGAAAAGTCTTATCCTTATTGGGGTAAAACTACGGGTGTGAAAGGTTCAATCCCTGATGGGATAACCGAAGGTGAGTAACGGTTCAAAACCAAGTTTAGAAAATGGATCTGGCGATCCGAAACCAGGCTGCTGGTTAGAAAAGTATGTTTGTCCCTGATGGGGCAGATGAGTGTGAAGAGAAGTTGCATGTAGTGAAAGGTTAGAAAACCTGAAATAACTTGGGATCTGGTGATCCAAAACCAAGATGTTTGCTTGATGGTATCCTCAGACATATTATCGTTGCACTGTGTCCGAGTTGATAAGCTGCGGAAATTTATCACCGTCAATTTCTTATAATTTGAGAGCACCTCCTGTCAATACCTCCTTGACAATAAAAGGGCCTTCCCAACTCAGGGTGAATTTCCCCTTAGATTGATCTTAGTTGTCAATGATCTTCTTCAAAACCAAGTCATGTTGTTTAAACTACCGTAGCCAGACTTTTCTGTTGTAGGACCTGGCGATCCTCTATTGATGTAACTGACTGTGGAAGATAGCAGTGGCTCGCCTTTCTTCTATTAAAGAAAATTGGTGATACCTATCTTGTACCCATTGATCTTCATCTAGTTGAGCGTCTATCAACACTCTGAGGGATTCCATTTGCACTTCTATGGGGAGCACTACTTCCATCCCATAGGTTAATGCGTAGGGGGTTGCCCTAGTGGAAGTGTGCATTGATGTTATGTAGGCTAACAGAGTCAAAGGCAATAAGTCAGGCCATCCTTTGTGATTAGTGGACATCTTTTGGATGATCTTTTTGATGTTTTTGTTAGCTGCTTCAACAACATCATTCATGTTTAGACGGTAGATGACGAAGTTGAGATGTTTGATATGGAATTTCCTGCACAACTCCTCCATCATTTTATTTGAGGTTCTTAGCATTGTCTGATGCAATTACCTCTGGTTGTCCATATCGACAAATGACATTGTTTTTGACAAAAGCAATGATGACTTCTTTTGTAACCCAGGGGAAGGAGGCTGCTTTTACCCATTTGGTGAAGTAGCCGATCATGGTGAAGATAAACTGATGCCCATTACTGGCTTTGGCCTCGATGGGCTCGATCACGTCCATTCCCCACATTAAGAAGGGCCAAGGCGAACTCATATTGTGGACCTCCCTCGGAGGGGCGTGGATAGCATTCCCATAAATTTGGCATTGATAACATCTCTTAACGTGATCATCACAGTCCGCTTTGAGTGAGAGCCAGTAATGCCCTGTTTTGAGGATCTTCTTTACAAGTAGATGGCTGATGAGTGGGATTTATACCAGCGAATTAAATCCTTTTGTTGCTTAAGTTGTCGCCTGTTTTCAATCTTTTAGTTAGTTTTTATGTATTTATATTATTGTTTTGAAGTTTAAGTTCTCTCCAGGCAGGCTTTACAGATTGTTCCAGCTTTCTTAGGCATTTTTCCTGTACTGGTGCTGCATCGCCAGTTATTACACTTGGAAGCCGCGCTGCAGCGCCGGATGTAGCTTAGAGCTACTGGAAACTCGCACCCCGACGCCAGGAGCCAGCGCCAAGGCCGGCACCCCAGCACCACAAATGGCACCCCAGCGCCACCACTCGCGTCCCAACGTCTCTTGTTAAGCATATGCTCGCGCCACAGCATGAGCTGCGGTGCCCAAATAGTAAAGAGTCTTTAATGACCTAGAAGAAATAGGGGGCAAGTATTTATAGAAAGCGAAGCCACCTGCATTTAGGATGGAATATCAGAGATATTGACAGAGAACTTATTGCAGCTTAGACGATGATTTATTTTCTATCTTTCTAAAAGAGAAAGAGGCTATGCTTCATAGAGGAAGATTTATTGCATCTAACTGCTGCTCAGCTACTACGCAGTGAAGAGAAGATTTGGAGACAGAACACTTCCAAATAAGAGTTTTCTTATTCCAAATCTCCGATTTATTTGTGTATTAACTGATAATGTTGAATGTATTAAAGATGTGTGTTAGTCCCATAGTTATGAACTTATTCCATTTTTAGGATTGCAACGTAACCTTTTGTTTAGCTTAATTAACTTTCTCACCAATTTTATATAATGAATCATTTTGGAATGGGTTGTTGTATTTCTTATTTTAATGATTGATTGCTTGATAAAGAAATTGGTATTGATAGTAATGAAAATTGACAAATGGACATTATTTTCTGTCTTTTAAATACAACAACACTTGTTATGACCATGCCAATAGAATGTGTGCATAATATGCTAATAGGATAGACATATCCCTATTTGCCTTGTGTGACCTTAAGACTTAGCTTACTGACCTTGACCTAGTTATTTTCACCAATAGACATATTGTGATTCAGCTGGGTAGAGACGTGCATTTGACCTTCGACAGAAGCTTATGCGTCTATACTATTCTCGTTTGACCATTCCTCGATTCGTTTGTAATTTGGAGAGTTAGGAGATTAGGCGATGCATTAGGGGAGTTGTAATCCTATCTTTCCTTCTTAGGACAACCACTTTTCTTATTCTTATAGTTTTAATCATATAGCTTAACCATCCATCTTTTTTCACTTGTTTAGATAAGACTAGTAGCGACTTTACCTTAATATTTGTTTCCTCTTAAGACTTTGTCCTCGTGGGTTCGACACTCTACTTTCATATATTACTTGTGGACTACGTATACTTGCGCGCGATTTGGCAATAGCTAATTCGATCAACAAGTTTTTGACGCCGTTGTTGGGGAGGTCTTATCCATCTCCCCATCTCCGATAGCCCTTGGGTTAGTCCTATCCAGTGCGTGCCAAAGAAGGGAAGGATGACAGTTGTGTCAAATGAGAACACGAACTGATACCCACCAGGACGGTGATCGGGTGGAGACTGTGCATGGATTACAGGAAACTTAACAAATCAACCTGTAAGGATCATTTTCCCCTTCCATTCATTGATCAGATGCTTGATCGGTTGGCTGGGCACGAATATTATTATTTGCTAGATGGGTACTCGGGGTACAATCAAATTTCTATTGCTCCTAAAGATCAGGAGAAGACAACGTTCACATGTTCGTATGGGACCTTTGCCTTTCAAAAAATGTCTTTCAGACTATGTAATGCTCCCATAACATTTCAGCGGTGTATGATGCCGATCTTTTCTAATATGGTTGAAAAGACCCTGGAGGTCTTTATGGACGACTTCTCAATATTTGGGAGCTCGTTCGATAATGGCTTGACAAATCTGACTGTCGTTCTCCATCGATGTGTCGAAGCCAACCTAGTGCTGAATTCGAAGAAGTGTCACTTCATGGTTGAAGAGGGCATTATTTTGGGCCATCGAGTTTCTGTAGGCGGAATTGAGGTTGATAAGGCAAAGATAGATGTGATCAATAACCTTCCACCGCCCACCTCTGTGAAAGGGATAAGGAGTTTTCTCGGGCATGCTGGGTTCTGTAGAAGGTTTATCCAGGACTTCTCACGGATTACCAAACCATTATGCACTCTATTGGAAAAGGACATGCCTTTCCAATTTGATGAGGCCTGCTTGAGCGCCTTTGAGTTATTAAAGAAAAGGCTTGTCACGACACCTATTGTGATAGCTCTAGACTAGACCTACCATTTTGAACTAATGTGTGATGCCAGCGACTTTGCAATCAGGGAAGTGTTGGGCCAGAGAAGGGAGAAGGTCTTCCACACCATTTACTATGCCAGCAAGACATTAACTGATGCTCAGTTAAATTATACCACCACTGAAAAGGAGCTGCTGGCAGTAGTCTATGCTTTTGACAAGTTTCGTTCCTACCTCATAGGAACGAAGTTGATTGTATAAACCGATCACTCGACAATCAAGTATTTGATAGAAAAGAAGGATGCTAAGCCGAGATTGATACGGTGTGTTCTGCTTCTCAAGGAGTTTGACTTGGAAATTCGAGATAAGTAGGGGACAGAAAATCAGGTTGTAGATCACTCGTCAAGGTTGGAAAACACCACGCCCTCGGGAGATGCTAACAAAGCCATCAATGATTTCTTCCCTGACGAACAACTTTTTGCTGTCCAAAGCAAAGTGTCGTGGTATGCGAACTTTGCCAATTACGTCGCTCGCCAAGTGCTTCCCCATAACTTGAGCTATCAACAAAGAAAGAAATTCCTAAAAGATGCTAAGCAATATCTGTGGGATGAGCCCTTCCTTTTCAAACAGTGCTCTGATCAGATTCTGCGAATATGCTTATCGGAAGAAGAAATTAAAGTTGTGTTACACCACTGTCACTCTTAAAATTATGGAGGTCATTTTGGAGGCCAACGAACTGCTGCTAAAGTGCTTCAGTCTGGATTTTATTGGCCCACCCTATTCAAGGATGCATACACATATGTGTTGAACTGCGACAGATGCCAACGGGTGGGCACCATATCAAGACGACATGAACTACCACTACAGAATATCCTGGAGATGGAATTATTTGATGTATGGGGCATCGACTTCATGGGTACATTCCCATCCTCTTTCAACAATCTCTACATCCTTGTGGCAGTGGATTATGTCTCAAAATGGGTGGAAGCAGTTGCCTTGCCGATAAATGATGCTAAGGTAGTGCTTCAATTCCGTAAGAAGAATATTTTCACCCGTTTTGGCACGCCTCAGGCTATCATTAGCAATGAAGGGACGCATTTTTGTAACAAATATTTTGAAGCCCTCCTAGCCAAGTATGGGGTGACCCATAAGATCGCCACTGCCTACCACCCACAGACCATCGACCAAGCTGAAATTTCAAATCGAGAGGTGAAACGAATCTTGTAGAAGATTGTTAACCCAAATCGTAAAGACTGGTTTAAGAAGCTCGATTATGCATTGTGGGCCTACCGCACAGCTTATAAAATGCCTATCGGAATGTCTCCGTATAGGGTTGTCTATGGTAAGGCATGCCATCTTCCAGTGGAGTTGGAACACAATGCTTATTGGGCTATCAAGAAGCTTAACTTTGACTTAGAGGCAGCTGGTGAAAAATGTCTCTTGCAACTCAATGAATCGGATGAGTTTCGTCTGCAAGCGTATGAAAACGCTAAGTTGTACAAGGAGCAGACCAAGAGGTGGCATGATAAGAAAATCCACGAGAGGCACTTCGAACTGGGCCAAAAAGTTCTTCTATTCAACTCCCGTCTGAAGTTATTTCCAGGGAAGTTAAAGTCTAAATGGTCGGGGCCATTCACAGTAGCCAAAGATGTACCCGTATGGGGCAATAGAGGTTTAGGATCCCAATTCTGATAAAACCTTCAAGGTTAATGGACAGCGGATGAAACATTACTAGGGCGGCGAGGTTGACCGCAGAACACCTCCGTCACATTGGGAGACCAGGTGTAAGACAGGGAAACAGTCAAGCCGACGACTCTAAATCAAGCGCTTGATGGGAGGCATCCCCATCTCAGTATCAACAAAATGCTTTTACTTTTAGTAACTTCAATATTCTTTTGGTTGTCTTTAGTTTCTATCTGTGGTTTTCAACTTAACCTGTGGTCTGTACAGTGCGTGTATGCTAGTTCGAGTCTGTCAGTAGTTAGGACTTGTGTGTGTTGTAAAGTTTATGTTGGCTTGAGGTCTGATATGAGCTTTTGACCTGTGCAGGATTGCTTAGCTTTGACACTCCGCGCCGTGGCGCCACTGTCTCTATTGATTCTTGCACCCCAGCACCATTCTCGGTGCCCCAGCCTTGAGTGTTCGAGCTGCAGCGTCGAAAAAGAGAAGAACTATGGTAAACTCGCACCTCAGCGCCGTTGTTAGCACCCCAGCGCCGTTGTTAGCGCCCCATCACCGTTGTTAGCGCCCCAACGCCTCAATCAAGCTGAGTCTCACGCCCCAGCGCCATAGTGGGTATCCCTCTGCGTCCTGGCGCAATGCCCCGTACCCCGTGCCCTGGCGCCATGCCCCGCGCCCTGGCGCCATGCCTCGCACCCCGGCGCTATCAGCGTGTTTTTTGATATTTAAATGAGGTGTTTCACTTCAATTACAGAGTCTCCCTCATCTCATATCAGTTTCTCCTCACCAAGCGACGTTATCTCTTCTCCCAGAGTCGTTAGGCAACCCAACCGACCCGTTTCGTACTGTCTGGGTGCCCAATCGACGTACGGTTGCTATTCAGACCGGTGTTTCTCTCTCCTCTGTGTCCTAAAGGTCTATTTAACTATAATCGGTCAAGAGCTGTGGTAACGTTCCTTCTGTGCTAAATCTCTCCTTTTATCCCTTTGATCTTGGTTAAAATGGCTTCTAAGCGTCCAAGGACAAGTATTGGCCCTTCTCCTCCATCCTCTTCCTGAGCCCGTGCTCAGACTTGGGATGTGCTGAAATTTCCAACGGAGGAGGCATATCAGAGGTATACTCAAAATGTTTTGTCTCGCAGTCTGGTGCCTGAGAGAGGGCTTCGGCCTGATGATAAACTGGATGGTGAGATGAATGAAATGATCTCCAAAATGAAATGAGTGCATTTCACCAAGCAGCCAGAATCCACTGTGGTAGCGATGGTCAAGGAGTTTTATGCTAATGCCATTCCGGATGGCAAGTCGACAGCACCTGTGAAAGGGAAGTTTATTCCATTTGATGTCAAAGCCATCAATGAAGTGTATGGGACTTCTAATTTTGACAAGCATGACTACACGGAGAATGGGATTCGGAGTTACAAGTCTGATGACATTGTTAGCAGGCTCTGTAAGCCCGGGACAGTGTGGAAAACGAATGAGTACACTGGTTAACGCACGTCTTTTCCTTCACAGGCGCTTAGTTGTTATGGTAAGGCGTGATACGCCTTTATCTGTGCTAATATTCAGCCTTCGCACCATATGAGTGATGTCACTCGGGAGAGGGCAACACTTCACTATGCCATTGTTTTGGGGTTAAAGATTGATGTGGGGGCTTTGATAAATGAATCCATCAAAAAGGCTATCAAGAGCAAGGTCATGTCTGGCCTTCCCCACCCATCTCTTATTACCCATCTATGCAAAAGGGCGGGTGTTTAATGGGAGAACGAAGATGTCACCCTGCCTCCAATGTCAGTCATTGATCATCATCTCATTAGCCGATATGCAGTTTGGGAGGGAGCGCCATCGCATCCCCGAGGAAAAGGATTTCTGCCAGCGCCTCAACCGCCACCATCCGATGATCCACAGCTATCTAATGAGGCGGGACCCTACACTCAAGTGCCAGTTCCCCCTTCTGCTGAGACCGTTGATTAAGGGACCTTTGCGCAGATTCTAAACAGCCTTAGTTTCCTCCACTGTAAGATTGACCATGTCACCGGGTGGCAGAGCCAATTCCACCATTTCCATGCAGAGTTCGCCAACACGCTCTCCAACATTAATGCTGCTCAGGGTGGCAATGACGCGGACTTCGTGCCATTCCCATTCTCGGCGCCTCCAATCTATGCGCCGTATCCACCACAATTTCTGCCACCTGCTAATGAGGCACGCACGACCGAACCAGTAAATATAGATGATGATGCTTGCGCCGATGATGATGATCTTGACTTGTTCGGTGCTAATGAAGATTTTGGTCATGATGGTGATGAAGGCGGTAGTGTTGCTAATGTTTGATGTTGCAGTCTATAGGCCAGTGAGGATGCGGGCCAACTTTCAAGTTTGGGGGAGACTTCCTTTTATTTATTTATTTATATATGAATTGTGTTAATTTTATCGTATTTCTATTTCAACTGCTGTGTAAGGATTTTAGGATGATGTTTGGGCTTGATAGCCCCAAACTCATGGTTTAATTTTTATGTTATCTATTGTGTTTATAATTGTGGAAAAAGTTTTTGGTTTATGGATGCATGTTTTAATTTATCTTGGATGCATGCTTTAATTTATCTTGGATGCATGTCTTTGCTTAGTAGTGTGAGGGCCCCGGATCCAGGTCCTAAATCACCTCGGATCCGGTTCGATCATTCTATACAACTATTACTATTTGCGGAAGATATAAACATAAATTATTTATACAATACATTTTACACACTATTCCCCAAGGTCGAGTAACCTTAACTTAATACACATTACATAACTTACTTGACTTATAAAACATAAGATACAACACAAGTACAAATCTACTGCACGCGTATACTAAAGCTGGATTTGTCTTTAACCTTTTCTTGTACCCGACGCATTCGCCTTAATCTGCAATGTTTTATCATGATATAGCAAGGTTGAGCATAAGGATTGCCCAGCAAGTTTAAATTCAACAATATAACGATATATCATGATTGAAGAGTTTGAATAATAAGCTGGCTATAATTCAACAATATAATTATAAACTAGCAGGAACAAGTTTATGACTGAACAAGTATTATACATGAATAAATATTTCTGAACCGAAGGGTATTGAAGGTGATCAGCCTTTCATACCTGACTTATACATGCAATATGTACAGAGTACAATTATACATGGCAATCAGCAATGATTAACCTTAAGCTTATCCGAATAAAACACTCTTAGTAGAGTTAAGTAAAACAAACTTGCCTGAACCGTTGATTACCGCTACACAATTTATATCGCCTTATCCAAAGACTTAATATTAGTAATATAGATATCCAATATTAGAATAATATCATCACAATATAATACTATTATATATATAGATATACATAGAATAACCTAAACACATAACACATAAAACATAATTCTATCAGTCTATAATACACATAAGACTTTGTATCAAGTCAAACTATTGCAGTCTGAGTTGAGCCCGACACAAATCTGACATCCCGACGGTCTAGTTGGACTTTTATCGAGTCTAAGTTCAATTAAACTCTGACATAAACACTTAACAATTATCCCAGATAATTTCAATAACAGTCGAACTATTTTTTCAAGTCTCATAATAATTTTTCACATAATTATTATCATTTATCGCGAATTTTCATTCATTAAAAACGTATTTAAATGAATTAAATACCACACAATTCTTTTATCATTAATATTTATTTATTTTCAAATATTAATGAAAATCATCACATAATTTTATAATATATTTATAATATCACAAAGTATTTTTAATACATCGAAATCATATATATATGATTTTTAAACACTTAAATCCATAATCCAATAATTTCTTTTAATATTAAAATATTAATATTTTCATGACAAAATATCAAAAGTTATATTTTATAATTTAAAATATTTTTATAACACTTAAATTATTTCCATATGATTTATAAAACATTAATTCTATTTTTCCATAACTTATTTAATATATTTATTAAATAAACTAATCATCATTAATATTAATTAATTAATGAATTTCATCCTAAAATATTAGAAGTCATCAAAAATAATTTAAAATATTTTCTTATACCATAATATTATTTTTCATGATTTTTTATGTATTAAAACTATTTTTAAATAATTTATTTAATATTATAATTAAATAAATTAAATACCATTTATATTCCAAAAATATTAAATATTTATGAAATATACTCTAAATAATTAAAAACTATTTTTTAGAATTTAAAATAAATTTTTGGAAATTTTTAAGTATTTTTAGTAATTAAAATCTATTTATTTCAATTAATTTAATAATTTTCAGAAATTAGAAATTAAAACTGTCACTTAAGGACCCTATAGCGACAGAACCGTCGCTATAGGTGTTCTTCGTGTTCTTGAGCAAGAACACAGAACTTCATAGCAGTTAACAAGTAGGCAGGTTTGACCGTGAATAGATTCTTGGTCTTCATGATTCTAGGATAGTGCTGTTGTTACACATGTAGTATAAGTGTAATACTATAACTACAATTAAATTTCATGGCCATTCAACAACCGATCAGAGAGATATAAGCTCTTCAAATCGTTGTCAGACCATGTTCTTAAGTTTCTGGGTTTTCCAGAATCGACGTAGCTACTTTGAGCCTTTAAATCTTTGCCTTCCCAGCTTGGTTTGTGCGATATAAATGTTCAATCCTGTAGTACTTATGTCAGGGTACACGAACGTAACCCTAACGCACCCTAACAACATCACATGATCGCGATCTGGCATGGTCAAAGTAGGGGTCCGAATCTGTTCATGAGAAATCTGGGTTTCCCAGATTTCATCAAGAAGCTGGTGGTCAACGGTTGTTTGACCGGTACTATCTTTGATCATGTGATAGATCTAATAGTTCTGATGGCTTAGATGTGTAATATGAATGTCAGGCTACAATACCAAAACAACAACGTGACCTAAAACATAACAGACAAGCAAGATCAACGCCTGCAAAAATGCTGTCAGGCGTTATAGGTTTCTGGGTTTGCCCAGATTTCCAGAAATCGTGCTCGGCCAACGCCTTTTGACCACCTATAAAACGAAATCCAGACATGCTATGACCCTCTTTTCAATTTCAAATCGTAGACCACATGGCATAGAACAGATCTAACGCATAAAACACACAAAATATCGAACACATAAAGATCTAGAGGGCCTGACATTTGACTGTCAGGTCACTTTTTGAACTATTTCCAGATTTTTCAAAACTTTAGATTCGAGCATCTGGATGTTATGGATCCATGATCTAACAACCCATATCACTTATAGACACTTTATAACATATATTTAACCAACAACTAACATTAAACATCATAAGATCAAAGGATGTCCAAAAATTAGGATTTATACCTTCTTATGCTTTGATTTCTTAAATCTGATTCTTTGTTGCTGATCATGGAATGTCAAGACAGGATATAAGCTTTAGTTCTCACTCTTTCTCACCCTAAAATTTCGGATTTGGGCTAGAGAGAAAAAAAATTGGCATGTATGTGAAGTAAAGTGATATTTCTTTTCTCTCTAATCTATATATCTTACAAGTTAATGTATATAGCTGGCCTTTGGTGACTGATTGCTGCTGATTTGTGAAACATAAGCCACATGCCTAGGCTTAGGGTTAGTGAACAACCCACATAGGATATAACTTACAAGTAACCTTATAAATAATGCTAGAAGGCTATTTTGGTCATTTGACATTAATTTTTAATGGCATTTTGGATATTTGCCAAACCCTTAAGGTTTAGGGTTTGATTAGGATTTAGGGTTTAACCCCTAACTTTAAAAAAATTTAATTTCTAACATTTCCGAATTTCGATTTTCAAAAATAGAAAATTAATATTTCTAAATTAGAATTTGAATTTTCTAATTATATTAAAATTTCTTAATCACTAATTAAATCTTGCTAATTAGGATTAGCATTCCCTAATTACAATCGCAAATTAAGTAATTAGGGTAAAAATGATGATTAGGGTTTATAACCCACGAATTAGGGTTTTCTAATAGAAAAATAATTTTTCTAAATTAGAAATTAGATTTCGTAATTAGATTAGGGTTTTCTAATTACTTATAACTTGAAAATTAGGATTAATATTTCCTAATTATCATTTAAACTATTTAAATTAACAATTAGGCTTTCCTTAATTAAAAATTAGGATTCCGGAGCAGAAATTAGGATTTCCAGAACCGATTTTAGGGTTTCTTGTAATTCACTAGAGTTTTCTAAGGGAACGTTGACGTTCTTAATATATACCTAGGGTTTGTTACAGATATCAATTATCTGGTCAACCCTTGACCCTTAACCACATACTGTACACATATACACAGAACATACTTACGTATTTCCTTAATCCTGAATTATTCACCTAAATCCTTCACAGAATTTTGAAATCCTCAAAATTCCTTCTTAAAAATCTCAAACGCATACACTTATTTTCTGTCTAGGTTCTAATTTTGAACTTTAAATCAATTAATAAAAATTTTTAAAAATTTCCTAAATTCTCGGGTTATCACAAGTAGTATGTTAAGTTTCATATAAATACATACTTGTGGTTATATATCTTTTGTTTAGGAATATCTTGACTAAGTCAAATATTATTTTGCCTAAAGCCTCATTTTTTTTGGGTGTTACACTTATTAATCGGTATACTTGATGCCATGTGTTATGACTTTGCCCTATTTGGGCATGGGTACTTTATAGTTATAGTTTTTTCCTAGTACATTTTGATTAACTCTAACCCCCATTTCTTTAATTGTTTATATGTTGGGTTAAGGTTATTTTTTGGTCAAGTTTTGAATGTGGCTTATGATAAGCAGTATAATTGATGTTTTCTTTGTATAGGGTCAAAGCCATGCGAACTAGGGGCGTGTTATTTAGATAAATCAAAACTATTTGCGATCCATCATTTTAGCGAGCACTGACTAATTGTCTTTTCTAGTTATGTGTCCAGATTTATGTTGTCTTTTTATTGTGTTAAAAATATGTACGCTATTAAAAACTCTGTTGATTTCAAGGTAATTAAAGATTTTGAGGCTTTTACACTTTCGGGTCTAATGTTCTTGTAAAAAAAATAAAAAAATTATAATAACAGTCCTACGGTGGGTTGAGATGGAGCGTGGAAATGCACTCGCCCATAAACATAGGCGGGTAATATCGATTGTGGACTTATGCTGTTTACGTGGCCTTTGTACTTGAGTTATTAGATTCTTAGAGGTGTTTTACACCTAGTGCCCTAAAGTCTTCTGGCTTGGGAGTCATTGATCGAAAGCTTGCTAATGGGTGCTCTGTTTAGTCTCAAAGTAATCAAGAACTCTATAAGTCGGCTATTACATCTTTAGTTAGAACTTTTGAACCTTTTCGTGTTTATGCGTCTTGTCTTAATGCTTGTTAATCATTTTAGTTGCATAGTAAGCTTATTAGTATCACAGTCGACTGTGTGATCTGATTTTGGGGTATGACTAGTTTAGATGTTTGGTCTGCACACAGACAAAATGGATCAATTACGGTCTCTTATTTATTACTAGACATTAAGCCCTTGGTTGTATGCGCTTTGTCCCACTCTATGAGGATGTTTATGATTTTGCTTAGGGGCCATATGATTAGTCTATATGGTTAATCTTCTCTCGTATTTTGCAATATTGGGTTTGAATCTCTATTAGTTTGTTTGAGGACAAGCAAAAGCTTAAGTTTGGGGGTATTTGATGAGTGGGATTTATACCCGCAAATTATATCCTTTTGTTGCTTAAGTTGTAGCCTATTTTCAATCTTTTAGTTAGCTTTTATATATTTATTTTATTGTTTTGAAGTTTAAGTTCTCTACATGTAGGATTTCTAGATTGTTCCAGCTTTCTTGGGCATTTTTCTTGTACTGGCGCCGCAGCGCCAGTGTTACACTTGGAAGCCACGCCGTAGCGCCAGATGTAGCTTAGATCTACTGGAAACTCGCGCCCCGGCGCCAAGAGCCAGCGGCCCAGCGCCAAGGCTGGCGCCCCAGCTCCACAAACGGTGCCCCAGTGCCACCACTCGCGCCCTAGCATCACTTGTTAAGCCTATGCTCGCGCCGCATCGTGAGCTCTGGTGCCCAAACAGTAAAGAGTCTTTAATGACCTAGAAGAAAGAGGGGGCAAGTATATATAGAAAGCGAAGCCACCTACATTTAGGATGGAATATCAGAGATATCGACAGAGAACTTATTGCAGCTTATACTAGGATTTATTTTATGTCTTTCTAGAAGAGATAGAAGCTGTGCTTCAAGGAGGAAGATTTATTGCATCTGACAGCGTCTCAGCTACTACGAAGTGAAGAGAAGATTTGGAGACAAAACACTTCCAAAAAAGAGTTTTTCTTATTCCAAATCTCCGATTTATTTGTGTATTAACTGATAATGTTGAATGTATTAAAAATTTGTGTTAGTCCCGTAGTTATGAACTAATTCCATTTTTAGGATTGCAATGTAACCATTTGTTTAGGTTAATTAACTTTCTCTCCTATTTTATATAATGAATCATTTTGGAATGGGTTGTTGTATTTCTTATTTTAATGACTGATTGCTTGATAAAGAAATTGGTATTGATAGTAATGAAAATTGATAAATGGACATTATTTTCTGTCTTTTAAATACAACAACACTTGTTATGACCATGCCAATGGAATGTGCGCATAATATGCTAATAGGATAGACATATCCCTATTTGCCTTGTGCGGCCTTAAGACTTAGCTTACTGACCTTGACCTAGTTATTATCACCAATAGACATATTGTGATTCAGCTGGGTAGGGACGTGCATTTGACCTTCGACAGACGCTTATGCATTTATACTGTTCTCGGTTGACCATTCCTTGATTCGTTTGTAATTTGGAGAGTTAGGAGATTAGGCGATGCATTAAGAGAGTTGTAATCCTATCTTGCCTTCCTAGCACAACCACTTTTCTTATTCTTATAGTTTTAATCTTATAGCTTAACCATCAATCCTTTTTCACTTGTTTGGATAAGACTAGTAGCGACTTTACCTTAATATTTGTTTCCTCTTAAGACTTTGTCCTCGTGGGTTCGACACTCTACTTTCATATATTACTTGTGGACCGTGTATGATTGTGCGCGATTTGGCAAAAGCTAATTCGATCAACAAGGGCCGCTCATGTGTGGGCCACATACTCCACCTTGGATTTCATCCATGAGCGTCTGAGCTTGGTCCTTGTCTAGACATCTGAGGAGACCTAGTGTGACGCCCCCAAAATAGGTCCACACGGCCCATTCTAAGTCACCAGATATCACACTATAGAAATCAAATACAAACTTCATTTATACAACTGTTGAATTGTCGTGCATAATACGTCCACCGTTAATCTGTGAGTTTTGATACAAATATATGTAACTCTCATGGTGCCTCGACCACCACGCCTTACAATGGTACTTTACAAAAATGTACAGTCAATAATTATTTTAGAAATTAAAATCTTTGGAAAATACTCAAGGAAACCTTTGTATGTGGGACGCCATGCGTCTAGGTTATGATAGATATCATATGTCCACGGAATTATTCTTGGTTGACCCAATAGTCCCCAAAGAAAAATAAGAAGATTGCTATCATCTTCTTTCCAATGGTGAGTCATCTCTTGACATATAATTATCTATATTTTCTCCAATTGAAAATTTTACTTCAACCAAACTCCAAGATTATATAGGTAGTGCTTGTAGATATACTCAGCAAGTGGATGTGTACAACCCTGTCTTATGATAACACGAAGTCGTATGTCATTAGACATCTCGTATGAAAGTGGCAAAACACCCTTCCAAAGTTGGGTTCGCCTCACCCTATTTGATTCACCAAATATAACTATTAAATGTCGTATAAAAATACAATACAATTATCTAAAGTTTTCAATAAAATTATTTCCATACGGTTTAAGGAGAACCTCAACAGCTATAGGCCAACGTTCTAACCCCTTTTTACCCCCGCTCGACCCAGCTACACCCTTATTACCTGAAAGAAATTGTGAAACAAAAGGGTGAGCACAACTAGCCCAGTAAAGAATATCATGACTAAAGATAATTAAATTATCACTAGCATTCATCAGTAATAAATCAGAGATTTAGAACATATGGTAGATGATAAAACTTTTCAACCATAGTTGCAGCGGAACGAGCAATCCATTAGAAGAGTCAAATAGACCATAAGGTCTATTATCTTCTCCATGTTAAAAGTCCACGAACAATGTTTTATCCTTGTAACATCAATTAACAATTCCTGTCCACAATCATGTGAATAACTATTAATCATAATTGTGATTCTAAATTCCTATTCGCACCCATGACGAAGATAATTTTCATCATCTGTCTTTACCCGAAACATCAAAAATCATGGTTATACCAAATCACAATTCTTGTTCATAATCATACTAATAAATTAATCTTTGCACTACGGCCAAAGATATTCATTAACAATTCATCTTTGCACTACAGACCAAATACATACAACTGTATTTTAGAAGAGTAAAGTAGAGCATGGTATCTACTATCTTCTACGAATTAAATGTCTTTCATCAACTTTATCGCCGAAACTCAGCTTAATAAATAAACCACATCATCGAATCATGCCTGCACTACAGGCCAATAATATTCATTTGTATCACGACCACGAATTATCCATGCACTACGGGCCAAGGATAATCGTGTTTTCATCAACGGTCATGATTATACCAAATAATTCCTGGTTATAATCATATCAACAACTGTCCATCAATGCACTACGGGCCAATGAGGACTTTTACCACATTATTTGTAACATTACGAGTCATGATTATACCGAATGATCCGTGGTCATAATCATACCAATCAACAGTTCATCTATGAACGTAAGCCAAATATGACTTTCCTCACAATATAAGCATGAGGATGATGACAATGATATAAGCATTAATCAAACGAAATCAATGTTAAATATTAAAGACTTTAAATTTATCCAGAGTTTAAAATATCCAAATTATCAATATGATGCTACTTTATGGAGTAAAATTCAAGAATAATATTTATGTATCAAAATTAATTTGGACAGAAAAGAAAAATATTTTTCGGGTGAATAGTACCCAATGAATAGTTTTTCGGGAATAGTACCTCGTGAATAATACCATGGCATGAAAAGTGTCCTAAATACCCGAGTGAATAATATTCGAGTGAATAGTAATTGGGTGAATGCTAACCCGTGAATAGTAACTCGTGAATAGTATTCCAGCACGAAAAGTGTCCCGAATACCCGAGTGAATAATATTTGAGTGAATAGTAACCCGTAAATAGTAACTCATGAATATTACTCCGTGAATAGTACTCATAAAAGGAAAATACAAAAGAAAATAATATTCCATGATGAGTACAAAAGAAAAGATATCTCATACGAGTATCATAGAATATACGAAACTGCAAATGGATTTTCACCCGCCATGCGGTAATCTATGTAGACAGATCATTTCCACAATTTAATAAAGAATGAATACGAAGGGTCATTCACCATGCATGCGGTAGTCCGTGTAGACAGGTTATTCCAACAAAATAATAAAGAATGGAATAATAGAATAATTTCACCATGCATACGGTAGTCCGCATAGAAAGGTTATTCCAACAGAATAATAAAAAATGGAATAACAGAATAATTTCACCATGCATGCGATAGACCGCACAGACAAGTTATTCCAACAGAATAATAAAGAATGGAATAACAAAAGAATTCACCAGCCATGCGATAGACCACACAGACAGGTTATTCCAACAGAATAATAAAGAATGTAATAATAAAAGAATTCACCAGGCATGCGATAGACCGCACAGATAGGTTACTTCAACATAATAATAAAGAATAATATAACAACCCTTACGAATATTGAAAGAAATAACTCTCTTCGTGAATACGAAAGAAATAATACCCCTTACCAATACAACAAATAATATCCCTTACCTCAAAAAAAGACTAGATACTGGAATAGTGAGGTAGCAGACTTCTCTTCTTCGTTCTCTTTATAATTTCTCTATAATAATTGCTCTTGTGAGAATTAGTGAATTGGTGAGAAATGAAGGAAGAATGAGCTTCTATTTGTAGGAAAATATAGTTTCAATAATTGCATATTTTGGGGCTCGAAATACTATAGTATAATATCTTCCTCTTTTTCTTCATTTTTAATTTAGTCCTGCAAGTATTATCAAACTTGCACCACCTCCCCTAATAGTAAATCATGTGACTCAATAGTTCTAAACATGTGAAAAAAATTAATTATAGTATAGTACCTTCATCTATACCTCCATTTTTAATTTAGTCATGCAAGTATTATCAATCTTACACCAACTCCCATAATAGTAAATCATGTGAATCAATAGTATACAAATGTGAATACATAGTTATAAGCATGTGAATTAATAGCAATTCATTGCTCATTTATTCGGTGAATTACCCAATTGATCAATATAACTTCCAGACATCAATTATCATCGAAATAAATGTCGATTTCCACTAACACTAATAATTTCCACACAATAGAACTATCAATTTCATTTTTAATCAACACGAACTTATTCATCATTAATGCTATAACTCACAATATTTAACAACCAGGTCGTTCCCAAGAAAGATGGGGCTTTTCGATAAAGATTTCTCCCTTTTGGCTCGCAATTAGATTATCTATCATCTCCTTGACAGAACTTCTAGACATTGTCAATATTACAAATAATAATATGAATAACTTTGTCGTCTCTATTATTAATTTAATAATATAACATATTATGCAGACGATACTGTGACAACAATTGAATCAATAATATGATAGTTATGATGCAGTAAATACGGTAGCAATAATTGAGTATAACTGAGTGACTTCTCACGTAAGCATCAATAATTAATACTGTGTGCTACTATGCAACCACACGTATTACTTTATTTTTACCATCGATTATTTTATGACAACTTGTTTACTTTGAAAAAATTTCACATATCACCCTTAACTTTAACCTTTTATTAATTTAACCATTTACTAAATAGAATAATTATAAGAAAATTTAATACTTTCATTTCATAAAATTCGGGGTCTCACACCTAGTCCTGCATATCTTTTATAGAGTGAATCTCCGCTCAGGTAGAATTTCATAGCCAGTCGATGGATCTGCCTTCTTTCAGTTGGGGTCGCCTTAGCGGGTGTAGATCCATCTTGTAAGTACTCCTTGATATGCTGATACCAAGGGTGTTAGATGGGAGGTAGTTTATCCGATACTTCTCCAACATAACTCCCATAGGTTGGTGCCTTTTGTTGGCCAAATGTGATGGTTGGCATGTTTTCCTTGTCTAGTATGTTAATCAAGGAGGCCAAGGTTGCTAGCGCATCCGCAAAATCATTCCTATTCCGAGGAATGTGGAGGAAGGATATTTCTTCAAACTCCGAAGCCATCTGTAGAACCTGCCGATGCTAAGGCAACAAGTGTAGACTTTGGTGTGATAGATTCCCGTGGTTTGTCTGATTACTAATTTGAAATTTCCAAAGACAGTTAACCGCCTGATACCCATAGACTGGGCAAGTTTTAGCCCCATGATACAACCTTTATACTCAGCTATGTTATTGGTGTTGGCAAACTCCAATTTGACGGCAACGGGATGATGCTCCCCCGTAACGGATACTAGAACTATTCTAGCCCTAGAACCTTCCATGTTTATTGCCCCATCAAAATACATCTTCTATGCTTAGCATGCATCGTACTGGTGGTGTTGCTGAATTGCCATTACCCCTTCATCTGGGACATATATTTCCAAAGGTTTGAAATCCCCAGAAGGTGCGACAACCATTTGATCCGCAATTCCTTGACCTTTAATGGATTTTTGCATCACGTAGATGATGTCAAATTGTTGTAGGATCAACTGCCATCTGGACAGCCTACAATTCAACATGGTTTTACTGAACACGTACTTGAGAGGATCCACGTGGGATATGAGATGGGTTGTGTGGCCATGGAGGTAATGTTGTAACCTCATGGAAGCCCATGCTAAAGCACAACAAGTCTTCTCAATCAGAGTGTACTTGTGTTCATTGTTGCTGAATCTTTTGATGAGGTAGTAGATAGCTCGCTCCTGGCCTCTATCATCCTTCTGTCCCAGCATGCAGCCCATGTCATTGTCACTTATTGACAGATACATAAACAGGGGAACATCATTCATGGGTGGTACCAAAATAGGAGCTTTGACTAGATGCTCTTTGATTGTAAGGAAGGCCTTCTGGCACTCATTATTCCATTTCATAGAAGAGTTCTTCCTTAATAACTTGAAAATAGGCTCACAGGTTGCTGTGAGTTGAGATATAAATCTGCTAATAAAGTTGATTCTTCCCAAAAATCCCTGTATTTCCTTCTTTGTCTGAGGAATGGTCATTTCCATGATGGCCTGGATTTTAGTGGGATCCAGCTCAATCCCCTTATGGCTGACTAGGAAACCTAGCAACTTGCCTGACTTAACGCCACATGTGCACTTGGCTGGATTCAACTTTAAGTTGTACTTACACAACCTGTTGAAGAGCTTTTTGAGATGGTCTAAATGGTATTGCTCCTTTCGGGACTTGACAATGATGTCATCCATGTAGATCTCTATCTCCTTATGCATTAAATCGTGGAAAAGAGCCATCATAGCTCGCTGGTAGGTAGCTCCGGCATTGATGAGGCCGAATGATAACCGTCTATAGCAAAAGGTTCCCCAAGGCGTGTTGAATGTAATTTTTTCACGATCCTCTTCAGCAACCATAATTTGATGGTACCCTGTTAAGCAATCAGAAAAGGAGTACATGTCGTATTGAGCAGTATTGTCAATGAGAATGTGGATAAATGACATAGGAAAGCTATCTTTAAGGCAAGCTTTATTTAGATCCCGGTAATCCACGTAAACTCACACCTTTCCTCTTAGCTTAGGCACGGGGACTATGTTGGATAGCCATTCAGGGTATGTGGACACTATGATGATGCCTGCTTGAAATTATTTCACAATTTCTTCTTTGACCTTCAAACTCCACTCAGGTTTTAATCGCTTGAGCTTATGCCTGACTGGCTTGAATCCCTCTTTGATGGGAAGGCGATGAATGACTATGTCAGTGGACAAACCCACCATGTCTTTATGAGACCATGCAAACACATGCTGAAATTGGGTTAATAATGTAACAATGTCATTCCTTTGGTTTAAAGTGAGATCTGTACTAATATGGATTAGTTTCGGGCTTTCAAAGGTTCCCAAATTGAATGAAGTGGTTTGATAAAGGTTTGGTTTGGGTTTGTCTTCGACCCATTCTTTGATCTCCTGAGGTATCTCAATGTCCTATTGTATTTCCATCAAGTCTGAGTCCAAATTTTCATGAAAGTTACAATCCTTATGGAGAAAAGGCACCTCATCACCAAGTATAGGCACATCTAACTTTAGAGTCCTGAAACAAAATGCTTTCACTTATTTTATATGAAACTGTTCAATCATATAAAGTGTTAGCTTGTACTGATAAAACAACTGCTAATGTTGTATAGAAGCGTAAGCAATTATTATCTACAGGGCAGAGGGAGTTTCTGCCCATTTTACCCTTGTTGACCAATGAAAGGAGTGATGCTCCAATTGTCAAGGGTGAAGTCCTGATGGACTGCAATGATGGAGGGGCCGTCATCATTCTCTTTTTATCGAATGATGACCATTACATCCGGATAATCATCGCTTAGACTATATCTATTTGTGTGATCAATATGGGCAATGATGCGTATGTTTGACATCATCCTCGTGATGTCTTGTCTACGTCTCCGTTCCTCTTCATTCACTTCGAGATTTGGAACCAGGACTTCTTTCCCCTTGACCGGTATCGGTTTAGGAAATAACATAGCCATTACATGGACAGGCACCTTTACCGGAGACCGTACAGGCTCAGGAGATGTAGGTGGAGATACTCATTGTACGGCTGAAGATGAAGGAATCTGTTTGTGCTTATGAGGATTCATGCGATTGGAACATGCAGTATAGCCTAGTCCAGCTGTCCCTGTTTGATTGGAAACTTGAATTGGACGCTTAATACCCTGATTATCTTTGACCAACCCTTATCTAGGTTGATAACCTAATGACATCATTTCTTGAGTGGCCGATATTACTTCGACAGAAATCTGGGGTATGCGAAGTGGCGCCCCAACATGATGGTAGTGAGTGTTGCTCACCTCCAGGGCATGAAAACTGACCTGCTCAACTTCTAAATTGAAGTTGATGAGTGGTGTGTCACCTTGTTCAGGACATTCTGGCTCAGCATTAATAGTGACCAGGTTATTATTGATGATGTATTTAAGTTTTTGGTGAAGAGTGGAGGGGACGGCTCCGGCCATATGAATCCACGGTCTTCTGAAGATCAGGTTGTATCCTGTATCTATTATGAGAATGTGAAAAGATACGTAGAATGTATGTCGACCAATCTCCACTGGCAGTTTAATCTCTCCGACAGAGTTATATCGGGATCCATCAAAAGGCTTGATAACCGTATGGCTGCTTCGGATACGATTGAGGTTGATGTTCATCTTCACTAAAGTGGCATAATGACATATATTCAAAGATGATCCTCTGTCTATAAAAACTCCTCCCACTATATATCTGGAAGACAAAACTGCTATGTGCAACGACAATGATCGGTCCCTTCGGGAGGTATATCATCGTCAGCGAAAGATATCACATTGATGTTGAAAATATGATCTACCAGATGCTAGAATTTCTCAACATCTATTGACTTAGGCAGTTGGGCTTCTTCTAAAACCCTGAGCAATAACTTCCTGTGATCTTCGAAAGAGAAAACCAAGTCTAGTATGGAAATTTGATGCGGAGCTTCTCTTAAGCTTGAAACAACCTTCGCTTCATTATGGCCCATATTACAAAGAAATTCTTCCACTTTTTCCATGGGAATCTTCCCCTTTGTCTTGATGGTAGACTTTATCACCCGTTAGGGAAGATAAAGTGGATTATCCTTTGACACTGCAGTAATTATGTGACATGTGGATCCTTCAGACCCTCCATAATTCCATGGAACTTTTTGTAGGCTGACAATAGGATATTATGGTCTGAATGACAAGATAATTGGCTCTAGCGTAGCCACTTTCAGAGGATTGTTAACACCTTTGAGTTGAATTGGTTGTATTGTATGTGAGGGGTAGCTGTGTCTGTCTTAAAAGATATAACCGCTACGACTTCCTTCCATTTTGTAGGAAATACATCCCCACTCTCTAGTAAAACAATGTCACCGTTATCCAGCTATAGGACACCACTGTCAATTAAGTTCTGAACAAGGTGGCGGAGTGCCCAGCATTCTTCTGTGCTATGACCGCGAGAGTGGGAGTGATATTTACATACTCTATTAGAATTAAACCGCCTTAACTATGGATTGATGGGAGGTAATAAAGCTATAATTCTACCTTTATTGATCAGCATCTAAAATATTTACTCCATAGGTTGGCCAAGGTACGTAAATTCCCTATTGTTGGCAAAATCTCAGCAAGCCTTGGCACTTGCTCTTTTTGTAATTTTATCCTCCAGTGTTTCACTTTCTGGAGATGATGATGGAGTATTCATGACAAAAGGAACGAGGCTAACATGCTCCTGACTAACTAATTGATGTGTGACTTTGTGTTGATAAATCACTAGTTCTGCCAATTGCCCAACTTGCTTGCAAAGAGATTTTATTTTTTGTTCCATCATAAATTGGAATTGTGCGTAGTCCCATTTGTTAGCATTTTCCTTACTGGTTTGGGAGGATTCACCACCGTAATTTGAACTCTGTCCACTTCTCTAATTAATCATGTTAACATCCTCTTCCTTGTGTTGTGGAAGAGGGTTTTCATGCACATGGGGTTGGGCGAGTTTTGCTACCACGATCTCACCATTATGAATCAAATCCTGCATCTTCTGTTTCAAGGCCCAACAATCTTGAGTATCATGTCCTGGAGCTCCAGCATGATAAGCACATTTTTGACTCGCATTAAAACCCTTCCCATTCGGGTTGGCTGGTGGAAGAAGATGAGTAATTTACTTCTAAGTTGTCAGAAGATTAAGAATGTTCTCGAGTGAGTCCCCCAAGGGTGTTAACACTCGAGTGCATCTGCCTTCTCCACTCTTTGGCAAAGAAGGGTTCGAAGATTGTTCTTGAAAGGGATATGCATATACTAACTGCCTTTCTATCCTTGTAGTATCAAGGAAACATCCTCATTTTTCTTTTTATGGACCCTCCGGGGGTTGTTTCCATAACTTCCGGACTGAATGTGTTCGGCAACAACTTTAAGGGCAGCTAGGTCTTGAATCTTTCTTGACTTCAATCCCATCTCTGCCATCTCCCCATGCTTAATCATTTCAGAGAATGGTTTGCCAATACTGGCTAAGACTCTCTCATAGAAAGGAGCGTCTTGTATGTCTATGAAGATAATTACCATCTCAGACTCATTCATAGAGGGACCAACCTGAGCAGCAAGGCGCCTCCACCTTTGAGCATACTCTCTGAAAGACTCATTGGTTTGTTTCCTGACTTTAGGAATTTGGTACCGGTCAGGACCCATCTCAAACTGGAAGCTGTACTAACTAAGGAAGGCATGAGCTAGCTCCTATCTATGGATCTTGGAGTTGTCTAATTTGGTATACCATGATCGGGCTTCTCCAGTCTGACTTTTCTAGAACAGTTGCATTCTGAACTTCTCGTCCTCGGCATAAGATCCGAGTTCTCCGATGAATACCTTCAAATGTGTGTAAGGATCTCCTAACCCATCATACTTTTCAAAGTCAGGAGTTTTGAACTTCTCTGGATAATGCACACCAGGGAATATACAAAGGTCAGCATAGGAAACACTCCCATGTGCTCCAATTCCTTTGATAGAACGGATGGTCTCTTCCTCCTGTAGGACTTTCTTTTTGATATCACCGGTGTTGGGATCTTCTTTAAGATGGGTGGTACCATGGATTTTGTTGGTTGTATCCAACTGAAGCTCAGGTACTAGAATGGCTTTATCTGGACCTTGAGTTCTTCCATGTGTAGAGGATTCTGTATGTATGGGTATCCCTTGACCTTGAGTAGATTAATGTAATTCTTTAAGTAGAACAACCAACTTTGTAATTTGTTTACTTAATCCGTCAAATTCTTCACGAGAGACAGGATTAGGATTAGTCTAGTCAGATGAAGAAATAATTGGTTGTAGGCTCGTGGCCTTTTTGGATTTTGAATGGGTAATAGGTCCAATGACTTCCCTGTAAAAACTGGCGTAGTTTAGTTTTAGGGAATGTATAAATGTTTACATGCTATATGATGTACCCGTTTTAGGAGTATTATCCTGCAAAATAGATGTCAACTATTTGTGTGACAGGATAACATGCTAAACTTTTTAAATATGCATGTACACATAGTTCCTCATATTTCCCATTACATAGAGATAAATATGGAATGAAATTACAAGCAATTGAATTTACGTGTAATTTTAAAATGGAAAAGCATGAAGAAACTTCCCTCCGCATTTGGTTTATCAGAGGCTGACCTATCTTAGGCTACTCTCACGGGTTTTTGGCATGAAGGTTCCCAAATCATCGCAATTTACTCGACGGGAAGTTAATCCGGTCTTTCAACTGGAGCAAATTTGGGTGGTGCCTTTCCTGAGCCTCGTTGGGATTAGTCTCCCTACGAGTCCAGTAATCAAACACCGACAGGATAGCCTCCTGATGGAGGGACCACACATCATACATTCAAATTCAACGTGTCTCACCGTTTATAAAAATGATGACATGTGTGAAGAACTAATATCACATGCAGATATAGTGTAAAGCATTAAGTACAGTAAGTAAATGCATTCGTACACATCCATCAAATGTAAATGCAACATCCACACACAAGCATATAACAGTTTTGAAAAGCTTGCAATAGCAGCTTAAGTCCTCTTACTAGAGGTTCCTAGCAGAGTCGCCACCTGTCGACGTCGGGATTTTTATTTGTCCCTTTTCTGCTCTTGTCTTTTGGTCTTCTCATGTTAGGTGAGATTTGTTTGAAAAAATAAGTTATGAAAAGGTCCAACATGTATATGTTGACAATTGGACTATAAGAGTCGCCAGTTGGTTTTTTAAATGGTTGTACCAACACAACCGAAAAAAGATTTGCACATTGACCCAGTGATGTGATACTACTTAACGGGTCTGTGAAACCAAGATTCGTTAGGGTCCAGGGGCGTGGTTATGACGAGGGAAGGTGTTAGGCACCCCCCGACATCCGTGTTGCCACGGTGATCGCAACTTTTTCAATTAAACTGTTACATGAATGTGTGTGTATGTGTGGATCAATGCGCAATTATTTGGAAGTAGTGTTATGCCTCGTTTGCACCTATATACAAAGGGTTTGAATTTTGTATAAAAGTTCAGTTTTAACAAGATATAGCAATGACGTTTTGTAAAAAGAGGTTTTTCAAACCCTTGTGCTTAATAGTAATTGAGGCCTTTGATACTTCCATTTTATAATGGGTTTGGATGGATTGCTTTTATTTTCAAGATGTGATGCATATTCGAGAAAATAAGATATTTAGTAGTGCTAAACTCATTGTGGGCATGAAAACCATCTAAGGAAATTCGAACACCGTAATTAATTTACAAGCCATGTACAGTTGAAAATGTTCATCACGGGAATCGAATCTAGATTCAGGATATTGAATCTGTGATCACATGATACCTGGGCTCACATAATGTAGCAATTTGTATGAAAGCTGTAAATATATATATATATATATATATATACAGACTTGATCAACCACCATGAAGTACCTACATTGGGGATCAGAAATGTAAATATATAAAAGTGGTATATATATATATATACACACACGCACACACATATATATATGATCAACCACCACGAAGCACCTCCATGAGGGATCAGAAATATAAAGAAAGTTGTAAAAGGGATAAACCGCCTCGAAGTAAACTCCAGGCAGGACGAAAATGTAAATAAAGCTGTAAAAGGCCACAGAGTAAACTCCAGGCCTGATAGAAATGTATATATATATATATATATATATATATATAAGCAGTAAACGCTCGGGATGTAAATCCAGGCTCATTGAACAGAGTTCGACAACAATTTATATATAAGTATATATATATAAGCAAATAAACACTCCGGACGTAAGTCTAGGCTCAATCGAGGCATAACTCGATAATGTTAGTAAATATATATATATATATATATATATATATATATATATATACAGAAATAAAAGTCACGGACCGAAGTTCAGGCATACACACGTAAACCCGACTCTCAACGTGAAAAATGGTGTGTGCACAATAGGGGAGAAAGGCTTTAAAAATTGTAAGAAGGCTTATAGTGGACTGCTAAAGAAGACTTCAATAACTTTAAATTGATGAACACTCGGCTCCCGTCGGTAAAAATAAAGCAATATAGAAGCTCACAAGTGTTTAAAATGAGAAAACACCTAGTTTATAGTGTGTACAGAGCAAATTGGATAGGGCTTCCTCGCCTTTTCTCTTTCAAAATGGCTGCCCAAGCCCTCTGTTTATAGAGGGGGGGTGCCGCAGGTGTACCTTCGATAACCGCAGAAGCACTTGCGGCTGCCTGGGCTGCCCGGGCTCTGCGGGTCCCGTCGTCTCGAAGTACGTGCATGCGTACAACGTGATGTTCGCCTGAACTTTCAGAACTTCAATCTGGGCATCCGATCGAGGTGTATAAGACCTTTTTCGGCATGCTGTTGTTGAGAGCTACAAAATGACATGGGATTAGAGGTTATGCGAAGTCAGGAAGATGGGACCATGCCCTTGGTCTTCAGGCTTTAAATTCTATCCGGTGTGCTGTCTTGTATAGTAGTCACTTGGGATTAAAGCTCTGTGGTTCTTGTATGACATGTTCGTGTAGAATGTATGTTTGAATGTTGTGGAGACGGCGCAACGGCAAAATGATAATTTTGCCCCTCACCGGGGTTATCTCCGGTTTGAGCTGATTTAGCGGTCGTTGCTCAGGGTTATCTCTGAGATTGGACTGCTGCAAGTATTGATCACCCTCAGGGTTGTCTCTAAGGTGTGCCTGACCTACCGAGGTTATCTCCGGGCTTGGGGAATAAGAGCTTCGGGGTTATCGCCAAGTGTTGAAGTTGATCTCGCATGGGTTTGAAACAAGCCTTTTCGGGGTTATCTCCGGAACTGCAACTGCATTCCTCGGGGTTATCTCCGAGGTTTGAATTGTATCTGCCAGGGTTGTCTCTGGGTTTGGAAATGAAGATCTCGGGGTTGTCTTCGAGATGGAACTAAGGATTTCGGGGTTATCTTCGAGGTTGAAACTGAATATCCCGGTGTTGTCTCTAGGACTGTGTTGAGTTGTCCTCTAGGGTTATCTTTGAAAGATGATTCTGTCCTCCTACATGGTTAGTAATAGGAATGCAAAATTTTGTGTGTCTACAATACTTTAGGGTCAAACTCTGCGCGGTAGTCAGTACCCGCCCATACAAAAGAAGAATAATTACTCCCCATTCCAAACATCTATAAAGCATCCAAATCATCCATTTCAGAAAGTATAAGAGGTTAAATGCAGAAGAACTTTTACACCATTAGGGAAATCACTAAAAAATATATTTAAGCTTCTGACTAATCAGAAGAAGATCACTCAGCTCCTTCCACCTGTAAATCCAAATGGGAAAAGTTTTGACCCAAGAAAAAAGTGTGCTTCTCATTCTGGTTCCCCGGGCCATGATACACAAGAGTGTTGGTCTTTGAAACACAAGATCCAAGACATGATAGATAATGGTGATATTGTGGTGAAACGTCAGAACAACCACATGTCCAAGATAATCCTCTACCTCAACACAATGAGGATATAGTAATCATGATTAGAATGGGGAGTAGAGAAGGTTCCAAATACCTTAAATACATTGGAGAATCGTCAAATTACCTCAAAAAGATACGTTATTTAGAATGACAACCTTCAATAGAGTGGGAGCTAAAATCCATCAAAGAACAGATCGATCAATTGGCAGAATTGATGGTATATCAACATCAAGTAACCAAACAGTTTATAAGCCAGATCAGCCAGAATCAAACAAACTCTTCTACACTTATAGTCCTCCCAATTACAAAGAGGGATCATTATATATTCCAAGAGAATGAAACACGGGCAGATAAAGGTGCAAAGGAGGAGAGATTCCAAGCTCGTAGAGCGTTTGCTGGTAAAAGGAAGTTCACTCCTTTAGGACAACCAATGAAGGAATTTTTACAGATGTTGATCAATGAAGGAAATATCACATAATTGTTACCCCCAATGGACCCCTAATCAAGGAGGTTCGATGCCAATAAGATATGCCAATACAACCCCAAAACTCGTAGTTATGACACAGAAGGTTGCTGGGAACTTCGTCACCTTATTCAAAATCTAATTGATAATGGTGATTTACAAATGATAAACAGTGACAATATCAAGTATGAAGAAGAGGAGATATTTCCTCGCATAACACAGAGATGGATGGGAGATGTAGCAGTCATGTGACAACCCAAAATTTTATAAGATTTATATATAAATTCTTGAATGATTAAATAAGGTTAAAGAATAAAATCTAGATTGGAAATAGAGGAATAATTAAAAAAAAATTGAGAAAAACCTATAAGGTTTGAAAATTTTAAAGCAATGCAAAGAAATTAACTGTGAATGTAAGAAATGAGAAGAAAGAGAATAAAAATGAGAAATATGGGTGACGAATATCCAAAACCTTAGAATTGGTTTATATGTACCCTTGAAATATATTAAGAACAAGTTATTATGATACCTTTAAATTTATGTGAATTAAATTGTGAAAGAGATTTCATAATAATGTATGTGAAAATCTATTAAGGAAATTATTTTCAAATTAAAAGATATTATAAGGTTAAAGAGAATGTGTATATGTACATATACATATATACTTAAGAATGTGTTATTTATATGTTTCTAGCAAAATAAGAAAATTGATTAATTAGAAATTAATCATACAATAATAAATGAAAAGCTTAATTATAGAAGCTTGTGAAAATTATCCTTTAAAGGGTAATTTAATAGAACCAAAAAGTATTAAATTGAGATGAGATAAGCTAGGTATTATAGTGGTAATTAAATTAAGCATACCTAGTAGTCAAGTATGAGAAATTTAAAAAAATTCCATTATGTTAAGCCATTTAAAAGGCTTATTGAATGTAACAAATCGAATTAGGATATTTTAATAAGACATTGAATTAAAAATGAATTTAATAATTATTTATCAAAGATGATAAATACATTATCACTTATGTGGGACATGTATGAGATTAAATAAATATAAATATATTTACTTATTATATAAAGAAAATTAAAAAGGAAGCATTGGAACCTAATATTATAATGGGAATTGAAATTAAATAACCTAAGGGTTATAATTATTGTAAAACCATAGTATTTAAACTATGTACAAATAAACTAACTTTAAGAGATTTATTTTATATTTCTCAACTAATTAATTATTCTAACCTAATTAAACAAAACCTGATTAGGTTATATAATTAAATATATGTAAGCAATTATTTAAATTCTAAAATAAGTGGAATAGAAACTTTAATTAAACAGTTAGGGTAATGTAAAATTGATGTGTTGGAGCATGCTACTTTACATGGCCCAACCAATTTAATTAGAGAACCCAAATAAATAATTGGAAAGCACAAACTTTGCCCCAACCATTTAAGCAAGTTAGCAATTAAAAAAATGAAAGGGGAAGAATCTGACCCTTTCAAGGGCGAATTAACCTAATGGGAAATATCCATTCATATCTCCTATGTGCATATGTGTCACTTTAATATCTTAGCCACATTATTTCCTAAGATTTGCTAAATCAGAGAGGGAGAAGAGAGAGAAGATGAGAGCTAGCAAACGAAAAATAGAAAGAGAAGAGAGAGGAAAACTGTGGGAATCAAAGGAGAGGAATGGAAGAAAAATCCCATTTCATCTAGCTTCATACTTTGTGGAAGAAGAATAAGAAAGATAGCATACAATAAAGGTATAGAAATAAAAAACCTTAATTAGTTTATGTAGTTTATTTTGATCTAATGTTTTAAAACTCAAAAATCTTGGATCTACCTATTTTATGGTGTATTATGTATAGATCTAGCTACTTTGTGTGTTAAAAGTTTGATAAAAAGAAAGAAATGAAAAAGTGAAAAGTTAGTGTGTCGGGCTACTTTGGGCCAACTTTTTTGGCTAATTAGACTAATTGGAAAATTTTAGTTTTCTGGGGTCTTGTAGTGTGCCATATAAGCTTTACAAAGACTATAGAATGGACTAATTCTGACTTCCAAGCAAGAAGTTATGATATTTCAAAGGAGACGAGTTCCGGGGAACCTTTGACCCAATTGAAGCCCATACATGGATATAAGAAATGGAGAAGGTGTTTGAGGTCGCATGCGTGGCCGAAGCACAGAAGACAAATTTTGCCACTTTCATTATGAAGGGCGAAGCTAACTATTTGTGGAAAGCCAATAAGGGCTGAGCAGACGAAGGAGTTATTCCTTGGGATAGATTTAAGGAGCTATTCCTCGAGAATTATTTCTCGGAGAATATGCAACAGGATATGGAAGTTAAGTTTCTGGAACTAAAGCAAGGTAATATGTCTGTCGCAGAGTACGCGATAAGATTTAATGAATTGACTTAATTCGCGCCGCAACAGGTTGACACGGAGGCCAAAAAGGTAAAGGGGTTAGAATTAGGACTGAAACCATGCGTGTAGAAAGTAGTGGTCGTACTAAAGATTAAGACTTACTCTGATCTATTTGAAAGGGCTATCATTATCGAATGAGGCAATGAAGCAATCGGTCGATTCAAACAAGAAAAGAAGATAAGTCAGGAAGGACAGAAAGGGGGAAGCAGCGGAGGCAGTAACCCTAATAAGCATAAACAGACTGAGAGCCAATCATCTGGAGGTAATAAGTCTGGTGGGAGGCCAAGAAAAGTATGAAGTGCAACAACTGTGGGAGGAATCACTCGGGGGAGTTCATGAAGGGAAAGAGTGTTTGTTATCATTGCGGACAACAGGGGCACATGGCTCCTCAGTGTCTGAATAAGAAGAAGGGAGGATGTTTCTCGTGTGGAGCCACAGACCATCAAATTAAGGATTGCCCGAAGAGAAAGGGCGATGCAGCTAGCGGCAACCGTAACAACAACAACAATAGGCTAAACATTGGAGGGCCATCCAGTCAAGCCAACAGACCAACGACACGAACATTCAACAAGATCGTACGGGATGTGGTGGAATCTAAGGACGTGGTGTCAGGTATCATTCCGATCAATGATATAGATGCATACGTGTTATTTGATTCAGGTGCTACCTGCTCTTTTGTTTTCGAAGAGTTTGCTACATAATTAGACTTACCCCGTGAGAGATTAGAATACCCTATGAATGAAGAGGTAGCGAACAAAGAAATTATCCCCGTATAATACATTCATAGGAATTGTTATACCAAATTACGAGGATTTAAGCTCAAAGGGGATTTGATACAGATTCATTTGGGGGAGTTCGATGTAATCTTTGCAATGGATTGGTTATCAGTTCACGAAGCAATTATAGACTATAAGAAGAAGTGTGTACACCTTAAAACTTCGAATAAGTCAAAGGTGGTATTTATTAGTAGTAACTCACCGAGACAATCTCATTGTTTGATGATGGTGCAAGCGTAGAGATTACGTATAAAGGGTTGTATATGTTATTTGGCTTGTGTGGTTGATACTCGATGAGTTGAGGGCGAACTGATTCAGATACATATTGTAAGGGATTTCGTGGATGTCTTCCCATACGAGATTCAGGGATTGCCATCAGATAGAGAGATTGAGTTTGTTATTGATTTGGCCCCGGGGACAGCACCGGTATACAAAGCGTCGTATCGTATGGTACCGGTAGAGATGAAAGAACTAATGGCTCAATTATAAGAGTTGTTAGATAAGGGCTACATTCGACTGAGCGTATTATCGTGGCGAGCACCAGTCTTATTCGTAAAGAAGAAAGATGGGTCGCTAAGACTGTATCGACTACCCAGAGTTGAACAAGGTCACCATTAAGAACAAGTACCCGTTGCCTATGATAGACGATTTATTTGATCAGTTGAAGGGGGCGAAGTACTTTTCAAAGATCGACTTGAGGACCAGTTATTAGCAACTGAAAGTCAGGACGGAGGACATTCCAAAGAGGACATTCAGAACTCAGTATGGACACTTTGAGTTTCTAGTAATGTTATTTGGATTGACAAACGCGCCAGCATCATTTATGGACTTGATGAACAGAGTGTTCAAATAGTATTTAGATAAGTTTGTTGTCGTATTCATTGATGACATTCTAGTGTATTCAGAGATGGAGGAAGAACACGTTGAGCATCTTCGGATAGTGTTGGAGACATTAAGGAGGGAAGAGTTGTATGTAAAATTCTCTAAGTGTGAGTTTTGGTTGCAGAGAGTGATGTTTTTGGGGCACGTTATCGAGAAGGATGGTGTTTCAGTGGATCCAGCGAAGGTAGAATCGATTATCAATTGGGAGTAGCCGAAGACGCCGACTGAAATTAGGAGTTTCTTAGGATTGGCAGGATACTATCGAATATTTATTTGGGATTTTTCGAAATTAGCATCACCGTTGACCAATTTTACCAGAAAAACAGTTAAGCTCGTTTGGACGAAGAAGTGTGAAGAAAGTTTCCTAGAATTGAAGAAGAGGCTAAGTCAAGCACCTGTGTTGGCTTTACCGGACAACATTGGAGGGTTTATAGTGTATAGTGATGCGTCACACAAGGGTCTTGGATGTGTACTGATGCAACAAGGCATGGTCATTACGTACGCTTCACGTCAGCTAAAAGATTATGAGAAGGTATATCCAACTCATGACCTGGAGTTAGCAGTGGTAGTTTTTGCCTTGAAGATTTTGAGGAAATATTTATATGGCGAGAAGTGTGAGATATATACGTATCATAAGAGTCTGAATTATATCTTCACGCATAAAGAGTTAAACATGAGGCAGCGCCGATGACTAAAATTGATTAAGGATTATGATTGTGAGATTCTGTACCATCCAGGAAAAGCAAATGTAGTGGCAGATGTCTTGAGCAAAAAAGGCAGAGAGAAGTTATTTGAGTTAACCATTCAAGAAGAATTGGTGAAAGATTTCAAACAACTAGACTTGGAGATTAAGTATCTGACGGAGACCAATGAGCAATTATATATAGTCACAGCAAGTCCGACTTTATTGGATAAGGTTAAAGAGGCACAAGAAAAGGACGAAGATTGCAATAACATCAAGAAGCGATTGACTGAAGGTGATGAATTGAAATTCAAGATTGATAGCACTTGACTACTAAGATTTGAAGGACGAATTTGGGTACCGTTAGTACCAGGACTGAGAGAAGAGATTTTGTAAGAAGCGCATAGTACGAGATATTCGATACACCCAGGAAGCACGAAGATGTACCAAGATTTGCGTCACAACTTCTGGTGGCCAAACATAAAGAGAGAGTTTGCAGAATGCGTAAGTAGATGTTTAACTTGTCAGAGAGTTAAGGCAGAGCACCAACGACCAAGTGGGTTATTACAACCATTAGAGATTCAAGAATGAAAATGGGAGCACATCACAATGAACTTTGTAGTGGGACTTCCGGTAACGCAGAAAGGGCACAACGCCATATGGGTATTTGTAGATCGTCTTACTAAGTCAGCTCACTTTTTGTCGATTAAGATTAAGTATAGTTTGGACAAGTTAGCCAAATTGTATGTCAAGGAAATTATCTCGAGGCATGGGGTGCCGGTATCTATTATATTAGATAGAGATCCGCAATTCACGTCAAACTTCTGGAAGAGTCTTCAAGCAAGAATGGGGACATAACTACGGATGAGTACCGCGTATCATCCGCAGACCGATGGGCAAAGCGAGAGAATAATTCAAACACTTGAAGATATGCTCCGAGCTTATGTGATGGACTTCAAGGGTAGTTGGGCGGATAACCTTCCATTAGTAGAGTTCACGTGTAACAATTATTATCACGCCAGTATTGGAATACCGCCATACGAAGCACTGTATGGGAGGAAATGTAGAACGCCCTTATGTTGGGATGAAGTTAGAGCACGTCGACTGTTGGGACCGAAGTTGGTACAACAGACGGTAGAAATTATCAAGGTGCTAAGAGCCCGACTAGTAGCAGCTCAAGATCGCCAGAGAGAAATATGCGGACTTACACCATAAGAAGAAAGATTTTGAATTAGGAAGCTAGGCATTTTTGAAAGTATCTCCTTGGAAAGGGAAAATTCGTTTTGGAAAGAAGGGCAATTTGAGCCCTAGGTTCGTAGGACCGTTCAAGATTTTGAGGTGAGTCAGTGAAGTGGCGTACGAGGTAGCTTTACCTCCTGAACTTGAGCACTTTCACAATGTGTTTCATGTGTCAGTCTCGCGGCCGTATAAACCAGACTATAAGCATGTTATCTTATATGAACTAATCCAAGTCAAGAAAGACTTATCGTACGAGGAAGTTCCTGTCCAAATACTAGATAGGAAGGAACATAAGCTGAGGAATAAAATCATTCATTATGTTAAGATTCTCTGGAGGAATCACGCAGTCGAAGAAGCTACGTGGGAACTAGAAGAGAAAATGAGAGCGAACTATCCGTTTTTATTTGAGTAACCTTATTTTTACAATTCCGAGGACAGAATTTTTATAGGGGGGAAGTGATGTAATGACCGTGAATTTTAAACTCCTTATTAAATAAATATGTGATTTAATTTTTAATGAGTTAGATTTGTGAGTCTATTTAAACCTTATGTGGTTATATGAATTTATGAAATGACTAAAAGGAGTCACTAATAGTCTATTTAAATTAGTGGACTAACCCTAATACTTTAATATCAAAGAATTGATAGGATTATTAATAATTAAATATTCAATTTATTTGAATATGGTAGCGGGAGTTGAACATATTGATTAATTGCAATTATGAGTAATTAATTGATAATGTGTTGATTAATAATTATTATGAATAAATAATAATTAATGAGTAAGAAATAAATAATTATCATATAATTATATTTACTCGATTAATTTGTGCAAGCATACAAAATAGTAAACATTTATTATATGGTAGTTAACTATATATTTTATATAGTCCAAGGTGACACATTAATATGTTTATATTATATATATATACTATTTAGTAAGAGTTATTTCCATTCATGAGAGTTGCATAATAATATTGTTTATATGATATGAAGTGTGTGGGTAAACATGTAAGTATACCCTATTGACATATAATAACATCAATTGTTAATTAATAATGATTTCATTAAGTTATTATGATTATAATAATGGTAATAAATAATAAGCAATGCACAATTGTATTTGGTGGCAATAGAAAATGTACATGGATTATATATATGTGCACTACTTGATACCTTGTAATTAGGAAATACATTGTGTGCCCTTTTAAATCATTATAACCTATGTTATATGATATAAATTGTGTATACATATTATATAACCAAAGTATATATTATATGTAGATACAGTATAAACCAAATGTTGCATTAGTATTATTTGGCAAGTGCTAAGATTTTTCCTTCTTGTCCCATATTAAGAGCCCACTTCATTCTTCCCACATGTAAAGCTAGCTAGCCTATCTTCATCTCAAATTCAACAAACCTAGAGCAATAAGTGGATGGGGATTGGGATTTATGAGTAAAATCACCAACTCTCACAAACTCTCTCCTACCCATTATACATTCTTGAAATCCTTTGGTTTGATTTGAGAGGTAATGCCATTATCTATGTAACCATTCTTCTATAAATGAGACCCTCACCTTCCTCATTTCAATTGCTGAGAATTAATTGCTAAGGAACTTATAAAGAGTGTGTATATTGCAACTCAATTACTTCAAAAAGGTATAAAAGTCCTAACTTGTGTTCTTAGTTGAGTTTTGTCAAATTCTTGAGATCACTTGAATTAGCATGAGTTAGCATACTATCATTGTGTTAGGAAGTATATGTATATACATAGAACCTATAATAATGGTTTGGAACATGTTTGAATCAAGAGAAATCAAAGTTGGTTAGTACTCTGTAGAATAGAGGAGCTACTACTTCTGGTAGTCCCGATATGGCGCAGTTGCACCCTATTTTTACTAAGATGCAGCGTAGCTGCGCCAGGTTTGCAACAGACCTTTATTTTTCTGTTTCGTTTCTATTCGTGCTAACTTGTTGGTTCCTTGTTAGAGTAAGCTTCTAAACTATTTGGCACACACACATATAAGCACATGCATGTAGTATGATCAAGTATAACAATGTTAGTGCACATGATTGACACCACCCTTATGGTTTTGAAATGATATTATAGTTTCAAAAAGTGAACTTTGTCACGAACACATCACGTGAGCATTCTGAGTTTATGAACATGATAATATGGTTTATATTGACATAAAATACAAGTCTAAAGTGAATTAGACATACTAGCATATATGATTAAAAGTTAAGACAATTTTAAAGATAAGAAATTTAAGACTTTTAAAAGTGAATTTGACCAAGACTTTTATCTTGTAAGTTCTGACCATTTGAGCATGTATATGTGGCTTTAATATATGTTTCAAATGCATAAGAATTAGATGTTAAGATGTCTTTTATATCCTAAGTTGACTTAGTGTAAAAATTCAAAGAAAGTTAGAATGAGGAAGCTGAGGTCATCAAGTAATGAGTAAAGTACGTTATGACCATGCAAGCATGTATATTAAGACTCATTATACCTATAGATATATTGGCATGAGCATCGTTTGGTTAATGTTTGGTTTTCACTTATGCATGCATAGTCATAAAAAGGAAATTTCTAAAATATGAACTATGTGAGTAAAGTATACATGTGTTGTCTATATACAAGCATGACTACTGAGTATTGTATAACCAAGTTACGAAGCATGGTAACCACATGACTTTTCCATTTATGAGCACCATGCAAATTATAAGCTAAAAACTTACAATGGTAAATATAAGTATGGGCATGTGTTATATGTGAAACCCTAGCATGAATGTATGTTAAAATATATGTGTAATTGGTGTGTTAAAGTTGGACTGAAGTCAGGAGAGCAAAGCTTAACTCTGGTCTGGCTAGGGGACAGCGCAACTGCGCCGTCCCTAAGCCTAGACCAGGCGCAGCTGCACCATCCTGCAGTCATGAATCGATTCTGTTTGTGATTCGGGAATGCAAGACATGCTTATATGATTTCTTTACCTTGTAATATGTGACCAATATGCCATATAATGTGTTGAGAAGCATGCTATGTGATGACTTGATTCTTGTAAGTATAGACTCATATTAGTTTACACATACTAATTGAAATGACCGACTTTTTAACGTTAGGTTGTTTCAAAGCAAGTTAATTAAAGATATAATTAAATTGTAGCTGAGCAAACATGCAAGTTCCCTAGCCTTACTCAAATTTATATTGAGCAAGTCTCCGAACTTCATTCTTTGATTATGAAAGTTCTCTATTTTACACAAATTTGAATATTGTGCAAATTGGTAAACTTCACTTGTTTTTGTGAAAGTTTCCTAACCTTCTAATATTGTATTGAGCAGGTTATTGTAAATTGAAAGTTATTTAGTCAAACTTGAACTTTATTTCTGTGACGAACGAGATTTTTGTAAATTAATTTTAATATTTATTGAATTAAATAAATATTTTTCGATGATTTAATTATTGGATTAAATATTTAATCGATGCAATTGTGGTAGATTAATTTAATTATATGTGTTACATTTATTAAATTAATGTAGAGAAATTTTATTATTCAAGTATATGACTATGTGGGCTTATTGAATTAAATAAAATATTTAATTAAGCATGATGTTATTTAATTAATGTAATTATTAATTAGAGAATTAATAAATTGTCATTATTTATTAATGAGATATTTAATTATGTGACTATGCGAAATTATGAGAAATTATTATATTTTATTTATATTAAATTAAATAATATATATGAATTATTGTACAAGTGAGTGTGACATGATTTAAACTATATGGTAAAAGTTTTATTAAATTAAATGGTTTTGTAAATTATTTAACTAGCCAAACAAGGTCTTATTGGGAGTTGGGATCAGTTACCCATGACTGGGTTAACTGACCACAATGCGCCATTCTTTTATTACGACGTCTTCTTCTTATTCCTTATTATTTCTAAGTCTACAAATCAGAGAGGGAGAGAATTAGAGAGTTGAGAAGTCTGAGAGAAAGTTTGAGTGTATAATTATCAATTACTTGTGAAAGAATCACCACTGATCATCTCTTCCATTAGTTATACTCTGGGTAATTCTCCTTCCAAATTCCTACTTTACGTAATTTAGTTTTCTAGAAAATGGCTTTCAAAACCTCTGTTATGTTTCTGTAATTGAGGAATTGTGCTATTACATGGATATATATAATAATAAGAGTAGCATAACATGTTATATATATATATATATATATATATATATATATATATATATATATATATATATATATATATGACATGATTCCATATCCTAAGTGTCGTTAAACTGATGACTTGCTATTTCAAAAATATACAGAGTTTGGGTTTTTGGACTTATGGCCTTATACGTGATTTTAGTATGTCAAACATAAATGTTTTCAAAAAATTTACACCCTTATATTATTGAGCATGTCAATACGAAGAGACCGAAGTTTAAATGAACGGATTCGGTATTATAACGAATCCGTAGGGACAATTTTTATGTTTTATTTTCTAAACCTTCATGAACATCAAAGTTAGTGAATTTTTATGTTTTAAATCTGTTATTAAGTGTTTGAAATTGTTAATGTCAGTATATAAATGTTGGGTTGTGTTTATACATGACTTATAACATGTGGGTATGTCTAATTTCGAGTAAAAAATAAGAAATTGGGAGAAATTAGCATGTTCTGCGATTTTTCGCGAACTGCCATTTCTGTGTCTGGTGTGCCGCGCCGCGGCGCCAGCTACCTGTACATTTCTCGCGCCGCAGTGCCACCGCGCCGCAACACCAAGATTCGAGCCGCAGCGCCACGGTGCCACAGCGCCAAGTGTCTGGCCACAGCGCCTCCGCGCCGCAGCGTGAAGATCACGTGTATCAGTGGCGCCGCAGCGCCACTCTCCAGAAAATTCAAAAATGAGATTTTTAAAATATTAAAGTCTAACAAGTGTTAGTGGATTGATGTAATGAACATGTAAGTATGTTAGAAGAATAATGTGATGATAAAAATAGTTGTTTAAACATGTAAATAACATAATAATTAGAATATTATTCATGAAGTACACATTATGTGATAATGAGATAAATTGACTAAGTATAGTCGATAATTAAAGTAGACAACGAGAATGAGTTTATGTTGATTAGTTAATTTATAATTAATTGGTATTGGGTATATGAATGGTATGTAGGATTTAATTCAAAGAACGTGCTTAGTTAAAGTGTAATCTACGCACGAGGCAAGTTTCCTAAACTTAAACTCTTAAATTTGAGCAAGTTCCCTAACCCTACTTGTCATTATTTTTCAAGTTTATTATTTACCTTGAATAAACTATCGTTACTATTATTCAAGTTCAAATGATTGATTAAAGATTAATTATCTTTTAAAAGTATGATTTAGTTATACAATAATTGTTCTATTGTATACTTCTTGAGATTATTATTCAAATTGAATATCATTATTGTTGAACCTTATTAGACTAGTAAAACCTTAATGATTCAACTAGTCCGTAGTTGATGAGCATTTTAAAATTCAGAATCCTTGATGAATTATCCAAACCAAACTTCCTTTGGTGCGGACTCGAATGTCAAACTGAGATGAACAACCCTGTATAGGAGATTATTTAAGCTTTAGTGTTAAGATATTGTGCACAGTATGGAACTAAGGGATGATCCCCCTAGGTATGAGAAGAAGGTCCATAGTCTTATGACTGTTAAAGGTTTCAAGTATAACCCTTGTTAACCTAGGACATAGTTCAAGGTCTTACAACCCTCAGAATTCTTTTGATTCTTGTTATTCACTCTTGATTCAAAAGTTGAGTTTTTATTCAGATGTTTTGATTTATTTGCATGTTATTATACTGTTATTTCAATATTATACTTGTGGGCATTTGTGCTCACTCTTGCTTAATAATAACATTGCAGTTAAGAACGAAAGAACTGATGAACCTTCCACTAGTAAAGGCAAGGGCAAAGTTAGCAAGTGACGAAGACCTGTGGTTTTATATGATGATGTATTTGTTTAAGACTTGAGTTAATGTTATTGTTTAAGACTTATTTGTTTATGATTCCGCACAGATGTTTAAGGTTAGTTTAATCTGGGATTGTATTATTATTATTCAGATGTTGTAACCCTTAAGGGTAGATTTTTATTTCTATCTATTTCATGGTTTGCATTTTTATGGGTAGTTAGATAGATGATATTTGTACAGTGAACACCAAATCATGTGGAATCGAAGTACCTAGATTTGAGGGTGTCACAGGTTGGTATCAAAGCCGTAGGTTATGAACCTTAGGTGGGGGAACAACCTTAGGTAGTAGCCTTATTGAAAGAAGATAGTAAAGGAAAACTCTTATCGAGTTTTAAGAAATGAATTTTTGGTAATTCATTGAAGATAATAAAATACATTATGTGTTTATATGTTAATTTATGTGCTCGTTAGTACGACTTAGTAAATAAAACTTAAAATTTTGTTGTAAAGATGACGAATGTTGGAGAAGCTAGTCAAGCAGCGGAGGAAGAACCCCGATTACCTATAGTACCTACAGAGGAGGAGCCCCGAGACATACATGTTGTTAGGGAACAGTTAGTTCAGAGGGAGTCATCTCCATTGATCACCGTTGTTGGTCAGGAGCATGAGCCCGAGACTGATCCTGAGGAGGATCCTGAGGAGGAGTTTGATGAGGAAGAGGAAGAAGAGGAGTTACCATGGTACATCGTTGATGCGGAGATGTATGACACGTTATACGACCGTAACATTGAGTTATAGGACGAGGTTCAGGAATTGACTGAGCGAGCGACTGTTCAGCAGTCTACTTTAGAGGAGAAGGAGAGGGAGATTTCGACTCTTCACTCACTATTGGGAAATGTAGAATTGGATTTGGTCCATGAGAAGGGTCAGACCGAAGATAAGACTGAAGAGATAGAGAAGCTGAATAAGGAACTGAAGGAAACCTCCGGAAAACTGAAAATAGCAGAGGAAGGGTGGGTAAGAGAATCACGTCGAGCTGATCGTGCAGAAGATGATAGTCGTGCAAAGAAGGAAAAGCTTGAAGATACATACTCCACACTTAATCATGTAATGGATGAGGCTCGGGAACGAGTTTTGAGATACCCCATCCAGTTCGAAGGACTTCCGTCGTATATGCTGGATCGCAGGACGATGTCTCATATCATGGCAAGGCTATTCAGCACCTTGATAGACAGGATTAAAATCCGTTTAATTATGTGAAAGACTTAATTAGTTTTTATATGTAAATTCCGATGTGTTTATGAATGAAGGAATATGTTAATATTTTAAATCATGTGGATTCTTTATTCTAGGATAGTTGATGTAAATAGCAGTTATGCTATAGTTTGATGTTAAAACTTTGAGTTGAATTTAATATATTAAGTTGTTTGAGATGATGTGTTAAATTGTTGAGTAATGCCTTAACTATTTAGAGAAATAAATAAAGTTATAATAAGCGTTTATTTTATCAGAAATATGCCGTCAAGGAGAAGACAACAACGTCAACCGGCTCAGAAAGAGTCAACCAATAATAACAATAACGCCAACGCTAATCTTGTTCAGCAGTTGGTGAACTTACTGACGGGAGCAATGAACAATCAACCTCAAGCTCCATTAAACACAACGTTTAAAGACTTCAAGGCGGTGCGACTGCCAGAGTTCAAAGATTCCAAGAACCCAATCGAGGCTCAAACGTGGGTCATGGAAATGGAGAAAGTATTCAACATTGCTAGGGTTAGAGAAGACCAGAAGACCGCTTTCGCAACGTTTATGCTGAAGTCTGAGGCTAGCTACTAGTGGCCAGCAAACAAAGTCCGAGGAGGTGAAGGAGTAATTACGTGGGAGAGATTTAAAGAAATGTTTTTCGAAATGTACTTCCCAACTAGTTCGCAGAATCAAATGGAGATTCAATTTCTGGAACTGAAGCAGGGAAACATGAGCGTACCTGATTACGCGGCTAAATTCGATGAATTGGCAAGGTTTGCCCCGTACCAAGTACATACTGACGAAAGAAAGGCCAGAAGATTTGAACGAGGACTAAAGCCTTGGGTTTATAGTAAGGTGTCAATGTTTCAGATAAACACATTTACCGGAGTACAGGAAAAGGCCATCCTCGCTGAAGGTGGAAGCGATGCGATGACCAAGTACAATCAAGAGCAGAAAAAGAAGAAGAGTGAAGGTGAAGGAAATAACAAGACTGGTGGGAGTAACACTGGGGGTAGTCATAATCAGAAGAGAAAGTGGATAGATAACTCGTCAGCTGAAAGTCAACAAGGAGGGCAGAAGAAGAAAATTGAAGCGTGCTCAAACTGCGAAAAAGCTCATCTGGGAGTTTTCATGAAAGGGAAGCGAGTGTGCTATAATTGTGGTCAGGAAGGCCACATAGCACCAAACTGTCCAAACCCAAAGAAGGGTGCTTGTTTTAACTGTGGTTCTAAAGATCATCTAGCAAGAGACTGCCCTAAGAAGGGATCAGGAGGAGCAGTACCAGGAGGTAACCGTGGAAATAACAGCGAAAATGCCTTAACCATCACCGGACCAACCGCAACAAACCGGCCGACCGCCAGAACTTTCAATATGACAGTGCAGGATGCAATCCAGTCTCGTGATGTGGTGTCAGGTATCATTCCGATCAATAAAATTAATGCTTATGTTTTATTTGATTCGGGTGCTACTTGTTCCTTTATATCCGAAGACTTTGCTAATAGTTTAGATTTGTTTATGGATGAGTTGGAATATCCCATGAATATAAAAATTGCGAATAGAGAGATAATTCCTGTTAAGTACGTGTTTAAGAACTGTAGGGTGGATATTAAGGGTAATATCATGAACGTAGATCTTATCCCTATTCGGCTTGGGGAATTTGACGTTATTTTGGGTATAGTTTGGTTATCAAATTTTGGGGCTGTAATTGACTGCCAGAAGAAGCGTATTAACCTTATGACTTCGTCAAAGATTGTGTTTTATGGTAGCAAGTTACCCAGACAAGCAAGTTATCTGACGATGATGCAGGCCAGGAGGTTGTTAAGACAAGGCTGTGTAGGATATCTAGCTTACATAGTCGACAATTGAAAAGAGAATCTGAAGGTAGAATAGATACCGATTGTGAGGGACTTCGTTGATGTATTTCCAGACGATTTTCCAGGACTTCCACCAGATAGAGAGGTAGATTTCATGATTAATTTGGCGCCCGGAACCGCTCCAATATCGAAGGCACCATACCAAATGGCGCCAGTAGAGATGAAAGAACTGATGGTCCAACTACAAGAAATGCTGGACAAAAAGTACATTCAACTGAACGTATAGCCGTGGGGAGCGCCGGTGTTGTTTGTGAAAAAGAAGGAAGGATCGATGCGGCTCTGCATTGACTACAGAGAGCTGCACAAGGTCACGATTAAGAATAGATATCCATTACCAAGAATCGATGATCTATTTGATCAATTAAAGGGAGCAAGTTACTTTTCCAAGATAGATTTGAGGAGTGGTTATCACCAACTGAAGGTGAGGCCAGAGGATGTACCGAAGATAGCGTTCAGAACGCGATACGGTCACTACGAATTTTTAGTAATGTCGTTTGGTCTAACGAATACTCCTGCAGCATTTATGGGACTAATGAATGGTGTATTCAAGCCATTTTTGGACAAATTCGTGGTGGTATTTATAGACGACATTTTGGTATATTCCAAAACCAAAGAAGAACACGAAGAACATTTGAGGCTAACGTTGGAAGTATTAAGAAGGGAGAAGTTGTACGCTAAATTTTTGAAATGCGAATTCTGGATCGAGCGAGTACAATTTCTTGGTCACGTGATCGATAAAAATAGAATTTTGGTAGATCCATCCAAAGTAGAAGCCGTGATTAACTGGGGTCAGCCGAGAACACCGTCAGAAGTAAGAAGTTTTCTTGGATTGGCGGGATATTATAGAAGATTCATTCAAGATTTTCTAAGATCGCAACTCCGTTAACGAATTTAACTCGAAAAGCTGTGAAATTTGTTTGGACAGAGAAGTGTGAGGAGAGCTTTCAAGAATTAAAGAAGAGGTTGAGTGCGACACCTGTGTTATCTATTCCGGATGATGCAGGCAATTTTGTTATTTTTAGTGATGCGTCGCATAAAGGACTTGGATGTGTGCTGATGCAAAGTGGTAAAGTCATTGAGTATGCATCATGACAATTGAAGGATTACGAGAAGGGGTGTCCAACCCATGATTTGGAGTTAGCTGCAGTTGTATTTGCTTTGAAAATTTGGAGGCACTATCTCTACGGGGAGAAGTGTGAAATATATACGGACCACAAGAGTCTGAAATATATTTTCACACAGAAGGACTTAAATATGCGTCAGAGAAGATGGTTGGAATTAATCAAGGATTACGACTGTGAGATTTTATACCATCCGGGTAAGGCGAATGTGGTTGTCGATGCCTTAAGTAGAAAGGGTCGTGAGAAATTGATGATGTTAACTGCTCAGGAAGAACTAATTGTGGAAATGGAGAAACTGGAATTGGAAGTGAAATATCCAATGGAGATTGATAAGAAGCTATTTTATATGCAATCTGGTACAACTCTACTAGATAAAGTGAAGGAGGCTCAGCTTCAGGATGATGAATGCAAAAAGTTGACAAAGAAGATATCTGAAGGAACCGAACCGAGATTTAAGATGGATACGGAAGGAATATTGAGATTTGAGAATAGAATTTGGGTACCGCCAGTACAAGAGATTAAGGAAGATATTTTAAGCGAGGCTCATAGTTCACGATATTCGATTCACCCTGGTAGTACCAAGATGTACCAAGATCTTAGACAACATTTCTGGTGGCCGAATTTGAAGCGTGATGTTACAGAATGTGTTGCCAAGTATCTGACCTGTCAGAAAGTGAAAGCGGAACATCAGAGACCGAGTGGATTGCTACAACCGTTAGAGATCCCAGAGTGGAAATGGGAACATATTACAATGGATTTCGTGGTTGGCCTTCCGACGACTCAGAAAGGCTACGACGCAGTATGGGTTATCGTTGACCGACTGACAAAATCTGCACACTTCCTTCCAATCAAAATAAGATTTGACTTAGATCAGTTGGCTAGGCTATACGTAAAAGAGATTATTTCGAGGCACGGAGTTTCGGTATCAATTGTTTCAGATAGGGATCCGCGCTTCACATCAAATTTTTGGGAACGTCTTCAGGAATGCATGGGTACGCAATTGCGAATGAGTACATCTTACCACCCTCAAACAGACGGACATAGTGAGAGAACGATTCAAACATTAGAAGATATGTTAAGAGCCTGTGTGATGGACTTTAAAGGAAATTGGGATGATCACCTACCATTAGTAGAGTTCGGCTACAACAACAGTTATCACGCTAGTATAGGTATGCCGCCTTACGAAGCGTTATACGGCAAAAAGTGCATAAATAGTCAAAGTAATCCGAGCACGATTGGTAGCGGCTCAAGACCGACAGAAGAAATACGCTGATCCACATCGTAAAACTATCGAGTTTGAATCAGGTAGTTATGTTTTCTTGAAGGTCACTCCTTGGAAATGGAAGATCAGGTTCAGAAAGAAAGGGAAATTGAGCCCAAGATTCATTGGACCCTTTGAAGTACTGAGAAGAATCGGAGAAGTTGCGTATGAGGTAGCCTTACCTCCAGCACTCGAGAATATCCATAACGTCTTTCATGTTTTTATGTTGCGACCCTACAAGCCTGATTACAAGCATGTAATTAAATACGAACCCCTGCATTTTGAGAAAGACTGATCTTACGAGGAAATTCATGTCCAAATTGTCGACCGAAAAAAGCAAGTTCTCAAAAATAAAGTTATACCTTCTGTTAAGGTAATTTGGAGGAACCACAATGCTGAACAAGCTACGTGGGAACTCGAAGAGAATATGACGAAGAATTACACTCAATTATTTACTTAAATATGTGTATGCGATTATGGGGACATAATCTTTGTAAGGGGGGAGAATGTAACGGGTCAAATTTTATTGAATTTATTGAGTCGTGATTCTGGGGACAGAATCCTTTTAAGGGGGGAAAGATGTGACGAACGAGATTTTTGTAAATTAATTTTAATATTTATTGAATTAAATAAATATTTTTCGATGATTTAATTATTGGATTAAATAATTAATTGATGCAATTGTGGTAGATTAATTTAATTATATGTGTTACATTTATTAAATTAATGTAGAGAAATTTTATTATTCAAGTATATGACTATATGAGCTTATTGAATTAAATAAAATATTTAATTAAGCATGATGTTATTTAATTAATGTAATTGTTAATTAGAGAATTAATCAATTGTCATTATTTATCAATGAGATATTTAATTATGTGACTATGCGAAATTATGAGAAATTATTATATTTTATTTATATTAAATTAAATAAGATATATGAATTATTGTACAAGTGGGTGTGACATGATTTAAACTATATGGTAAAAGTTTTATTAAATTAAATGATTTTGTAATTTATTTAACTAGCCAAACAAGGTCTTATTGGGAGTTGGGATCAATTACCCATGACTGGGTTAACTGACCACAATGCGCCAGTCTTTTATTACGACGTCTTCTTCACATTCCTTATTATTTCTAAGTCTGCAAATCAGAGAGGGAGAGAATTAGAGAGTTGAGAAGTCTGAGAGAAAGTTTGAGTGTATAATTATCAATTACTTGTGAAAGAATCACCACTGATCATCTCTTCCATTAGTTATACTCTGGGTAATTCTCATTCCCAATTCCTACTTTACGTAATTTAGTTTTTTAGAAAATGGCTTTCAAAACCTCTGTTATGTTTCTGTAATTGAGGAATTGTGCTATTATATGGATATATATAATAATAAGAGTAGCATAACATGTTTTATATATATATATGGCATGATTCCATATCCTATGTGTCGTTAATCTGATGACTTGCTATTTCAAAAATATACAGAGTTTGGGTTTTTGGCCTTATGGCCTTATACGTGATTTTAGTATGTCAAACATAAATGTTTTCAAAAATTTTACACCCTTATATTATTGACCATGTCAATACGAAGAGACCGAAATTTAAATGAACGGATTCGGTGTTATAACAAATCCGTAGGGACAATTTTTATGTTTTATTTTCTAAACCTTCATGAACATCAAAGTTAGTGAATTTTTATGTTTTAAATCTGTTATTAAGTGTTTAAAATTGTTAATGTCAGTATATAAATGTTGGGTTGTGTTTATACATGAATTATAACACGTGGGTATGTCTAATTTCGAGTAAAAATAAGAAATTGGGAGAAATTGGCATGTTCTGCGATTTTTTGCGAACTTCCATTTCTGTGTCTGGTGTGCCGCGCCGCGGCGCCGGCTACCTGTACATTTCTCGCGCCGCAGTGCCACCGCGCCGCAACACCAAGATTCGAGCCACAGCGCCACGGTGCCACAGCGCCAAGTGTCTGGCCACAGCGCCACCGCGCCGCAGCGTGAAGATCACGTGTATCAGTGGCGCCGCAGCGCCACTCTCCAGAAAATTCAGAAATGAGATTTTTAAAATATTAAAGTCTAACAAGTGTTAGTGGATTGATGTAATGAACATGAAAATATGTTAGAAGAATAATGTGATGATAAAAATAGTTGTTTAAACATGTAAATAACATAATTACATGTGATTTTAATTATTGAATTCATAATTAGATTATTATTCATGAAGTACAAATTATGTGATAATGAGATAAATTGACTAAGTATAGTCGATAATTAAAGTAGACAACGAGAATGAGTTTATGTTGATTAGTTAATTTATAATTAATTGGTATTGTGTATATGAATGGTATGTATGATTTAATTCAAAGAACGTGCTTAGTTAAAGTGTAATCTACGCATGAGACAAGTTTCCTAAACTTAAACTCTTAAATTTGAGCAAGTTCCCTAAACCTATTTTTCATTATTGTTTAAGTTTATTATTTACCTTGAATAAACTATCGTTACTATTATTCAAGTTCAAATGATTGATTAAATATTGATTATCTTTTCAAAGTATGATTTAATTATACAATAATTGTTCTATTATATACTTCTTGAGATTATTATTCAAATTGAATATCATTATTGTTGAACCTTATTAGACTAGTGAAACCTTAATGATTCAACTAGTCCATAGTTGATGAGCGTTCTAAAATTCAGAACCCTTGATAAATTATCCAAACCAAACTTCCTTTGGTGCGGACTCGAATGTTAAATTGAGATAAACAACCCTGTATAGGGGATTATTTACGCTTTAGCGTTAAGATATTGTGCACAGTATGGTACTAAGGGCTGATCCCCCTAAGTACGTGAAGAAGGTCCATAGTCTTATGACTGTTAAAGGTTTCAAGTATAACCCTTGTTAACCTAGGACATAGTTCAAGGTCTTACGACCCTCAGAATTCTTTTGATTCATGTTATTCACTCTTGATTCAAAAGTTGAGTTTTTATTCAGATGTTGTGATTTATTCGCATGTTATTATACTGTTATTTCATTATTATACTTGTGGGCATTTGTGCTCACTCTTGCTTAATAATAACATTGCAGTTAAGAACGAAAGAACTGATTAGCCTTCCACTAGTAAAGGCAAGGGCAAAGTTAGCAAGTGACGAAGACCTGTGGTTTTATATGATGATGTATTTGTTTAAGACTTGAGTTAATGTTATTGTTTAAGACTTATTTGTTTATGATTCCGCACAGATGTTTAAGATTAGTTTAACCTGGGATTATATTATTATTATTCAGATGTTGTAACCCTTAAGGGAAGATTTTTATTTCTATCTATTTCATGGTTTGCATTTTTATGGGTAGTTAGATAGATGATATTTATACGGTGAACACCAAATCTCGTGGAATTGAAGTACTTGGATTTTGGGGTGTCACAATTTCCAAGCATGTTATTAAGTGGTTTAATTACCTTATAATTATTCCACATCGATATTATTGATATTTGCACTTAGTGCACTCGAGTTCGTACAGTCTTGGACTTGTACATCATTTAAAGTTCTATAATTCTTGAACTGTGTCAGATAGAGTCCGAACCTTTGTTCGATCATACAAAGTATATGAAGTTTTATTGAAACTATCAAAACCAATTGATGGTAAGGATTCTTAGACTGAAAGAACACCCCTTTTATGATAGGGGAGTACCCCAGGTATCTAATATAAGATGCAAATAGCAAATTTAAATGTTATGCATAGACATGGTGTACTCGAGGCTGATCCCCTCAAGTACTTATTTTGTAGCCCGTAACAAAAGGGTCAATTAGCTATTGATTCCATTGGAGTGTTATAGTTCAAAGTCTACTTGACTAGCATTTATTCTCAAAGCAATCATTATCTTTTCTTCTAATATTCATATTATTGAATCCTTCAAATATTCATATTATTGAATTCATTGCCAGATATTTTCCATTCATCATGATAGATCCTTATTGTTATATTTAAATTACTGGGAAAACTTGTTGCTCATCCTTGCTATATCATCAATTATATTGCAGTTAAGCCCGAGACCTCGGGAAATGACAAGGGAAAAGGAAAGATGTAGAATAGTTGCGAGGAGCAGGCTTTACTTTATGCCTAGTTTAAATTGCTGATATGTAATATAAACCCTAATGACTATTTTAGGGTATGTTTGTAAGACTTTATTAAGGTTATCGAATCTTGGGACTAGTAACATGTTTTGAATGAACGACGTACATTTATTATATTCCACATTTTAGTTATCGTATGTTGTTTAGAGGTGGATGTTTGTATTTTATTATGATGGCCGGACCGGGGTCAGAGGACTCGGATTCGGGGGTGTCACAGTTGCTCACCCTTGCTATGTCATGATAATATTTAAGTTAAGCCCGAGTGTTAGAAGAAGGATAAAATCAAAGGAAATGTTACAGAATAGTTCCATATGAACATTTAACTATTACATTTATCTTATGTAAATTAATTATGTAAACCTTTTGAGTTATTAAGGTATGTATTTAGTTAAGGTTGTTGACCTTGAGAAATGTTGTAGAATCATTTGAAAGAAACAATGTATGTTTATATATTTCGCGTTTATTATAGAATGTGTAAGAAGATGTTGTATCGTGACGCATCAGGTCCGAGGTTCAAGGGACCCAGAATTGAGGGCGCTATCGTTGGTATCAAAGCTATAAGTTATAAACCTTATGTAGAAGTACCTTAGGCTATAACCACACTTGTGAGGATAAGGAATAAACTCAAATAGAGTTTAAAAAACTTAGAAATGAATTTAAGAAATTAATCATGAAGTAAAGAAGAAAATAAATAAGATTCAAAGAAGAATCTCAAAGACTTATGAGATAAGAATCTGGAGTTACCTGACCCCAGTAATAAAGATGAAAAATGTAAAAAAATTATAATATAATATGAGTAAACAGAAGAATAAGAAGATCGTAGAATAAAATGATCGTAAGGCTAAGGAGAAATATTTGTAAAATAAGATCACGATGTGAACATATGTAAACTCAAGAAAGAGTGGTAAATGTTAAGATACAAATTATAGAAAATTTATATTAAGAAAAGAGAAAGCTAGGATCATGTGCGATTTCAACTAAGGACTCATGTGATAGTTAAGTTATACGAACCTTTGTGTGGGCAAGAGTTTTGTACTTGGTTTAACGACTACTCAGTTTATCACATTGATAATCATTGAAATGATGGTGTCGCGCTATCCATATGCATATGACGAGAAGGTGATTCTTTTCTCATAATTATATTTGATAGTTAGAAAATATAAGATTAGGTGCGAGTTCTTAAAACTCCTACTTATGCTAAGTTTGTGACTCATAATCGTATGGTATGTTTTTGAATCCCTAAGCGTATGGACAATCCCTGATATGTTTTTGGACTACGCATTGATAAGACAAGTTCCTAAACTCATATTATTGAGGAAAGTTTCTGAACTCATAATGTGTGGTATGTTTGATGAACTGTACTCGGGTATGGTGGACTTGGAACCGAGGATTTTCAGTGTAGTAAGCTTTAAGAATGATAGAAATTAAATAGATAAAATTATTAAGTAATGGAGTATTGAAGAAAATTGGAGTTGATGGAGGAAGTATAGGTATTCCAAATATTTTAGCTATGCTAGATATCGAATTTATTGACCTCATGCTGATAAAAGCATTTTTGAAAAGAAATATTGGGTCAGATTATTGAACAAAAGAGTTTAAAAGGTTTTATTTGTTATATGTCTACGCTAATTGTTTCGGCTAGACAAAACTGATTTGAAAATATTAAAATGTATCTTATATATTATTAATGTATTATGGAACCTAGTACAGAGATGATAAAAATGATAGAGTTATCAGTGCAGACTTACGTAGTGTTGGATGTGATCTAAGGATCGTCCGCCCACTATTGTATGTTATAGTATGACAAAGTCATACAATGAAAGAATCCTCAAACGAACTGTAAATAAAGTGCGGTATCATGACGTCATAAAATGATTTTCAAAATGTTGAACCAGTTAAAGAAAAGTTAATCCCAATTGAAGTGGTTAGACAAATGATTCGAATTATGTTCGAATTATTGGTATACATCTAAACTATTTGATTCGCCTAAACAAATGATTATGAATATTCAAGTATTTTTTTGAGAATTTATCCTGAACCAAATTGTTTTTGTGCGGAATCTTATGCTAAGTTTAAGGTGAACAACCCCGAATAAGGGTGATATACCGGTTGGATTATATATTCCAATCTTGGAGCACAAATAGTCGCTATACATGATTGATACATTGTGCACGACGTAAGGTACGATAGGTTTATCACCTAACGTACATGCACAGGTAGTTTACATTCTTCGTGATTGTAAACTTATTTAGTACGCCATGTTTTTAGATGTGGTTACGGTGAATACAGTTAAACCTGATAGTTCATGGTTTATATGACCCCTCGACATAATATGAAAAGTTTTAATTCCGTAGAGAGAAGTCATGGTAGAATGTGATGATAGAATAGATCCTCATAAAAGGAAAAAGTATGTACTCATTAATTGAGAATGAAATCAGATAAAGATTAAAACCTTTTTTTGGTGAGTGGAAGGTGGAGAGATTAGTAGACTGTAATTTTGATGAAGAAATTCTTTGAAGAAGGTGTGAATGTGACAATCTGAAAATTTATAAGATTTATATATAAAATCTTGAATGATTAAATAAAGGTTAACGAATAAAATGTAGATTGGAAATAGAGGAATAATTAAAAAAAATTGAGAAAAACCTTTAAGGTTTGAAATTTCTAAAGCAATGCAAAGAAATTAACTGTGAATGAAAGAAATGAGAAGATAGAGAATAAAAATGAGAAATATGGGTGACGAATATCCAAAACCTTATAATGGATTTATATGTACCCTTGAAGTATATTAAGAATAAGGTATTAGGATACCTTTAAATTTATGAGAATTGAATGGTGAAAGATATTTCCTAATAATGTATGTGGAAATTTATTAAGGAAATAAATTCCAAATGAAGAGATATTACAAGGTTAAAGAGAATGTGTATATGTACATATACAAATAAACTTAAGAATGTGCTATTTATATGTTTCTAGCCAAATAAGAAAATTAATTTATTAAAAATTAACCATACATGAATAAATGGAAAGCTTAATTATAAAAGCTTGTGAAAATTAAGATTTGAAGGGTAATTTAATAGAACTCAAAAGTATTAAATTGGGAATAAATAAGCTAGGTATTATGGTGCTATTTAAATAAAGCCTACCTAGTAGTTAAGTATGAGAAATTTAATAAAAGTCCATTATGTCAAGCAATTTAAAAGGCTTATTGAATGTAGCAAACCGAAATAGGAGTTTTCAATAAGGCATTAAATTAAAAATAAATTTAATAATTATTTATCAAAGATGATAAATACATTTTGACTTATGTGGGACATATATATATATATATATATATATATATATATATATATATATATATAGAGAGAGAGAGAGAGAGAGAGAGAGAATTAAAAAGGAAGCATTGTAACCTAATATTATATTAGGAATAGAAATTAAATAACTTAAGGGTTATAGTTACTGAAAAATCATAGTACTTAAACTATGTACAAGTAAACTAACCCTAAGAGATCTATTTTATATTTCTCAACTAATTAACTATTATAACCTAATTAAAGAAAACCTAATTGGGTTATATAATTAAATGTATGTAAGTAATTATTTAAGTTCCAAATTGAGCGGAATAGAAACCCTAATTAAATAATTAGGGTAATGTAAAATTGATGTGTTGGACCATGCTATTATACATGGCCCAAACAATTTAATTAGAGAGCTCAAATATTTAATTGGAAAGCCCAAACTTTGGTCCAAATATTTTAGCAAGTTAGTAATAAAAAAAAATGAAAGGGGAAGACTCTGGCCCCTTCAAGGGGTGTCGACGTCGGAAAAAATTTTCTTTTTTGGAATTCCTCTTTTAGCCCTTTACGTTTTCTATGTGTTGAATTTTATTTGAAAGGGTGAGTTTGAAAAGAGTCTGACATAAAATGTGTAGGAGTTGAAAATTTTGAGTCGCTAGTTGGCAGTAGTGAAATTGTTGTACCAACTCAACCGAATTTGAAAAGGTTTACACAAAACCAAATTATTAGACTCCGTTTAACAGACCATGGAAATTGAGATTCAAAGAGTTCGGGGGCTTGATTAAGTGGGGGGGGGGTGGGGGAAGGTGTTAAACACCCCCCGACTTCTGTGAAAACACATTTACCACATATATTCAATTCCCTATTTTATTTGAAGTGGGTGTGTGGGTGTGTGGGTGTGTGTATGTGTGTGGTTAATTAGGCCTAAGTGCATTATTTGGAAGTAGTGCTCTATGCCTCATTTACACTTATATACAAAGTGTTTGATTTGTATAAAAGTTTAATTTTAAGCAATATATATAGAAATGATGTTTTGAAAATAGGTTTTTAAACCCTTAAGCTCACATAGTAATTGATGCCTTTAATACTTCTATTTTTTTCCGTATTCGACTTGATTTGATTTTATTCTCGACATGTGAAGCATATTCGACAAAATAATATACATATAAGTGTTGGGCTCCTTATAGGAATGAAATCCATCGAAAGATGTCCAAACTTCACAAATATGATTTACAAGCAAACAGTACAAATGAAAAAAGTCCGTCACGGGAACCAGATCTAGATCCGTCAGCTGGATCTTAGATCCCGTTGCTCCTAGGCTTACATAATATCATATGACTAGCCTGCATAACGAGGATACTAAAATAAAATAGATATTTAATCTAAGCAATGTAAAACAAAGGATTCATCAGTTAAATCCCTGCTTGCGCGTAGCCAAGCTTCCCATTCTCTTTAGATACAAATCTAGGGTTACAAGGTTGCTTAATATTTAAAAAAAAAAACTAAAAATATAAATCTAGTTCACAGATTTAAGTATTATTGATTTACATTGAATAAACAGTTAAAACATATATTTAAACACAGTAAACAATTAATATATATATATATATAAGCAAGAGAAAGCTTCAATTATAAAAAAATCTTACAGTGTGTTGCAAATAAGGCTTCTGACTGCTTTTGGAGTTTGAAAGCTCTGTTTCCACCGGTTATAATTTGATATGTCGTAGTATATATGTATACAAGTGTATAGCAAGAAGAATATTAAAATTTGGAACATAATAGGAGGGGTTAAGAACTGAAATGGACATAGTTTTCTCTCTTTTTCTCCTTTTTCTTTTTTCTTTTTTGGCTGATGGGGGGTGTTATTTATAGACCAAAGTAGCCATGGGTCAACCTGTGGCCTCCCGGGTGGGCCCGGGCCCCATGGGTCGCGTTGTCTCAAAGTACGTGCAGTCGGGCAAACACGCAGTCTACTCGAACTTTCATAACTTTCAATCTGGGCGTCCGATGAAGGCATGCTACACCTTTTCGAAAAGCCCTTGACGAGAGCTATATAATGACATGAGATTTGACATTTTCTGAATCTAGGAAGATGGGTCCATGACCAGATCTTCAAGTCTTCGCAGTCCATCTGTTGAGTTGTCTTATGTTGTTTTCACTTGGGATTGATGTAATGGTTCTGCATGACTTCTTTTGCAGTGATTTAGCCTGAATTGATGTTAAGTTAGCAAAATTACTATTTTCCCCCTCCCGAGCTTGTTTTGGGCTTGATGTAGTTATAACCGTCTTTTCTCAGGGTTGTCTTCGAGATTGGACTGCTGCTAACTTTTGATAGTCCTCAGGGTTGTCTCTGAGGTTGGTTTGATCTTCCGAGATTATCTCCAGGGTTTTGGCTTGATCTCCTAGGGGTTTCTCCGGGGCTTGACTTGATCCCCAAGGTTGTCACTGCGGCTTAGATTTGATTTCCCGGGGTTGTCTCTGAGGCTTTGATTTAATCTCTCGAGGTTGTCTACAGGATTTGGATTTGATCATCCGGGGTTATCGCCGAGGTTTAAATTTGATTTCCCGGGGTTGTCTCTAGGGTTTAGTTTTGATCTCCTGGGGTTCTCGCCTAGACTTCAATTTGATGTCCCGGGGTTGTCTCTTGGGGTTTTAATTTGATCTCCCGGGGTTGTCGCCAAGGCTTGGATTTGATGATTTTAACTCTCAAGGTTGTGTCTGGGAAATTATTTGATGATTTTTCCCTCCTACATGGTTAGTAATAGGAATGCAAGATTTCGAGTGTCTACAAATGCCTCTCTTTAGCATGTTTATGCAATGTAATGGCATGAACATGATAAAGATTAGTAGTCATTTGAAATATGACAAGATTAGACGACGTCATGCAATGCAGCAAATAAGATGTTATGAATACTGAATGTTTTTGAAATTATTTCCAACGGTATTCTATCATTGACAGATCCCTCCATTTCTGCTCGGGATGGAATTGTTAATTATGGTCTCCACTGAATTACTTCAATGTCTAATCGAACGGTACTTTACAAAGTTTTCATTACCGGATCTTTCCCGATGCTACGTTAGGATTGTCGCCAACGGCTTGGAATGCCCATCAGTGCTATTGAGACGGATTCGACAACTAGTTTGCAAATGTTCTCAAGATCCCTGTTGTGGAGCTTTTCGTAAGGCTAAGACCATTGGATTTTTACGTTGAGGTTGTCACCGACATTCTTTTTCTTTAGATGTTCTTTCTCACTTTATTTCCGCCGAAGATGTTCTTCTCTTTTGCAAATGACTCTCTGGGGATTATTGATGTTTATCCTGATGATTGCTTGCTTTGGTTGCAATCATTGGATTCTTCCCGTCGTTACGATGGGATTGTCACCACCGCCCGGGCTTTCTATTAGGTTGATGCCGATAGCTCCACTGGAGATAGAATTTTTATTGCTTGCTTTCATCGCATCCTCACAATACTTACTTGAATGGTAGTTTTCTGAAGGTTGACCATCACCGAACCTTCGTGGTGCCTCAGCCGGGGATTTATATAACAGATTCCTTCGTCACTCCCCGAGGAAGATAGTTTACCAGGGTCTTCATCGTCATATCTTTCCTGATGCTATACTAGAGTAGTCTCTAATGGTTTGTAGCATCAAATACTCTGACCTTCGTTGAAGTTGTTTTTAATGGCTTACATCACCGGACCATTCCCGATGCTACGCTGGAGTTGTGCCAACGGTTTACACTATCAATCATTTTGACCTTCGTTGAAGTAGTTTTCAACGACTTACATCATCAGACCATTCTCGATGCTATACTGGAGTTATCATCAACGATTTGCAATGTCAATCATTCTTACCTTTATTGAAGTAGTTTTCAATGACTTACATCATCTGACCATTCCCGATGCTACGCTGGAGTTGTTGCCAACGGTTTGCACTATCAATCATTCTAACCTTTGTTGAATTAGTTTTCAACAACTTACATCATCGAACCATTTTTTATGCTACGCTAGAGTTATCGCCAATGGTTTACACTATCAGACATGCTTATTATCTCTATTGGGGATATATTTCTGATGAATTATACCCCGGAACAAATTTGGACGCTTTGATGCATTCAATAGCTACGGTTTCTGACACCAGACCTTCCCGATGTTTTGACAAGGACTATTTTCAATAATCTCTATTATTGGCTCTTTAAACCCCATAGTCGGGTTAATAACACTGACTTACATGTAGATCAGAAGTCTGGTATCCAAATTCAGGGTTTCCGGCCCTTTCCGCTCAATCGTATAGCACCATTTTCCCCGGTTTGACTTTTCAGCTTCTGGGAACTCCGTTGTAACTCAAATTTGATCGAGCTGGAGGGGGTGGGAACAACCCTAGGTAGCCGTAAGTAGACTCACGACTACTGCGGGTTGACCCACGACTCCCATTGGATATATCTACTCTCTCTCTTCTCTTTCATAAGTCATTTTTAAGTTAAAATATACTGAAAATCTGAAATTTCCTCTTCAGATCTACTAAGTTCGGGCTGCTTTTTGCAAAATCTGTCACCGTAAAAATGTTTTGTACTACCCTGGTAATGTTTACATGGTTTATTTTAAAGTTTTGACCGTTAGAACGTTAGATTTCATATAGAATTCTTTTAAACACAATAGAGTGAATATGCATGCTTATATGACTTGATAAAAATTATTTAACTTAGTAAATTTTCATATTTTACCATGTTGAACGTATTGATGTGAAAAAAATTTACTTTTGAGATAGTCATTTGACACCCTTTTTTGATAGTTTATTTATCCTATTTGAAGACAAATGAGCACATGTTTTCAAATAAAGCATTCATGGCAATTTGGCTGCCATTGTTGATTTAATTTTGATGTTTTTCATGCATATGAGATGTTCATGATTTTGGACTGGTGTGCTACTGAATGGCCATGCCTATGTGCATGTGGACAGTCCATTTTACAAAGGAGACTCTGGCAAAATTTTTTCACAAGTCTGGGCATTTAATGAACATGCAATTTTAACTCCACTATGGATGTATGTTAACACAATGCATGTATTAGGACTTAGATTATGCATGAAGCAATGATTTGAATTTAATAAGATTCAAATTTAAAACTTAACTCACCCTTTCTGTGGTGATTTGGAGACTTTGCTCAGATTTTGGATCCAGATCAGCTAAGTAGCTCTCATAAGGCCTCCATAGGTGTGAGGAGGAGAGATTCTAATGTTTCTCAGCCTCGTCCAGCTCGACAACCTCACTAGTTGACCGAGTTAGTTGTAGACCCTCAAAATTTTGCATTCTTGTTACTAACCTTGCAGGAGGGCAAAATCGTCATCCAGAGATAACCCGGGAAGTCAAATCAGCTAAATCCTATATACAACCCTAGGATACTCAATTTTTCAATCTCAAAAATAACCCCGAGATAATCAGTTTCAATCTCGGAGATAACCCCGGGATGCTCAGTTCCAACCTCAGAGATAACCCCAAGGGAAGCAGTTCCAGTTCCAGAGATAACCCCGAAAAGTTCAGTTTCAACCCCAGAGACAACCTTGGGAGGTCAAGCACACCTCAGAGATAACCCTGAGGACATTCAGCATTCACAGCAGTCCAATCTTAGAGATAATCCTGAGCAACGACTGCTACATCTGTGCAAAGCCGGAGATGACCATGGTGAGGGGAAAAATCATTATTTTGCCACCTCGATACTACATTCACGTCGTCTCAACATCATTTCAATCAACACTTCATACAAGGTGTCCCACAAGAACCATAGCTCAAATCCCGAGTGACTACTACACAAGATAGTACACCGAATAGAATTTGAAGACTTGAAGATCTGGTCATGGACTCATCTTCCCGGCTTTGTACAACCTTTAATCCTATGTCATTGTGTAGCTCTCGACAACAGCATTCTGAAAAGGTATAACACGCCTTTATCGGATGCTCAGATTGAATGTTCTGTAGGTTCGAGCAGACATCGCGTTGCCCGAGTGCACGTACTTTGAGAAGCCAGGACCCGCAGACCCCGGGCAGCCGCAGGTAGAACCGCGGCTCCCTGGTCTATAAATATGAGCCTTTGGCAGCTCATAATAAAAAAAGAAAAGGAGATAAAACTCTGTCAATTTTAGCCTGTAAACACTACTAGAGTGCTCTAAACTGAGTTATTCTTCTCCCTAAACACTTGTAAGCTCGTGTTTTGCTACATAATGAAATTTAACCGGTGGAAACTGAGTTTTTAGGCATTTAAAGCTATCTAAAGTCTTCTTAGCAGCCCATTTCTGATTCTAACTCCCAGGTCATTTCTTCAATAGCATGGTTTATCCACAAAACCTTAACTTGTGGTATAACCTTCGTGCGTAAGACATGCCCTTTCCTATCCAAGATCTTAATAGGTACCTCCTCGTACGTTAAATCTTCGGCTATCTCGTCTGATTCTAACTCAATAATATTGTTCGGGTCTTTAACATATTTACGAAGCATAGATATGTGAAAAACATTATGAACACGAGATATACTTGGAGGTAATGCGAGTCTATAGGACACATTTCCTATTCGGTCAAGAATTTCAAATGGACCAACAAATCGTGGATTGAGCTTTCCTCTCTTCCCAAATATTATAACTCCCTTCCATGGTGCAATACGTAACAATACATGATCCCCAATATTAAATTCCATGTCCTTTCGATGAAGATCCGCATAACTCTTTTGTCGATCCTGTGTCGTTTGTATATGTTGTCGAATTGTTTGGATCTTCTCTATAGTCATTCGTACCAACTCTGGTCCCAACAATGTTGCTTCACCCACCTCGTCCCAACATACTGGAGAACGACATTTTCTTCCATACAACGCTTCGAATGGAGCCACACCTATACTTGCCTGATAACTGTTGTTGTAGGAGAATTCCACCAATGGTAGGTACTTATCCCAATTTCCTTTGAAATCTAGGACACAGGGTCTTAATTGATCTTCAACAGTTTGAATAGTCCTCTCTGATTGTCCTTCCGTTTGAGGATGTTATGCCGAACTGAATCGTAAATATGTGCCCATATCTTTTTGCAAGCTAACCCAAAATCATGAAGTGAATCTTGGGTCACGATCCGAAACTATGGATATTGGCATGCCATGCAATCTTACAATCTCATTTACGTACATTCTAGCAAGACATTCAAGGGAATAAGTCTCACGTATAGGCAAGAAATGGGCAGACTTGGTTAATCTATCAACAATAACCCAAATCACATCTATGCCTTGAGAAACCTTGGGAAGACCCGTAACGAAATCCATGGTAATGGGTTCCCACTTCCACTTCGGAATCTCAAGTGGTTGCAACGGACCCTTTGGTACTTGATGCTCCGCCTTTACACGTTGACAAATTAAACACCTCGAGATAAACTCCACGATCTCTCTTTTCATATTGTTCCACCAAAATGTATGTCGAAGATCGTGATACATTTTGGTACTCCCACGATGAATTGCAAACGGTGTGTTGTGTGCCTCCATCATGATTCTATGCTTCAAGTCAAAATTGTTAGGAACACAAAGTCTGGAGTTAACTCGATATATTCCTTCTTCATCGATTCTTGTTTCTGGAATAGCACCTTCTTTCACTTTCTTCTTCATACGCATCAGCTCCACGTCCGTAGCTTGAGCAGCTTTAACTTTATTGATTAAAGTCGGTTCTACTCGTATGTTTGATATCATCACGTGGGTACTTGGAGCCTTCATCTCTATCTCCATCCTTTGCAAGTCATATAAAATGGGCCTTTGTGTTAACAACATTGCACTCGTACCCGCATATGATATTCTACTCAATGCATCAGCTACTACGTTTGCTTTTCCAGGATGATATTAGATGGTATGATCGTAATCTTTCAGCAGCTCGAGCCAAAGTCGTTGCCGCATGTTAAGTTCCTTTTTGGTGAAGAAATATTTGAGGCTTTTATGATCTGTATAGATCTCCACTTTCTCCCCATATAGGTAGTGTCTCAAGATCTTCAACGCGAAAACGACTGCTTCCAACTCTAAATCATGAGTAGGATAATTCCTATCATATTCTTTGAGTTGTCGCGAGGCATAGGCTATGACTTTCCCATGTTGCATGAGAACACATCCTAACCCTTTGCCTAAAGCATCGTTGTAGATAACAAATCCATCCGAACCAGATGGTATTGTCAGAACAAGTGCCGAAATGAGTCTCCTATTGAGTTCTTAAAAACTCTTCTCACAATTCTCGCTCCAACCGAATTTTGTATCTTTACGAGTCAGCTGAGTTAACAGAGTAGCGATTCAAGAAAATCTTTCCACAAATCTCCGATAGTAACCAGCTAAGCCCAGAAAGCTACGTACTTCGGTCACCGACTTTGGTTGCCCCCAACTTTGTATGGATTCAATCTTCGTCGGGTCGACAGATACTCCATGTTTTGACACCACATGCCCATGGAATGCTACTTCCTCAAGCCGGAACTCGCATTTCTTCAGCTTGGCATATAGCTTGTAATCGTGAAGCCTTTGTAGTACCAGCTTCAAATGGCGCTCATGATCTTCATGGCTTTTGAAATAGATGAGGATGTCATCAATAAAGACAACAACGAACTGATCCAAATATTCCTTGAATACACGGTTCATCATATCCATGAAAGCAGCAGGAGCATTAGTCAATCCAAAAGACATGACTAAGAATTCGTAATGCCCATACCGAGTTCTGAAGGCAGTCTTTAGAATATCCTCAGTTTTAATCTTCAGCTGATGATATCCAGAACGAAGATCAATATTTGAAAAGAATTGTGCTCCTTGTAATTGGTCGAACAGATCATTAATGTGAGGTAGTGGATACCTATTCTTGATGGTGATATGGTTCAATTCCCGATAGTCGATACAAAGTCGCATACTACCATCTTTCTTCTTTACGAATAACACCGGAGCACCCAAAGGAGATGTACTAGGACGAATAAAACTGATGTCCAATAACTCCTGTAGTTACACCTTTAACTACTGAAGTTCAATAGGAGCCATTCGATATGGGGTTTTAGAAATGGGCTTTGTGCCAAGTTCAAGGTCAACAGAGAAATAAACTTCACGTTCTGGGGGTAGACCGGGAAATTCTTTAGGAAATACGTCAAAAAATTCATTAACAACGGAAATAGTATTCAAATTTGACGTGTTTTTGTTCAAGTATATGACATGGGCTAAGAAAGCTTGACATCCATTTTTTAATAAACGAATAGCTTTATGGCTTGAAATGACAGTGATTAACTTTAATGGTTTAGTTGTTTGAATTCGCATAACAGATTGGTTAGGAATATGAAAACTAACAACCTTACGAAAATAATCAATTTAAGCATGATGCGTGGTTAACCAATCAATCCCTAAAATCACATCAAATACAAGAATTTTCAACGAAATAAGATCGGCAGGTAATGTGATGATACCAACTTGAATCAAGCAAGATTTATAAACAGTAGATGTAACGAAAGTTTCTCCTAATGGAGTTTCAACAGATAAGTCAAAGTCTAATTTGTCCGTAGTCAAGTTTAAACGTTGAGCACAAGTAGAAGAGATAAAAGAATGGGTAGAACTGGTATCTAATAAGGTATAAACTTCGTAAGAGTTTATGATTAGCTTACCCGTGATCACCTCGTTTGGGTTCCTCGCATTTTGGGAAGTCACGACAAACGCCCTTCTAGGAACCACCGACTTTGACTTATCCGGAATAGCCTTCGGAGTCACTATCCCTGTTGATCTTTGTTTCGCAATAAGACAATCTTTAGCTATATGACCTTCCTTTCCACAATTATAACATGTCTTGAACTGTTGTGGGTAGTTTGGACTGATGTGTCCCTCTTTTCCGCATTTATAACATACGACCGGTGCCTGTTCTCCTCCACTAGAAACAGTTGATGTTGGTGCTGACGTCTTCACGTTATCGTTGTTATACCTTCTCCTTTTGAAATCTCCTCCCGACTCGCTCCTTCTATTATCACGGCCACGATTACCACCAGAGTGATTACCACTTTTGTCCGAGTGTTTTCCTCCCTGTTGGTTTTCATTGCTCCGATGACCGCTGCCACTGGTACGACCCTGGTTGTGGTTTCTCAGTTGAACATACTCATTATCTCGTTCTAATAATTGAGCCATGTTTACAATATATGAATATAAAGAAAATTTATGAGAGATACGATATTGCCGAATCTCGGGCTTTAGACCTCTCAGAAACATCCTCGTCATTCGTCCAACCAAATGAGGTGCAAACCTAGATAACTCTGTAAACTTCGCCTCGTACTGGGACACCGTCATGTTGTTTTGCTCCAGCCTGATAAACTCCACCTCCTTCAAATGATGAATACTTTCAGGAAAGTACTTGTCATTGAACAGTTTCTGAAATGTTTCCCAAGACATGTTGAGTGCGTCAGGCTGGGTACGCTTCACAGACTCCCACCAGTAGTCTGCCTCAACGCGGAACATAAAGGTGGTAAATGGAACCTTCTGTTCCTCCGTGCATCCCAATACATCGAATATCTTGGTAATTTGCTTGACCCACGTTTCCGCCATGATTGGATTCGGCTTTCCCTTAAATTCTAGTGGTCCCAACTCTTTGAACTGCTTGGCTGTGACAAGCCGCGCATTGCTAGCATTTCCACCCGTATTTTGTGCACGAGTCTCCCTCGTCTGGTTTGCCATGAACTGCAAAAAACTTCTAAACATCCCATCATTCATCATTTGTTCGGTAGTGTTGTTTACAGTAGGAATATTGCCTTCTTGTTACACGTTCCCGTGGGTGGTGATCAAAGGTGTCTCCACGGTCTGATTCGCTCCATTAGTAACGTTCTCAGATACCAATCTAAAATACTGCCATAAAACAAGGGTTAATAGTCATGTCATATATTATCCCTATACTCTGACCGACCAAATAAATACCAAATAAACTTAGTCAGGTCATACTAGCGAAGGAATTCCCCGTCTCTCCCCTCCTAATTCTTATCTCACATCTCAGCCAAGGATCATATCCCTAAGCTCTGATACCAACTGTGACGCCCCCAAAATAGGTATACATTATCCATTCTGAGTCGCCAAATACATGGTACAGAAAAAAATACAACTTTTTTAAAACACTTGTCACGCAAAACACGATAACACAATAATGTGAGTTTAAATACAAATATTGTCTTGTAGACAATATCCACACTCAAATAAGTCCTCATTATAATTATTGAAATACTATTTAATAAATTAGTGAGGACTGCTAACAACACTGACTAGAAACATCACTCCACACCCCGACTAGTTCTCGATATATTCTCACCTCCTGAGAAAAATGGAACAAAAAGGAAAAGGGTGAGCTCAACTAGCCCAGTAAAGAGTATTATGACTAAGATAATATACAAAAACTTATCATTAGTCTTCAATAGGGAAAAATCTGATAAAATATAATAGACAACAAGTTTTAGATCAACAACTGCAGCGAAAACAGCAAACCATTAGAAGAGTCAAGTAGAGAATGAGTCTTACTATATTCTAAGATTTAAAAGTCCGTCATCAATATTTTATCCATGTAACAACAATCAATAACCATCTTTAATCAAATAATCATCTTTACACAACAGGCCAAAGATATTCCTTTGTATCACCAGTTGATCATGTTCATCTCAACACCTGTTCATCTTTGCACTACGGGCCAAAGATATTCATTAGGTAATCATTCATCTTTACACTACAGGCCAAAGATATTCAGTAATATCATCATTTAGGACTGAGGATGATGAAAAATATTTTAAAGAGAACGAATCCTGTGAGATAAAAGAATAAATTTTAGAGATTCGTATTACAGTTCATCCAAGTTCAATAATACTCCATAATAACCAATTTTGAAGTAGAATTCAAAAATAAAGATCAAAACATGGATACAATCAAAGAAAGTAACCATAATAGACAACTTGGACAAAAAGAAGAAAATTTTATTTTTTGATGAATAGTGTCGTATTCACGAATAGTTCCGTATACGTGAATAGTGTCGTATACGTGAATAGTAACCCCGACACCAAAAAGTTTCAAATTTGATAAAAAGTTCAGATCAATATTTTGGCATAATGATGTTGAGAGAATAACATCATTACGAAGAAAATAATATCCCTTACCTTAAACGAACAGTACTTCTGATTAGAATATCAGATATGAGGCTGAATGAAACTTGTGTTGAATAGCAACTCTCAAAGTATCTAAATACTCACAAAATACACTCAATAATCTACAGGGAGAAAGAGAGAAAACTAGTTTCTGCTGTGATTTTCAATTCTAACTTAGCCCTCTATTTATAGGAAAATATTAGCACGCCGAAGCAGACTTGACCTGCAACCTGATGGCTTTACCTGCTACTATTCCCACCCACCACATTTGAATAAAAATCTCAGCACATTTCCACCAACCAAAAGTGGGGCCCACCAATTCTAGAATTTTTCACCAAAATGATAAATTCTTAAACTTTAACAATTTCTGAACCAGTCATCTTTTAAAATTCATAACAAATCATACGTTCATTTTTAACGGTTCAAAATTTATGGATATATACTCAATTTATATATGTATAACATATCCAAAAATCACAACGATCCAACGGTAGGATTAAAAATTATAACGTACGCAATATATCTCAAAAACCCTGATTGATTTTTAATACCTCCATTCCGACAAAAATACTAATAAAACACCTCAACATTAACTCCTTCACTTTTAACCACAAAATATATCCAACATTTATATTCACATAAAATAAATATTTCCTTATCATATGAATCAATAATTAATTATTCACAATTAATACTACAGAATCACATTTATGACAACCAGGCCGTTCCCAAGAAAGAGGGGGCTTTCCAACAAGGATTTCTCCTTACTGGCGTGCAATTAGGTGACCAAACCTCTCCTTAGACAAAATTTTCTAGACATTGTCATTAGTGCTATCTAATAATATTATTCAAATAATATGAATTATTGATCTGATAATGGGAAATATTGTGCAGTGACAATTATTGAAACAACAATAATATAAAATATCAATGCAGCAATTATTGAATCTATAAAATAAAATATTGAATAGTAACTACTGTAACAATTATTGAGTAGTGTCTTCCTTCATAAGAATCAATAATTTAAAAATATTGTGCAATCCGTGTGCTACTGTGCAACCACGCGTATTACTGTATTTTAGCCACAGGGTATTCCAACAGTGTTAACTGTAACAACTATGCCATTATTTATAAAAAACTCAATTTTATCGTCATCTTCATCCGACCATTTTTCGTTATGGGGCCCACAAATAGATGCGCCGTCGTACAAATATTCCTCGACAGAAAGAATATTCCCCGACAAAATGAATATTTTATAACCACTTGTTTATTTTGCAAAATTTGTATATTTCACCCATACCCAAAATATTATATCAAATTAACACCTTATTATTCACAATAATAATTAGAAAAAATTTAATTTTATTCATTAATAAGATGGGGTCTTACAGTTTGAGTGTCTAACTAAGTTCTGGTTTCTTTTATAGAATAAGGAAAGAACTGTTACAGAGATACTATTACATTAACTGAAGTAAAAGTACAAAGTAAAAGTAAATTACTAAAGTAAACGTAAGAAACATATTACTAAAGTAAAAGTAAAAGCATGGCAACTTTAGACCGAAACACGTGAAATCTGCTTTCAGTGGAAAAGTTGATGCGTCTTTTGACTGGAGTGACTGTGGGGCCAATTACATGTGTTTGAGGGCTGCTTTCGGTGGAAAAGACAGCATCTGACTAAGGCTGCTGGGGCAGGAGCATGACAATAGGCTGTCGAAGCAGATGCCAGAACAAGTGCAGGATGGCGGTGATGTCAAGCAAAGGGATCTTGAGCATCTTGAAGATTGATGGTTCCGTATGGATCATCAGCTTCTTCATCATCATTTTTACTAGAACTAGTGTTTTTGGAGAAAGAAGAAGCAACTTCTAAAGCTTTTATTTCTTCATGTAACTTGTCAATTCTTTTGTGAATTGCATCAGCGAGGATTTTTAACTCTGCAGTTGAACATTTATTGACATTGGAGATGTCAATAGGACCTATTTTTGACTGTTTTAGTTTACTAGAGGATTCTACAGCAGGGACTGGGCTGGCTGGAAGTATAATTATGGGAGCAAGTGTGAATTCTTTTTGAACTTGACCTACAATTCTATCGACACCAAATGTATCCCACCATTTGATAAAGAACTGGCGAGAAACATAGGTAATTGGAGATACTATAGTCTGGGCCGTCGAATTAGTAAACGACGGGGACTGAAACGTTGTAACTTCATATGGCGTGAGAACGACATACTGCCATTTAAAAATCCAAGGATTACTAAAATCTTGGGGTGATACTTGTTATGATTACTAAAATACTAGGGGTCATTACGAGCAGATAAGGCCCGGTCAAACCATGTCAGGCAACACATTCATATGTTTTTTAGGTCAAACCATTGAGGAAGATCCCCTTAATAGGTTAAGCTCTGCCACCATTTTCAGTAAATTTGACCTAAAATCAGGTTTCTGGCAAGTTGCCATCCACCCAGATGATAGGTATAAAACAACATTCACCACTCCATTTGGTCATTAAGAATGGAATGTTCAGTCATTTGGTTTAAAAAATTCCCCTAGTGAATTCTAGAATATCCTCAATGATATTTTAAATTCTTTCGGTCATTTCATCATTGTTTACATCGATGATTTCCTTGTTTATTCCAAGACTATTGAAGAGCATATTAAGCATTTGAATTCATTCTTCAAAATGGTTAAAACCAATGGTCTTGTTCTTTCACCTTCCAAGTGCAGTCTGTTTCTGACAAAAGTCAGGTTTCTTGGTCTAATCCTCTATCGTGGACACACTCGGCCTATTAACAGAGCTATTCAATTTGCCAATCAATTTCCATAAATGATTACCAACAAAACTCTACTGCAGAGATTTTTGGGCTCACTCAATTATATTGGCAAGTTTTACCAAAATCTCAGGAAGATTTGCAAACCCCTCTTTCAACGTTTGCAAAAAAATCCTCCACCTTGGACTGACGTTCATACTTATATTGTCCAACAAGTTAAAAAATATGTTAAGGTCTTACGTTGCGTTGGCATTTCAAATGATTCAGCATTCAAAATCGTTGAAACTGATGCCTCAGACATTAGATTCGGAGGCATCCTCAAACAAAAGTTAACTCCTACCTCTTCTGAACAAATTTTCAGATTTCATTCCGACGCATGTAATCCTACGCAATTAAATTACAGTACTATTAAAAAAGAAATTCTTCATTTAGTTTTATGTATTAACAAATTTCAAAGTGATTTATTAAATCAAAAGTTTCTAGTTAGGATAGATTGCAAATCTGTAAAATTTATTCTTGAAAAAGATGTTGAGAATATTGCATCTAAGCATTCTTTCGCTAGATGGCAGACGTTATTAAGCATCTTTGATTTTGATATTGAATACATTAAAGGTAGTAATAATTCAGTCCCAGATTTTCTTAATCGTGAATTTATTAACACAGGTACCATATCATCACCATGAGTGTGCGAGGAGGATCTTCTTCTCGAGGTCAGGGCCGCCCTTCAGGCCCAAGTAATCAAATAAAAGGAACTTTTGTTCCTCACCTAGTTAATCCAGTTCCTCAACCCAACCCAGTTAACAAATTCCAGGTCATTGGTATAGTCCCAAAGCCCTATTCATCGGTCTTAGCCAATCAGCCTAAACTAGTTGATCCTTTTTGCCATCAAACGAGGGCAACCTCTTCAAAACCCAGTTATCACGCTTCTGAGTATATTCTTAAATGGAAACAACATTTGTTCCATTTAGAACTTCACATGAAGCCGAAAGACTATCCTATTGAGCTTGTTGCCTAGTATTTCCCTACTGGATGGCATTTTACCCCTTGGGCTCCTTATAAATCCCTTACGTATTATAAGGACATCCTTCTTGAAACAGAGTCAATATTCATTAAACCCATTTATACCAAAGATAATGAATATAGGATTCTTTATCATTCTCTCTATATTAAACATATTCTTAATTTTACTGATTGGGGAAATCATCCTTCTGATCTTAGACAACTTTCTAATCAAACTAACTCTTATTGTTATTTTGATTACATCGAAGCATGGAATAAGATCTTTCTCCATCAAAATGAAGACCATAGTCATTCGTGGTTCTTACAGTTCGACCAAAAATTGAAGGGTCAAATCCCTTTCTAGTTTACCCTTTGGTGGTCTAGATTTGGGTCATGTTTTGAGCTTCTTCCTGATCCTCTTAAAGCTCAACTCAGTCATTTTAGTAATCATAACATGTATCACCTCAAGTATTTCTCAAAATTTGGAGTCTTGAATTTCACCGAATAAAGAACCCCGGGGAAGATGCAAAGGTCTGAATATGAAACACGTCCATGTGTTCCAATCCCTTTGATGGACCGAATGGTCTCTTCCATTTGTAGAACCTTCTTTCGAATATCACCGGTGTCTTGATCTTCTTTAAGATGGGTGATTTAAAGGGTTTTGTTGGTCTTCTCAATCTGAGACTCAAGTGCTGGAACTTCTTTGTCCGGACCCTGAATTCCTCCATGTGCATAGGGTTCTTTGTGGATGGGTATTTATGGACCCTGAGTTGATTTGTGTAATTCTTTGAGCAGAACGGCCAACTCTATTATTTGATTGCTTAATCCTTCGAACTCCTCGCAAAAGATAGGAGTAGGATTAGGCTGGCCACTTGTATCCATGTCTGGTTGTAGGCTTAGTGCCTTTTTGGACCTTAAACGGGTAACGGGACCAATCGTTTCCCTATAAAAAAAACTGTATATTTTAGTCTAGGGAAACGTGGTATTGTTACATGCAATATAATGTATCTATTTTTAGGAGTATTATCCTACAAAATGGATGTCAGCTATTTTAATGATAGGATAGCATGACAGGGTTTGATATGCATGTTCACATACTCCATTATATTTTCCATTACATTGAAATCGACATGGAAATGAAATTACTAGTAATTAAAATTATAGGTAATTGCCATGGGAAGGTATGAAGAGACTTCCCTCCGCGTTTGATTTATCAGAGGTTAACCTATCTTAGGCTACTCTCACGACTTTTTGGCATGAAGGATGCCAGATCATCACAATTTACTCGATGAGAAGTTAATCCGATCTTTAAATTGAAGTGAATCTGGGAGGTGCCTTTCCTAAGGCTCGTGGAATTAGTCTCCCGACAAGTCCAGTAATCAAACACCGACGGGATAGCCTCCTGGGGGAGGAACCACTCAACATACATTCACATACATCGCATCTCACCGTATGGAAATGATGACATGTGCGAAGCAGTAATATCACAGGAAAATATAATGCGAAGTACTAAGTGCACTAAATAAAGCATTAGTACACATTTATTCAAATGTAAATGCAGCATCCATACATAAGCAGGTAAAAGTTTTTGAAAAGTCTGAATAGCAGCATAAGCCCTCTTACTGGAGTAGCTAGCAGAGTTTCCACCTGTAGACGTCGGGATTTTTATTTGTCCCTTTTTGTTATTTTCTTTTGGTGTTCTCATGTTAGGTGAGATTTGTTTGAAAAAACAAGTTTGAATAGGTCCGACATATATATGTCGACGATTTGAGTGTAAGAGTCGCCAGCTGGTTATTTTAAATGGTTGCACTAACTCAACCGAGAAAAAGTTTGCACAAAGACCTAGTGATATGACACTGTTTAACTGGTCTATAAAATCGAAATTCGTTAAGGTCCAAGGGCTTGGTTAAGTGGAGGGAAGGTGTTAGGCACTCCCCGACTTCCGTGATAACAAGGTTACCGCCACTTTTCAATTTAAACTTTTATCTGCATATATGTGTTTGTGAATTAGGTTTATGTGCTGTTATTTTGAAGTAGTGTTATGCCTCGTTCGCACCTATGTATAAATGGTTTGACTTTTGCATAAAAGTTCAATTTTAACAAGATATAACAATGATGTTTTGTAAAATAGGTTTTTCAAACCCTTGTGCTCAATAGTAACTAAAGCCTTTAATACTTCCATTTTATTATGTGTTCGGCTTGATAGCTTTTATTTTCGAGAAGAGAAGCATCTTCGAGAAAATAAGATACATAGCAGTGTCAAACTCCTTGTGGGCATGAGAGCCATCTAAGGAAATTCAGACACCGTATATAATTTGCAAGCTGGCTGCAGCTGAAAATATCCATCACGAGAACCGAATCTAGATTCAGGAATTGAATCTGTGATCACATGATTCCTAGGCTCACATGACAAAGCAATATGTACAAAAATCAAGAAAAAAGAACTAGATTTGAATAAATCTAAACCATTCCATCTTCAATGGTTCCAGTTTAGTCATCATGAATCGGTCAAAGTGAGAAATAGCCAAGTTTAGGCAAATCTAGCCCGCAGGCTTAAAGATTAAATATCTACATTATGAAAGCAATAAAGCAGATATTTATATAACAGCGGTAATATATATATATATATATATATATATATATATATATATATATATATATATATATATATATATATATAATTAGTAAAAGGCCATGAAGTGATCTCCAGGCCAGTAAACGCATTAGATGTATATTCAGGCTCAATCAAATAGAGTTTGATGAAGAAGATATATATATATATATATATATATATATATATATATATATATATATATATATATATATATATATATATATATATATATATATCAGAGCCAAGTTGTTTTGTTCCTAATTGCTGAGTAAGATCTTGTTAATCAACTATTCTTTCCTTTTTTCAAAATCTTCTTCTTTCCATTATTCGGAAGTCACCTAACGTACCTGTAGTCCACCTAGTTCATTTCAAACCTTTTGTAAGTTTCTTGGGTGAGCAGTGTCGGGTTTTAGAACATATGTGAGTCTACTTAGGGTATGAGGGTATGAATGGATGTATAATGAGTAAAAATTATTTTTGAAATTAGTAAAGATAAGTAGATTATTTAGATCTAGTTCTTCAGTTAGTAATCGGTCAGCTTTGCCTCATGTTCTAGACATAGTCAATCAAGAAGAACATAGTTATGAAAACCTTAGTCAAATCTTGCATGATTGGAACATACCCAGAGTTTCTCCCAGAGAAATTTATCAGTCAACATCTTTAGATAATTTTAAAACTGATTATAATGTTAAAACAGTTGAAAAAGTTTATGCAATTAATAAAGAATATGAAAATTGTAGTTTATTATCTCCTGATGTTATTAAAAAACATAAGAAGAAAGGTTATAATTTTATTCATATAGGTCTGGCTCAAGTTGCAGTCAAACCACTTAATATCAAAGGAATTAATTCAAGTATCTACCCCTGCCTTAGAGATGCTAGATTTCTGAATTATCATCGTAGTATCATTGGAATAATGGAATCAAGTATGCATAATGGTCCAATCCATTTCACTTGCTTTCCTGATTTCACTTTAAGCCTGAGTGATCACAATCTACTAAAAGCTTTAACATTGAATATTAAAACTGCTAGTGAAATTACTCATATGATTGATGGTTCTCAGCCTCTTGCTTTGATTTATATGATATATTATAAGACCATGAAAATGAACTTAAACGTCCATGCTCTTAACAAAAGTCCTGAAGATCAAACTATTTTAATTCAAAGTTCAACTAGTGACACTAATGTTCAGATCCCGAGAACCATCCTCTGGAAGGACATTACCTTACCTAATCAATGGACTTTACCTAGTGAAATAACCCAACAACCTGTAGTTAACAACTTATTAAATGTTGAAAATATTAGATAATTTTTTGATGGAACGGTAAAAATAAGTTTTGAACGTAACAGACGACTAGTTATCATTGAAGATTTTACTAGTTCTTCATCTCCTTCAGTTCATACTCAAAGAGATACAGAAGTACTTAGTAACCCTTCAATTAGGGATATAAAATTAAAAGGTATCCTTAATCAAGGTCAAGCTAGTCATCCTCGCTATACTCAAAAAGATCCTGTTGAAGAAGAAAGTTCTTCCTCTCCCACATCTTATGAGTATCCTACTCAATATGATTTTGATGCGCCTATTAATAAACAACTAAGAGTCATTAAAAAGAGTTTGTTTTGGATTGGGACACTCTTGTTAATGATTTCAATTCCAAATCTAACAAAAATAAAAGACATTTATTTCGATCTAATCATCCTATTGAGAAAGAACGTGATAAAATAGTTAATAGATGGAAAAGATTTATCAAAACTGAAAAGATAAACATTACTTTTTACGATTGGTATGATCAATATCAAGGTAAATGTAATGTTATAACAAAAACTCAATGGATTAAAAAAGATAAATCTGAAGTTTCTTCCTGCCATCCTCTTATGGAGACTTTTCTAATTCCAGTTAAAAACACTTCAGTTATTGCTAGTTCTTTCAAAATTTCTGATAATAATAAAGATGATAAAAAGATTATTGAGCAATTGAATTTCAGTAATCAATACCTAGCAACAGTTGGTAGGCAGCTTGATAGAATTGAAGAAAAATTTGAAGAAACTACGGTTAAAAAACCCGAGTCAAAGATAGAACAACCCTTGCTGAAATTACCAAAAAATATAAATAAATTAGGATTACCTAATAAAGATAATGAACTCACTCATGTTATTGACAAGTTATTTAAAAAACTCAAAACTGAAGCCAGTTCAAGCGTCACTATAGCTCTTATTGATCAGATTCAATCTGGTGATGAAAGCAATAGTTCTTATGACCAGTCTAATACAGCTTCTGATCTTAATGACCAGCTGAATAAATTAACTGTTAGTAACACTAGCATTACCAAAAATTGGTATTCTAGACTTACTCCTCCGAATCTATAGTTCGAAGAGAGAAATCTAAATAAACAATTTTTTGTTTCCTCTAATAAAATTTATGAGTGGAACATTGATGGATTTATTGAACAAGAAATTTTAAATAAACTAAATCACATGTCAATGGTAGCTAATAGCTATATTACTAAATTCAACAACTTGTCTCAACCAGACATAGTTGAATTAATAGCTAGTAGATTTACTGGTATTCTTAGGTCTTGGTGGGAAAAATATCTCACAGGAGATTCTAGACTGTCAATAATCCATGCTATCCAATTAGACGATGACGGCAATCCCATCTTTGATGAAGATGCTGGTATTGGTCCACCTGATGGTGTTAATACATTAATATTTATAATTATTAAACACTTCGTCGGAACTCCTAGTAACATTACTGAAAGAATTCACGATCAGTTAAGTAACCTTACTTGTCCCACTCTAAGTGATTTTAGGTGGTATAAAGATGTATTTACTTCCAGAGTTATGATGCGTAATGATAGGAATAAGCCATTTTGGAAGGAAAAATTCGTTAATGGTTTACCATCATTATTCACTCATAAAGTCTGGGAAGAGTTAAGCAAAAATTTAGGATACATTGATTATGATAATCTTACCTACGATTATATTACAAGTAATATTCAAAAAATTGGTTTAAAATGTGTATTGATTTCAAATTGGCTAAACAAGCTAGTAAAGATAAGAATAAAGCTAAATATGAGTTAGGAACGTTTTGCGAACAATATGGTTTACCTCATGTTGCTCCCTCTAGAAGAAAGCACATGCATAAACATATTGAGTCCCGTAAAAGTCATAAACGTCATAAAAGAAAACATTGTCAAGATAAAAATAAAAATCAAGAGAATTATTATACTAAACCTAAGTCATCCCATAATAAATCGACAAAAATATCTAAGAAGTTTGGTAAGAGTAAAATTATTTGTCATAATTATGGGCAGAAAGGGCACTACAAAAGTGAGTACAGAGTTAAACAAAAATTAGCCCAGCTGAATATTTCGGCTGATGATACTGAGCAGTTGTTAGAGTTAATAAGAATAGAAAACAACGATAGTAATGATGAAGGTTCTGACATTCCTGATCCTTCGAGTAGCAGCACTTGTAACGATGAATCAAATAGCGATAACGAAGTTACTGTATGTGCTGAGAATTGCAATAATAACTGTTGTTTTAAAAAATTAAATGTAATCACCAAAGGGGATAAAGAAAGCTCTTTGTTGATTGATTTAATTAGTAAAATTACTGACCCTAAATTAAAAATTCAGTACACAAAACAACTAAAAGATTTATTAACCAAAGATAAAAGAGTTACATATAAGATTTTTAGAGCTAAAGAAAAGCCTATATTTAGTCTTAATAAAACTCTGGAAAGATTTAAATCCCCAGTCAAAGAAGTTACCCTTCCTGAATTAAATTAAGAAGTTAATAAGCTTAAAAAAGAAATCTCTAATTTAAAATTAGATGTTTCTAACTTGAGAAAAGAGATTGTAGATAAAAAATCTAATCTCCAAGAACATGACTCCTCTTCTAGTGATGAAGATCATAATGAACCGGAGTCATCAGGTACTAAAGATGAGACTGATCTTTTTATTCAAGGTCTCTCCCTTAAAAGAACAAAGGATATCACCATACAAAAATGGTATATCTCCATTAACTTAGTCATTGATAAAACTTTCTCAATACAACTCCCCGCCTTAGTTGATACTAGAGCAGATCTGAATTGTATTCAAGAAGGTCTTATCCCCATTAGGTATTATAAGAAAACCAGTGAAAAACTCAATTCAGCCAACAATAGTCAAATGAAAATAAAATAAAAATTGCCTAAAGTTCATATTTGTCCAGATAATATGTGTTTTAAAATTTCGTTTGTTTTAATTCGCAATCTTAGAGATAAGATCATCTTAGGACTACCATTTGTATATATTATTACACCCATTTACTACCAGTATTAAAGGATTAAGCTGTGGACATTTAGGGAAAAAGATAACATTTAAGTTTCTTATTAAACCAAAAGAAAGAGATTTAAAATTTATTTAAGAAAAATCTATATCTAAGTCCTTAAATCTACTAAATTGCAAAACTTCTCATTTAAATTTATTAAAGGAAGAAATTAAATACAAACAAGTTGAAGAACAACTTAAGAGTAAAAGAATTCAAGAAAAAATAACTTATTTAAACAATTATTTATATGATAATTTATGTTCTGATTCTCCTAACGCTTTCTGGCATAGGAAGAAGCACGTAATTAGGTTACCTTATGCTAGGGAATTTAAAGAACATTTAATCCCTACTAAAGCCAGACCCATATAAATGAGTCATGAACAAATGGAATTATGCAAAAAAGAAATTAATGATCGGCATGCTAAAGGATTAATTAGGCATAGTAAATCTCCTTGGTCCTGTCCTGCATTTTATGTCAATAATGAAACATAAAAAGAGAGAGGTGTTCCCCGTCTAGTTATTAATTACAAACCACTAAAAAAAGTTCTTGAGTGGATTAGGTATCCCTTACCCAATAAGGAAGATCCCCTTAGTAGGATAAGCTCTGCCACCATTTTCAGTAAATTTGACCTAAAATCAAGTTTCTGGCAAGTTGCCATCCACCCAAATGATAGGTACAAAACAACATTCACCACTCCATTCGGTCATTACGAATGGAATGTTCAGTCATTTGGTTTAAAAAATTCCCCTAGTGAATTCCAGAATATCCTCAATGATATTTTAAATCTTTTCAGTCATTTCATCATTGTTTACATCGATGATATCCTTGTTTATTCTAAGACTATTGAAGAGCATATTAAGCATTTGAATTCATTCTTCAAAATGGTTAAAACTAATGGTCTTGTTCTTTCACCTTCCAAGTACAGTCTGTTTCTGACAAAAGTCAGGTTTCTTGGTCTAATCGTCTATCGTGGACTCACTCGGCCTATTGATAGAGCTATTCAATTTGCCGACCAATTTCTAGATAAGATTACCAAAAAAACTCAGCTACAGAGATTTTTGGGCTCGCTCAATTATATTGGCAAGTTTTACCAAAATCCCAGGAAGATTTGCAAACCCCTCTTTCAACGTTTGCAAAGCAATCCTCCACCTTGGACTGACGTTCATACTTATGTCCTCCAATAAGTTAAAAAATATGTTAAGGTCTTGCCTTGCCTTGGCATTTCAAATGATTCAGCATTCAAAATCGTTGAAACTGATGCCTTAGACATTGGATTCGGAGACATCCTCAAACAAAAGTTAACTCCTACCTCTTCTGAACAAATTGTCAGATTTCATTCCGGCGCATGAAATCCTACACAGTTAAATTACAGTACTATTAAAAAAGAAATTCTTCCTTTAGTTTTATGTATTAACAAATTTCAGAGTGACTTTTTAAATCAAAAGTTTCTAGTTAGGATAGACTGCAAATCTGCAAAATTTATTCTTGAAAAAGATGTTGAGAATATTGCATCTAAGCATTCTTTCGCTAGATGGCAGGCATTATTAAGCATCATTGATTTCAATATTGAATACATTAAAGGTAGTAATAATTCAGTCCCAAATTTTCTTACCCGTTAATTTATTAATACAGGCACCATATCATCACCATGAGTGTGCGAGGAGGATCTTCTTCTCGAGGTCAGGGCCGCCCTTCAGGCCCAAGTAATCAATTAAAAGGAACTTTTGTTCCTTACCCAGTTAATTCAGTTCCTCAACCCAACCCAGTTAACAAATTCCAGGTCCTTGGTACAGTCCCAAAGCCCTATTCATCGGTCTTAGCCAGTCAGCCTAAACTAGTTGATCCTTTTTGCAATCAAACGAGGGAAACCTCTTCAAAACCCAGTTATCCCGCTTCTGAGTATATTCTTAAATGGGAACAACATTTGTTCCATTTAAAACTTCACATGAAGCTGAAAGACGATCCCATTAAGCTTGTTGCCCAGTATTTCCCTTATGGATGGCATTTTACCCCTTGGGCTCTTTATAAATCCCTTACGTATTATAAGGACATCCTTCTTGAAACTGAATCAATATTCATTAAACCCATTTATACCAAAGATAATGAATCTTGGATTCTTTATCATTCTCTCTATATTAAACATATTCTTAGTTTTGCTGATTGGGAAAATCATCCTTCTGATCTTAGACAGCTTTCTAATCAAACTAACTCTTATTGTTATTTTGATTACATCGAAGCATGGAATAAGATATTTCTCCATCAAAATGAAGACCATAGTCATTCGTGGTTCTTACAGTTCGACCGAAAATTTAAGAGTCAAATCCCTTTCTAGTTTACCCTTTGGTGGTCTAGATTTGGGTAATGTTTTGAGCTTCTTCCTAATCCTTTTAAAGCTCAACTCAGTCATTTTATTAATCAAAACAAGTATCACCCCAAGTATTTCTCAAAATCTGGAGTCTTGAATTTCACCGAATAAAGAACCCCGGGGAAGATGCAAAGGTCTGAATACGAAACATGTCCGTGTGTTCCAATCCCTTTGATGGACCGAATGGTCTCTTCCATTTGTAGAACCTTCTTCCGAATATCACCGGTGTCTTGATCTTCCTTAAGATGGGTGATTTCAAGGGTTTTGTTGGTCTTCTCAATCTGAGACTCAAGTGCTGGAACTTCTTTGTCCGGATCCTGAATTCCTTCATGTGCATAGGGTTCTTTGTGGATGGGTATTTATGGACCCTGAGTTGATTTGTGTAATTCTTTGAGCAAAACAACCAACTCTATTATTTGATTACTTAATCCTACGAACTCCTCGCAAAAGATAGGAGTAGGATTAGGCTGGCCACTTGTATCCATGTCTGGCTGTAGGCTTAGTGCCTTTTTGGACCTTAAACGGGTAACGGGACCAATCGTTTCCCTATAAAAAACTGTATATTTTAGTATGGGGAAATGTGGTAATGTTACATGCTATATAATGTGTCCGTTTTTAGGAGTATTATCCTACAAAATGGATGTCAGCTGTTTTAATGACAGGATAACATGATAGGGTTTGATATGCATGTTCACATATTCCATTATATTTTCCATTACATTGAAATTGACATGGAAATGAAATTACTAGTAAATAAAATTATAGGTAATTGTCATGGGAAGGTATGAAGAGACTTCCCTCTGCGTTTGGTTTATTAGAGGTTGACCTATCTTAGGCTACTCTCGCGACTTTTTGGCATGAAGGTCGCCAGATCATTACAATTTACTCAATGAGAAGTTAATCCGATCTTTTAATTGAATCGAATCTGGGTGGTGCCTTTCCTAAGCCTCGTGGAATTAGTCTCCCGACGAGTCCAATAATCAAACACCGACGGGATAGCCTCCTGGTGGAGGCACCACTCAACATACATTCACATACATCGCATCTCACCGTATGGAAATGATGACATGTGCGAAGCACTAATATCACAGGAAAATATAATGCGAAGCACTAAGTGCAGTAAATAAAGCATTAGTACACATTCATTCAAATGTAAATGCAGCATCCATACATAAGCAGGTAAAAGTTTGTGAAAAGTCTGAATAGCAGCTTAAGCCCTCTTACTCGAGTCCCTAGCAGAGTTGCCACATGTCGACGTCGAAATTTTTATTTGTCCCTTTTTGTTATTTTCTTTTGGTGTTCTCATGTTAGGTGAGACATATATATATATATATATATATATATATATATATATATATATATATATATATATATATATTTACATTTCGTCCCACCTGGAGTTTACTTCGTGGTGGTTGACCGTTTTTACAGCTTTCTGTACATTTCGTCCCGCCTGGAGTTTCCTCTGTGGCGGTTGATAGCTTTTATAGTTTTATTTACATTTCTGATCCCCCATGGAGGTGCTTCGTGGTTGGTGATCATGTATGTATATATATATTTACAGCTTTTATATATATACCTGCTTACTGTTTTCATATAAATTGTAGTATTCTGTGCGCCTAGGAATCATGTGATCACATATTCATCCCATTGGATCTAGATTCGGTTCCCGTGATGGACATTTTCAGCTGTAAGCAGCTTGTAAATTATTCTGCGGTGTCTGAATTTCCTCAGATGGTTTTCATACCCACGAGGAAGTCGGCATTATTTTGTACATTATTTTCGTACGGATGCTTCGCATCTGTCAAATAAAATCAACCAAGCCGATCACTTAATAAAATGGGAGTGTAAAAGGTCTCAATTACTATTGAGCATCAGGGTTTGAAAAACCTCTTTTATAAAACATCACTGCCATATCTTGCTTAAAATTGAATTTTTACATAAAATTCAAACCCTGTGTATATAGGTGCGAACGAGGACTCGTACTACTTCCAAATAACAGCACATTGACCCATACACACACACATTCAGATAATAGTTTCTTGAAAAGAGGCGGTCACCGTGGTAACACGGATGTCGGGGGGGGTGCCTAACACCTTCCCTCCGCATAACCAAGTCCCCGGACCCTAACGAATCTCGGTTTCACCGACCGGTTTAGTAGTGTCACATCACTGGGTCAATGTACAAACCTTTTCTCGGTTGTGTTGGTACAACCATTTAAAAAACTAACTGGCAACTCTTATAGTCCAATCGCCGACATTATACATGTCGGACCTTTTTCACTTGTTTTTTTCAAACAAATCTCACCTAAAATGAGAACACCAAATAACAAGTAACGGAAAGGGACAATTAAAAATCCCCACGTTGACATATACGTTGACTTAAAAGCCGTCTAAGCTATTTGATTTGACTATACACAAACTTAAAAATATTATTTATCAAGATAGAACTTTATTGTATCCAACCAGATTATTTTGGTTCGGATTCCCGACTAAGTATGAACATCCCGAACGTGAGAAAACTTTTGTGCACCTAAAGTGGATAAGATGAACGATAATATCGTTCTTGCATGTAGTATTGATCAATACAGGGCATAACAGGCTGATCACCCCCGTGCTTGTAAGTTATGACGGTTTACAAATGAAGTTCTGTTTAACCTTTTCGAAAATAGAAATAATGTTCATAGCATGTCGACTAATCTCTAGTTATAGTCAATACGTAGTTTCAAAATTTTGATATAAGATTGATATGTTGTTATTATTGGTTTAGATTACTTCACAACTGTTGATTCGTTGTAGAAGTATCATTCAAAGAAAATATTTAATTCTTTCAGCTAATATCAATTGTTATTATTACTGGCTGGGTGATTAAATGCTCATTCTTGCTTTCAATATAAATGTTTTCAGCTAAATTTGATCAACCCGAATGATCAGGTAAGAACAAAGGGAAAGGAAAGCTGTTCGATTGAGTTTTACAATATTCTATGTAATAGTTAAGGTTTATTAAGACATTGATATTTATTAACTATGATGTAATGAATGTTTAAAGGTCGCGAACCTGGGATTTAAACTTTGATATATGTAAATTAAGTTTGATGTTTATATTATTGTTATTATTATTAGTATTATTCCGCTCATAAAAATGGTATCGTGAGGCACCGAGTTCGGGTTTCAAGTACTTGAATTTGGGGACGTCACTGATTGGTATCAAAGCTTTAGGGTTAGAAACCTTAGGTGGGACAGACCTTAGGCTATAACCTTTAGGACAGAGGGAAACGTTGAAAATATAAATAACTCATATAGAGTTTAAAACGAGATTAATTGAATAAATTCATTGTTAAACAAAATAAAAGATAACTTTAATAAAATTATTATTTGCTGTGAGTATATACTATATGCTAATCAGGATAATTCATATGTGTAGATGTCAGGAGGAAAAGAATTAGGATACCCTCAGATTGTAAAGATAGAGTCAATATCAAAGCCAATAACTGAAATAGAGGCTCACAGTGCAAGCAACCTTGATGAGGTGGTGGTCTTGGAAAACGTAGTACCAGATCCGAAAATGGTGAAACTAACAGATAGTGATTCAGACACCGAAGTTGGAGCTGATCAAGCATTAACAGAAGTGCAGAATCTGAGGAACTAGGTTTCTTCTTTGGAAAAATTGTGGGAAATAGAAAGGCTATTAAACAGTCAGTTGCGAAAAGCGCTAATGGAAACTATGGAGGAACAAGATAAGCTTAAAATCCAAATTGATCAAATGGGAACCAGAAGCAACAGATCGTGTGCAACTCCGAGCAAGAAAGGGAAAAGAAAGATAAAAGACCGTGACTTAGGAAATAAATGGGATTAGTAGTTAATTAAGTATGTTCGATAATGTACGGGTATAATGTAATATTCCCAACTTTGTGTAAGTTATTGCAGTAATTCCCGACTTTTGTGATCACAAAGGGATAGCAGTATGAGTTATGTTATGTAAAGCTGTATGACTTGTTGAATGAATTAGAATCTATATTTGATTAATGGAATAAGTTATGTATAAAACATCATGTTACATGTTAAACTTACACAATAAGGTTTAGAATGTAAGTTAAATTTATGATTTTATGTAATTATATAATGCCGCCAAGACACCGAACACGAAATCAAAGGGCAGAAGAATCTGTCAACAACGCTGAGGGACAACAGCAAGACCCGATACAAAACTTTACAAACATGGTAGCTCAGGCTATGCAGCAGGGAATACCAGCCGTAGGGAACCAACCAGACAATCGCTTCGCAAAATTTAAAGACTTCAAAGTAGTAGGACCACCAAAATTCAGGGGATCAGCTGACCGTATAGAAGCCCAGACATGGGTTAACGAGATAGAAAAGGCATTCATAATTGCTAGGGTAGATGAGGGGCAAAAGACCACTTTTTCCACTTATATGATGAAGGGGGAGGCTAACTTTTGGTTGGAGGTAAATCAAACTAGGGCATGAGAAGGAGTAGTTACTTGGGCTGGTTTTAAAACTCTATTTTTTGAAAACTATCTCTCAGCTAGTATGTAGGCTATGATGGAGATGAAATTTCTGGAGTTAAAGCAGGATAATATGACTGTTGCGGAGTATGCCACAAGGTTTAATGAGTTGGCTAGGTTCGCTCCGCATCAAATTGATACGGAGGCTAGGAAGGCAATGAAGTTTGAATTGGGCTTAAAACCCTGGCTCTACAATAAGGTGGCGGTGTTACGGATTAATACTTTTGCAGCACTCATGGAGAAGGCTATTATAGCCGAGGAGGGGAGTGAGGCCATGAGCCTCTACAAAAAGGAGAAGCAGAACAAAGACAAGGCAGGAGGAGATATGAAGGTGGAATGTAATAGTGGAAATAGGGGTGAGAAAAGAAAGGGGAATTATTTTGGGAATGTTCAGGTGAAACAAGAAGGTGTGAAGAAGCAGGTAGTTCAATGTGAGAACTGTGGAAAGAATCACTCTGGTGAGTGTTTGAAGGGTAAGTTTATATGTTACAAGTGCGGACAGGAGGGCCATATTTCTCCCAATTGCCCCAACCCAATGATGAACAATGGGTGTTTTCAGTGTGGGTCGATGGAACATAAGGTGAAGGATTGTCCAAAGAGGAAAATGGAGGCAGGGAGTGTAACCACAAGAAAAGGCAGCGGGACTATGGCAATCACATGACCGACCTCAACCAACAAACCAACTGCACGAGTCATCAATATGACGGTCCAGGATACTGTGGCAGCTGGGAATGGAACTCTAGGTATTATTTGAATAACTTTAATTTTCGTATATATATGATTTTCCTATATATAGCAAATTATGTTATAAAGAAATTTTGAGAGAAGAATTTGAGTTCTTTTAGAAATCAAAGTTTCATATAATCAGACAAACAAGCTTTATGTTGAATAGTTAAACATTTGTTCGATCAATTATGATCGAGATCTATTTGTAATGATTTCGTAGGCTATGTACCCTTGTATGTATGAGTTTTAAAACGGTGATTCCGAGGACAGAATCCTTATAAGGGAGGGTGAATGTAATAACCCGATATTTACTATATAAATAAATGATAAATTTTGCATATAAATTTTTATTATTATTATTTTAAAGATGGGAATATGTGTCAAGTAATGTGTATGTATATATGTGATAAATAAAATTTATTTATTACATGAATAATTTCAAATAATTTTATTTTAGAGTTTTTGATCATTGTAAAGTATATTCTTATAATAATTAATTTTGTAGTAGAAATGTTTTTATTATTTATTTTTCATGAAAATATGATTATATATTATATGAAATGACTATAGAATTATTATAATAATTATATTATTTTATTATATGAATTTTAGTTCAAATTATTTAAGTTAATTATTTTTAACTTAATTAATGATGTTATATTTGATAGATAAATCAGATATGTAATTCAAACCCTTATTTTAGATTTTGAGTAAGGAATGAGAATAATAATATTATATTAATTATAATATTATTTTACAGTGTTATAAATATATACTTTATGTACGTGTTGTTAATGGGTGGCCAATTATAGTGAATAATGTTAAAACCCTAGTATTATTGTCATATACCATAATTGGAAACTCAAAACTGGAGTTTAAGGTCGGTCAAAAATGGTGTTATACGAATTATGATGCATATTATAGAATTTCTGTTAATTAGGAAAACCCTAATTAATATTTGAAAACCCTAATTTAAAATTAGAAACCCAAATTTGCTAATTAGGAACCCTAATTGCTAAAATTAGAAACCCTAATTATTATTTTAGTAAATTGAATTGTTAATTTAGAAACCCTATTGATAATTGAGGAACCCTATTTATTTAAACCCTAATTTTCTTTTAAAAACCATAATTTTAATTAGCGTGTTTTAATTAAAATTTTATTACACTTTAATCTTATTTGTTCAAACCATATAAATTAATTGGGAAACTTTAAGGTTTAAAATCTAGTGATTAAACCCTTGAGTTAAGTACCTTGGACAAGATTACCATTAAAATTAAAATACAAATGGCCATTTTACCCTTTTTGTCCCATTTGGTGAATTATTATTGGCAAAATCTTGCCAAATCTTATCATGACATCAACCTAGTCTAGCTAGGGGCTAAGAAAAACACCAGCTCTTATCCTTTAACCTTCCAAATTCATTGCATATACATCACATAAGTAGAATTGGAGAGAGAAAGTGTATGTTCATTTTCATATTTTTCCTATACTCAAACTAGACTCTCTATCTCTAAAACCTCCGAAATTCCCTTGCTAGATCAGTCACAAATCAAGCCCCACGAAATCCACAAACAGATCAGGACCCTAGATTCAAGAACTTGTTCATAGAATGGTATGAACCCTAAATGAAATATGATCTTGAAGGCCATGTTAGATGTTAAATTTTTGTGTTAAAATATGTTGCAGGTAGTGTTTAATGATGATCTGGGTTGTTAGATGTTAGATCCATAATATCTAGAGGCTCGGATTTGAAGTTTTACAAAATCTGGAAATCTGGAAAATGAAGTCTGACAACTGAATGTCAGACCTCATAGATCTTTGGTTGTTATGAGTTTTTGTTATTTAAATGTTTTATCTTATTCTATGCTGTGAGATCTGTAATCTAAAACTTGTATCTGGACCAGATCATGCATATATTATCAGATAATCGAGGTCAAAATGAGTTGACCGAGCATGACCATAACTTTCTGGGTAACCCAGAAAGTATGAATCAGAGTCTGGCAAGATAAGTCTCCGGATCTGTCAGGTGTTAAGTGTTACGATGTTGTTATTGTATCTAAGTTGTAGACTGGTATATGTATTATATATGCATGCCTTAAGATTACCTAAATGATAAACAGATTGGGCGTAGCAGCCGGTCAAACTAGCGAAGACGGACACTTTTTCTGTGTTCTGGGTAACCCAAAAAACATATGAATGTGTTGCTTGACATGGTTTGACCGAACCTTATCTGCTCATTGTGTAGTTGTTAGATTGATGTTATGTAATAGATCTACTATCTTACATGCTGGCTACACACTGAAAGCGTTAGATCACTAAAAAATTACACAGATCACAAGTTGTGGAAGCCCAAAAGTGGCTAGTCGAACTGTTCTTTATTTTTGGGTAACCCATAAAATGAAGAACAGCTCTGACAGCTTGATCAAGGTCTTAGATCGAGCAGCTTGTTGATATTTAGACATGATAAATGTTTAGAACTTGTACTCTGATAGATTGTCTACATAGCCCGACATCTAGACCAACTATATCATCAACAGATTGCATGTTAAAAGGTCAGAAAGTGTGTTGACCGACCATGACCAGATTTTTTGGGCAGCCCATAAATACGATGAACACGTCTGACAGCTAGTTCAAAGCTTAATAACTTTCGATTGTGATGTTCTATGACCTTGTTAGTTATTTTATCATGTAGTGTTACACTATTACTACAAGAACAATGCTTTATCTTGCCTACAAACAACTCATACAGAGAATGATTGATGGTCAAACAAGCTAACTCGAACATAGAGTATGAACACCTGGGTTTCTCAACAATACCTAAGGCAACACTTACTGTCGCCAAAGGGCTTTAGCGACAGATTTAATAAAATTAATTAATTTAAATTCTAAAAATCATTTAAAAATAGTAAATAAATTCTGAAAATTACAAAAATTATTTTAAAAATTATTTTAAGTTATAGAAATTAACTTTTAATAATTTGGCATATTTTTCATAATATATTAATATTTATTCGAATATTACTGATATTTAAGTTATTTAATAAATGCATTAAATAAATTAATTAAAAATGATTTTTTATATTAAAAATCATTTTAAATAATAACAAAGTATTTAATAATATTTTAAGTTATAAAACATAACTTTTAATATTTTAAGATAAGTTTCATCAATTATTAAATACTAATGATATTAGATTTATTTGGTAATAATATTAAATAAATTAATTAAAAATAATTTTAATATTATAAAAATCATTTTAAATGAAAATAAATAATTTAAAAATATTTTAAGTTATAAAATTTATCTTTTGATATTAAAAGGTAAATTTCATTAATAATTTAATATTAATGATATTAGTTTTATTTAATAATTATATTAAATAAGTAGATGACAAATGATTTTATTGATTTAAAAATCATTTAAAAAGGATATAAATGAAGTAAAAATATTTTAAGTTATAATAAATAACTTTTAATATTTTCATGAATAATAAATAAATATTTAAATATAAATTATAATTATTTAAAAATGATTTTTAATATTTTAAAAATAATTTAAGGGTAATATTAACACTTTAAAAATATTTTGAGTTATTATAAATAACTTTAATATTTTGGCAACGGTTTCAATAATAGTTTAATATTAATTAAATATTAATGATAATAGAATTGGTTAATATTCAAATCATTTAATAATGTTACCGATGTTTGAAAAATCATGATAAATTATAATAATAATTTAAAAATTATTATAAGTCAATTAAAAATAAAATGACTGATATTTTCAATTATTGAACCACATGATAGAGTTTTAGACTCGATAAATACCTGAGAAAGCCGTCGGTAGACCAAAATATTTTAGAAATTGATCTGAACTTAGATAGTTTGACTAGATATGTGTTTGTTAGTGAATCAATGATTGCTAAGCCTATGTAACAATGTGATTAGATGATGTGCTGACTGCAAATAGAAGTACTATATAATATGATATAATATTCTAATCAAACGAATGCTCTTATTAATGATAGGTTTATGTATAAAAGATTAAGCTAAGTTGCGTTATTGTAAGCAGCAGCTCAGGCTGGTATCCTAACTTTGCATTTACTTTATGCAATAGACATAAGTAAGAAAGATTCAGAATCATATTATTGTGCTAGATTATTAACTTTATTGTTATTGATTATTTATCCAATTATTCATATTCATACAAGTTCTTAAATTATTCGATCATTGTTTATCAACACAATATTAATGCATAATCCAGATATTTATTCTGTTTGTTAATTTTTAAATATGGTTATACAAGTGTCCCAGCATGGATAGTCATTATATTTAATCACATATTGATACATACTTATTGATTTCGAGTATGTATACGTTGACTTAAAAGCCATCTAAGCTATTTGATTTGGCTAGATGTAAACTTAAAAATATTATTGATCAAGATATAACTTTATTGTATCTAACCAGATTATTTTGGTTCAGATTCCCGACTAAGTATGAACATCCCGAACATGGGAAAACTTTTGTGCACCTAAGGTGGATAAGATGAACGATAATATCGTTCTTGTATGTAGTATTGATAAATACAGGGCATAATGGGCTGATCATCCCCGTGCCTGTAAGTTATGAAGGTTTACAGATGAAGTTCTGTTTAACCTTTTCGAAAATAGAAAACAATGTTCATATCCTGCCGACTAATCTCCATTTATAGTCAATACGTAGTTTTCAAAATTTGATATAAGATTGATATGTTGTTATTATTGGTTTAGCTTACTTCACAACTGTTCATTCGTTGTAGAAGTATCATTCAAAGAAAATATTTAATTCTTTCTACTAATATCTATTGTTGTTATTACTTGTTGGGAAATCAAATGCTCATTCTTGCTTTAAATATAAATGTTTTCAGCTAAGTTTGATCAACCCGAAGGATCAGACAAGAACAAAGGAAAAGGAAAGCTGTTCGATTGAGTTTTACAATATTCTATGTAATAGTTAAGGTTTATTAAGACAGTGATATTTATTAACTACGATGTAATGAATGTTTAAAGGCCGCGTACCTGGGATTTAAACTTTGATATATGTAAATAAAGTTTGATGTTTATATTATTTTTATTATTATTAGTATTATTCCGCTTATAGAAATGGTATCGTGAAGCACCAAGTTTGGGTTTCAAGTACCTGAATTTGGGGGTGTCACAAAATATGTGGGTAGCTTTTCCCAAACTAACAAGGATGATTTTGACAAGTAGGATTATTCAGAGTTCCAGTTCATGATGGAACAGGGGTTAAAGTCTCTTGGCAAGTAAGTCAATTAACTGGTAGAACTGGTGATTCATCAACACCAAGTCACACGACAGTTGTTTAGTCAGGAGCATGCTAGCCTCCTTTCCCTTATCACAAATACTCAAACACTTGCCCATGAAAGTGAAATCTTGGAGGAAAAGTTTGCAAGAAAAGCAAAAGCTAAAGTCCGTCGGGATTTTGCCAGCAAAAGGGAATTCACATATTTAGGCCAACCAATGGAAGAAATATTGCAGATGCTGATTTATGAGGGAAAAATCACAACACTGCAACCTCCAGTCAACCCACGCTCAAAAAGGTTTGACGCTACGGGAGTATGTTAATACCACTCCCACTCTCGCGGTCACAACACTGAAGAATGTTGGGCACTCTGCCATTTTATCCAAAATATGATTGACAGCAGTGACCTGCAAATGGCAGACAATGACGCTGTATCATCTGAGAGTGGGGACACATTTCCTCCAAGATGGAAGGAAGTTGTAGCAGTTATATCCTATGAGGGAGATTTAGCTGCCACACCACTTACTATTTAACCAATTCAACTCAAAGTAGTTGAAAACCCTTTAAAAGTGGTTGCACCAAAGCCAATCATATTGCCATTAAGGCCACAATATCCTATCATCAGCGTTAAGAAAGTCCCATGTAATTATGGAGAGGTTGAATGATCAACATCAAACACAGCTACTGCAGTGTCTAAAGAGAATCCCCTATATCTCCCTCAACGAGTGATGAAGCCTATCATCATATCTAAGGGGAGAGTGCCCAACGAGAAGATTGAAGAATTCCTCCACAAGATGGGACACAATGAAGCCAAGGTGGTTCAAAGCTTGAAAGAAGCTCCATAATAGATCTTTATTCTAGATTTGGTTATCTCTTCAAAAGATCACCAGAAGGTCATACTAAAAATATTAGAAGAAGCCCACTTGCCAAAGACAATGGATGTTGAAAAATTCCATCATCTAGTTGATCACATCTTCAATAGCAATATGATATCCTTTACAAATGATGGCATACCTCTCAAAGGGATGTGTCATTTCAAATCATTGCACATAGTGGTAATGTCTTCCTGATATATGGTCGGAGGAGTGCTAATAGATGGAGGGTTATCCCTAAACATCTGCCTATATGCCACATTGGAAAACATGAATATCAATCTGAATAGGATGTGAAGAAGCCACACAATCATCAAAGCTTTTGATGGATCTCAGCAAAATGATTTCGGAGAGATTGAGTTTCCAGTGGAAATCAGTCCATATACATTCTACATGTCCTTCCAAGTGCTCAAGATCACTACATGATATAATTTATTGTTGGCAAGACCTTGGATCCATATGGCGAGAGCCATCCCATCCACTCTTCATCAACAACTCAAGTATATCATCAACATTAATCTGGTCGTTGTCAATGCTGACACAGAGTATCCTGTCCAAAGTGATATACCTCTCATCAGTTTCAATGAAGAAGCTGAGCTTGACAGCTTCCAAGCCCTTGCGGTGAGCAACACTCATTATTAACCCATTGGGGCTCCTACTTTGAAACCCAGAGTTTTCGTCGAGGTAATGTAAGCCACTCAATAAATGATATCATTGGGTTTCCAACCTGGACAAGGGTGAGGAAAGGATCAGCAAGGAACCAAATACCCAATTTAAGTTCCCAGCCAGACAGGGAAGGCCGAACTAGGCTCTTCTCTAGGTTCAGTCACAGGAACTCACACAAGAATACACCAGTTCCTTAATCTATAAGGTTATTGCCTAAACCTATATATGCTAATTTTGTACGGCCTCTACTAAAAATTCTTACCTCTGTGTAGGTATGTTGTTTCCTAAGCTGATACCGGTCAAAGGAAAAGAAGTCCTGATTCCAGACCCAAATATAGAGGAAAGGAATCAAAGGCGCAAACAAGACATTAAGAGGCGGTTATCAAAGATGTACTTCCTGGCACATACCGAGGGTATGAACAAGGATATCTTAGATGCTGACTACCCAGATGTCGTAGTCATCATTCAAGAGAAGGAGGACGATAACAACCTCTTTATCACAGCTGTCCACCAAGACTTAGCCCTTGGTAATTGGAGCAGTACTCATTGCATTTGCCGAAAAGGTTAAAAAGGGCAGAAACTCCTTTTGCCCTGTAGATAGCAATAACTGGCTACTTTTGTTGCATAGTATTAGGAATTATTTTTGTCATTTCATGCTAACACTTTATATGATTAAACAGTTTCATATATTAAGTGAAAATATTTTGTTTCAAGACTCTAAAGTTAGATATGTCTAAACTTCCTGATGGAGCGCCTATTCTTCACAAGGACTGCAACTTTGATGTAAAGTTGGACTCTGACTTGATGGAGATTGAGCAAGAGGACTATGAGGTGCCTTAGGAGATCAAAAAATGGGTCGAAGATAAACCCAAGCCAAATCTTGATCAAACCACCTCTTTTAACCTCGAATCCTCGGAAAACCCCCAAACAAATCCAGATTGGTACGGACCTTACTCCAAGCCAAAGGAATGGCATGGTTACTTTATTTACCCAATTCTAGGATGTGTTTACATGGTCTCATGAAGACATGGCCGGTTTGTCAACTGACATCATCATTCATCGCCTTCCCATCAAAGAGGGATTCAAGCTAGTCAGACAGAAACTCAGGAGATTAAAACCTGAGTGGAGTTTAAAAGTCCAAGAAGAAATTGTGAAACAATTTTAGGCCGGCATCATCATGGTATCAACATACCTTGAGTGGCTATCTAACAAAGTCCCCATACCTAAACTCGGAGGGAAGGTGCGAGTTTACGTGGATTATAGGGATCTGAACAAAGCATGTCTCAAAGATAGCTTTCATGTACCGTTCATCCACATACTCTATGACAATACAACTCAGTATGACATGTACTCCTTTGCTGACTGCTTTGTTGGGTACGATTAAATCATGGTTGCTGAAGAGGATCGTGAGAAGGATAATATTCATCACTCCTTGGGGAACCTTTTGCTACAGATGGTTGTCATTCGGCCTCATCAATGCCGAAGCTACCTATCAGCGAGCTATGATTGTATACCCCAAATTTTATGAATAAAGATTAATTTTCTAATTTTTTTTTTAAATATTATGGTGTGGATTTGATATAATGTTATAGTTGTGGGTAGTATTTATAAATTTTGTAAAGTATACAAGTTGTCATAAAATATTCGATTTAAGGGAAAATATTCATTTTAACAGGGAATATTCGTACGATGGCACAATCATTAGTGGACCCCACATCGGAATTATTGTCAGAGTGAGAAAACGACAAAAAATATCTTTGTATGAAAATAACGGCGGATGTTTTGCCGTTAACTGTTGAAATACCTGGTGTTAAAAGTACAGTAATATACGTGGTTGTATAATAGAACACATTATTGATTATTGGTGCTTACGTGAGAAGTCAGTCAGTTTTGTTCAATTATTGCTACATTAATTGTTGCATAGTATCTTACGTTATTTGATTCAATTATTATCGATATTTTATATATTATTAAATCAATAATTGAGACGATACAGTTATTCATATTATTATTTACAATATTGACGATGTCTAGAAAGTTCTGCTGAGGAGATGTTTGGTCACCTAATTGCGCGCCAATAGGAAAAAATCTTTATTGAAAATCCCCCTCTTTCTTGAGAACGATCTGGTTGTTAAATATTACGAATTATAATAATGATGATAAATATTGTTAAAAATATTGAAGGGATTTTTTTATAAAGTATTTGTGTAAATTTTGCTTATTATATGGACCCCCATTTACCTATTTTTTTTTAAAATAATCGGTAGAAAGTTATTCGGTATATTTTTATATAATAAAAGTGGGGCCACATGTGGGGCCCATGGGTGGAAGAAAAACTGAAAATGGGGGTGGGGGAGATTACCGGGAATGAAGGGAGTTGTAATAATAATAATTATTATATATATATATATATATATATATTATATCGTACAGTGGGCCCCGCGGGTGTATGACATTTGGGGGAGGGGGGGAAGAAACCTGATGAATTGTTCGGGAGGGAGTTGATTAATTATTATTAATATATATATATATATATATATATATATATATATATATATATGTTTTATTTTTTATGAAAAAAATAGAATATATTATATTATATATAAAGTTATTTGTTTTATTTGAATATTATATTCTTATTTTTTTTAAACGTTCGTCTGTGAAGTTTCAGAATTCGGCCAGTGAATATTTTGATTGTTCCGTCCGTGAGAATTTCAAACAATACCCCTTTCATTCTCCTATAAATAGGATCCTTAGTTAGAATTGAAAATCACACCAGAATCAGAGAATTCTTTTTTCTATAATATTGAGCATTTTTCTTTCGAGTTTTAGAAAGCTTTGAGCATAGAAAACAGTGAAAGTTTTCTTCAAGAATATCCCCGCTATACTAGTTGGAATACTCTTTTTTTCAAGGTAAGGGGTATTATTTATTTCATATTCGCTTACGATATTATTTTTTGTATTCGTAAGAAATTTTATATCGTTCAATATTCACAAGAAATATTATATTCATTTAATATTCATAAGGAATATTATATTCGTTTAATATTCGCAAGAAATATTATATTCGTTTAATATTCGTAAGGAATATTATTTTTCTTGAACAGTTGTAATGGATATTATTTTTGTTCAGTATTCGTATAAAATAATATTTTCTTCCATACTTTGCAGTATGTAAGTAATATTATTTCGTTTCAAATTTCGAATTATATACTCATTTTCTTAAGTTTTGGCTTTTATATTCCATGAAATTAGTAGAATATATTTTATATTTGCGCTTCATCCAGTATCCTTTCATTGAAATATTATTCTGAGCATTCTTAATAAGTTTTAACCATTTTATGGTGGAGCACTATTCACGGGATACTATTCCTGAAGTACTATTTATCGGATACTATTCACTAAGTTACTATTCACCTAGGGTACTATTCATGATAAAAATTGATTCATTTTTTGTCTAAATTATTTTTAGTACAATATTATTCTTGAATTTTGTTCCACAAAGCAGTGTCATGTTGACAATTTGGACGCTATTGATTTCTGAATAAATTAAATTATAAATCTTTAAAAATTTATCCTTTACTTTCATTCTTATATCATTGTCATCATCCTCATATTTATATTATGATGAAAGTCATCTGTGGTCGTAGTGCATAGATTGACTTGGTATGATTATGACCAGGCATTATTCGGTATAATCATGACCGTAATGTTACAAAAGATATGGTAAAAGTTCTCATTAGCCCGTAGTGTTTTGATGGACAATTGTTGGCATGATTTGATGAATACACGAATATCCTTGGCTCGTACTGCATAGATAATTTGTGGTCGTGATACTAAAGAATATCCTTGGCCGTAGTGCAGGGGTGATTCGATGATGTGGATTATTTATTAAGCTGAGTCTCAATGATAAAATTTATGATAAACTTTTTAAATCATAGAAGATAGTAGATTTTATGCTCTACTTGACTCTTCTAATGGATTGATCGTTCCGCTGCAGTTAAACTTGATGTTTATTATATTTTATCAGTTTAACACTGTTGAAGGCTAACGATAATTTATTTTGTACTATCATAGTCATAATATTTCTTACTGGGCTAGTTGAGCTCACCCTTTGCTTTCATTGTTCTCATCAGGAAATGAGAATATAGATGGGACTAGTCGGGGAATGGAGTGACGGTCCAGATGGTAGCATTAGTAGTTCTCACTATTCTGTGAAATAGTGTGACAATAAATATAGTGAGGACTTATTTTGAGTTTGAATACTGTCTAGAACACAATATTTATATTAAAACTCACATCTCATGTTATATAATTAAGTTTATATTTGTATTCAGTACCATGTATTTGGCGACCCAAGATGGGTGATGTATACCTATTTTGGGGGTGTCACAGTTGGTATCAAAGCTTAGAGAGATGATCCTTGGCTGAGATGTGAGACAAGACCTAGGAGGGGAGAGACGGGGAACTCCTTCACTAGTATGACCTACCTAAGTTTATTTGGTATTTAATTGGTCGGTTAGAGTGTAGGGATAATATGTGGTGTGTCAATTAACCCTTGTTTTGTGACAGTGTTTGAAAATGACATTTGAAAATGTCGAGATAAGCAATGAAGCACATGAGACCGTTGAGTCACCAACGATCAATACACAGGATAATGTGCATAAGGATGACAATAACCCTCAGGTAAACAACACCACCGATCAGATGATGAACGATGGGATGTTCAAAGGCTTTATGCAATTAATGCAACATCAGGCGAGAGAGACTCTTGTCCAAAATACAGGTGGAAGCACTGGCAACTCTCGGATGGTCACCGCTAAGCAATTCAAGGAGCTAGGACCACCGGTGTTTTTGAGAAAGCCAGAATCACTTAAGGCAGAGACGTAAATAAAGCAAATCACCAAGATATTTAATATCTTAGAATGCTCAGAGGAGTAAAAGGTTCCCTTCACCACCTTTATGTTGCGTGAAGAGGCAAACTACTTATGGGAATCTATAAAACGTACCCTGCCTGACACACTCAAAATGTCTTGGGAGAAGTTCCAAGATCTGTTCAACTATAAGTACTTTCCCAAAAGTATTTGTCACATGAAGGAGGTGGAGTTTATAAAGTTAGAGCAAAACAATATGATCGTGTCGCAGTACGAGGCTAAGTTTGCCAAGTTGTCCCGGTTCGCATCCCATTTGGTTGATAATGAGGAGAGAATGAAGCGAATGTTTCTGTGAGGTTTGAGACCCGAAATATGTCAATACCTCATTTCTCACAAATTATGTTTGTATTCAGACATAGTGAATAGGGCTCAGTTATTGGAGCGCGATAATGAGCCAACCCAACCAAAAGATAATGAGTAACAACACGATGATAATCGTACCAGTGGCAATGGTCATCGGAACAATGATAACCATCGTGGAGGAAATTATCATGCCAGAAATGGTAACCACCTTGGTGGTAATCATGACCAAGATAATAGAAGAAATGATTCAAGTGAAAAATTTAAGAAGAGAAGATTTAACGATGATGGGAAGACATTGGCAGCAGCACCAACACCAGCAACAAATTCTAGGGGAGGAGAACGACTGCCAGTTAGATGCTACAGATGCGAAGAGGGGGGACACATAAGTCTAAATTGTTCATAACCTTCCAAGGTATGTTTTAGTTGTGGAAAAGATGGTCATATAGCTCGATTTTATCCTGCAACGAAATCAAGTCCAGTTGGGACGGTGGCACTAAAGGCTGATACGGACAAAATAAAGTCGGTGGTTTCAAGAAGAATATTTTTCGTGATTTTTCAAAAAGCGAGTAACCCGAACGAAGTTAGCACGGGTTAGTTAATTATAAATTCTTGCAAAGTCTATACCTTATTAGATACCGATTGTGACGAACGAGATTTTTATTAATTAATTTTAATATTTATTGAATTAAATAAATATTTTTTGATAATTTAATTATTGGATTAAATAATTAATTGATGCAATTGTGGTAGATTAATTTAATTATATGTGTTATATTTATTAAATTAATGTAAAAAAATTTTATTATTCAAATATATGACTATGTGAGCTTATTGAATAAAATAAAATATTTAATTAAGCATGATGTTATTTAATTAATGTAATTATTAATTAGAGAATTAATAAATTGTCATTATTTATTAATGAGATATTTAATTATGTGACTATGCGAAATTATTATATTTTATTTATATTAAATTAAATAAGATATATGAATTATTGTACTAGTGGGTGTGACATGATTTAAACTATATGGTAAAGGTTTTATTAAATTGAATGGTTTTGTAATTTATTTAACTAGACAAACAAGGTCTTATTGGGAGTTGGGATCAGTTACCCACGACTGGGTCTGACCACAATGCGCTAGTCTTTTATTACGACGTCTTCTTCTTCTTCTTTATTATTTCTAAGTCTGCAAATCAGAGAGGGAGATAATTAGAGAGTTGAGAAGTCTGAGAGAAAGTTTGAGTGTATAATTATCAGTTACTTGTGAAAGAATCACCACTGATCATCTCTTCCATTAGTTATACTTTGGGTAATTCTCCTTCCCAATTCCTACTTTACGTAATTTAGTTTTCTAGAAAATGGCTTTCAAAACCTTTGTTATGTTTCTGTAATTGACGAATTGTGCAATTATATAGATATATGTAATAATAAGAGTAGGATAACATGTTATATATATATATATATATATATGGCATGATTCCATATCCTAAGTGTCGTTAATCTGACGACTTGCTATTTCAAGAATATACAGAGTTTGGGTTTTTGGCCTTATGGCCTTATACGTGATTTTAGTATGTCAAATATAAATGTTTTTATAAATGGTACACCCTTATATTATTGAGCATGTCAATATGAAGAGACCGAAGTTTAAATGAACGGATTCGGTGTTATAACGAATCTGTAGGGACAATTTTCATATTTTATTTTCTAAACCTTCATGAACATCAAAGTCAGTGAATTTTTATGTTTTAAATATGTTATTAAGTGTTTAAAATTGTTAATGTCAGTATATAAATGTTGGGTTGTGTTTATACATGAATTATAACATGTGGACATGTGGATTTTAGTATGATAATTTTCATATTTTATTTTCTAAACCTTCATAAATGTTGGCATGTTCAGCGATTTTTCGTGAACTGCCATTTATGTGTCTAATGTGCCGCGCCGCAGCGCCGGCTACCTGTACATTTCCCGCGCCGCAACGCCACCGCGCCGCAGCACCAAGATTCGAGCCGCAGCGCCACGACGCCACATCGCCAAGTGTCTGGCCACAGCGCCACCGCGCCGCTGCGCGAAGATCATGTGTATCAGTGGCGCCACAGCGCCACTCTCCAGAAAATTCAGAAATGAGATTTTTAAAATATTAAAGTCTAACAAGTGTTAGTGGATTGATGTAATGAACATGTAAATATGTTAGAAGAATAATGTGATGATAAAAAATAGTTGTTTAAACATGTAAATAACATAATTAAATGTGATTTAAATTATTGAATTCATAATTAGATTATTATTCATGAAGTACAAATTATGTGATAATGAGATAAATTGACTAAGTATAGTCAATAATTAAAGTAGACAACGAGAATGAGTTTATGTTGATTAGTTAATTTATAATTAACTGGTATTGTGTATATGAATGGTATGTAGGATTTAATTCAAAGAACGTGCTTAGTTAAAGTGTAATCTACGCACGAGGAAAGTTTCCTAAACTTAAACTCTTAAATTTGAGTAAGTTCCCTAACCCTACTTGTCATTATTGTTCAAGTTTTTTATTTACCTTGAATAAACCATCGTTACTATTATTCAAGTTCAAATGATTGATTAAAGATTGATTATCTTTTCAAAGTATGATTTAGTTATACAATAATAGTTCTATTGTATACTTCTTGAGATTATTATTCAAATTGAATATCATTATTGTTGAACCTTATTAGACTAGTGAAACCTTAATGATTCAACTAGTCCATAGTTGATGAGCGTTCTAAAATTTAGAACCCTTGATGAATTATCCAAACCAAACTTCCTTTGGTACGGACTCGAATGTCAAACTGAGATGAACAATCCAGTATAAGGGATTATTTACGCTTTAGCGTTAAGATATTGTGCACATTATGGTACTAAGGGCTGATCCCCCTAAGTACGAGAAGAAAGTCTATAGTCTTATGACTGTTAAAGGTTTCAAGTATAACCTTTGTTAACCTAGGACATAGTTCAAGGTCATACGACCCTCATAATTCTTTTGATTCTTGTTATTCACTCTTGATTCAAAAGTTGAGTTTTTATTCAGATGTCTTGATTTATTCGCATGTTATTATACTGTTATTTCATTATTATACTTGTGGGCATTTGTGCTCACTCTTGCTTAATAATAACATTGCAGTTAAGAACGAAAGAACTGATGAACCTTCCACTAGTAAAGGCAAGGGCAAAGTTAGCAAGTGACGTAAACCTGTGGTTTTATATGATGATGTATTTGTTTAAGACTTGAGTTAATGTTATTGTTTAAGACTTTTTTGTTTATGATTCCGCACATATGTTTAAGGTTTGTTTAACCTGGGATTGTATTATTATTATTCAGATGTTGTAACCCTTAAGGGACGATTTTTATTTCTATCTATTTCATGGTTTGCATTTTTATGGGTAGTTAGATAGATGATATTTGTACAGTGAACACAAAATCCCGTGGAATCGAAGTACCTAGATTTAGGGGTTTCACACCGGTTCTACCCACTCTTTTATTTCTCCTACTTGCGCTCAACGTTTAAATTTGACTCCAGAGAAGTTAGACTTTGACTTATTTGTTAAAACTTCGTTAGGAGAAACCTTCGTTACATCCACTGTTTATAAGTCTTGTTTGTTTCAAATCGGTACCCTCAGATTACCTGTCGATCTTATTTCCTTGAAAATACTTACATTTGACGTGATTCTAAGGATTGATTGGTTAACTATTCATCGTGCTAAAATTAATTGTTTTCGTAAGGTTGTTAGCTTTCATATTCCTAACCAACCTATTATGCGAATTCAAGCGACCAAACCATTAAATTCAATCATTGTCATATCAAGCCATAAAGATATTTATTTATTGAAAAGCGGATATCAAGCTCTCTTAGCCCATGTCACAGATTTACACAAAAATACGTCAGATTTGAATGATATTTGTATTGTTAATAAATTTCCTGACGTATTCCCTAAATAACTTTCTGGCCTACCCCCAGAGCGAGAAATCGAATTTTGTATCGACCTTGAACCCAATACAAAAACCCTCAAATATTTTTCACTCAAAACGAACGTAACATGCGCCAAAGTCGTTGGCTCGAGCTGTTGAAAGATTACGACAATACCATTCAATACCATCGTAGAAAAGCAAACGTCGTAGCTGAAGCGTTGAGTAGAAGATAGTATACGTTTACGAGTACGACGTTGTTAACATAATAAGCCATTTCGTACGACTTACAAGAGATAGAGATAGATTTAAAGACTCCAAGAACCTATGTGAAATAGCGAATATACGATTAGAATCGACTTTAATCGATAAAGTTAAAGATGCTTATGCTACAGACTCACAGCTGATGAATGTGAAGAAGAAGGTTCAACAGGGCATTATTCTAGAAGCAAGAATTGACGAAGAGAGGAATCTCAACCCTCGACTTTATTTGTCTATTTGAAGTCATTGATCGAGTAGGAACTGTGGCATATAGACTCGCCTTACCGCCAAGTATGTAGCATGTTCATAACATTTTTTTTTCACGTATCGATGTTACGTAAATATGTGGATGACCCGAACCACATTATTTAATTAGAACCGAACGAGATAACCGAAGATTTAACGTATGAAGAGGTACCTATTAAATTCTTGGATAAGAAGGAACATATTCTACGCTCTAGGTTTATGCCTCAAGAGTTAGAATTTGAAATGAAATCAAGGTATTATCATCTCTTTGAACTACCAGGTACGTAAATTTCGAGGGTGAAATTTTATATGGAGGGGAGATTGTAAGACCCCAAAATTTGTGAATAAAGATTAATTTTCTCAAACTATTTTTTTAAATATTATGGTGTGCATTTGATATAATATTATAGTTATGGGTTGTATTTATAAATTTTGCAAAGTATGCAAGTTGTCATAAAATATTTGATTAATCGGGGAATATTTGTTTTAACATGGAGTATTCGTATGACAGCACAATCATTGGTGGACCCCACAGCAAAATTATTGTCGAAGTGAGAAAATGACAAAAATATCTTTTTATGAAAATAACGGCAGAAGTTTTACCGTTAACTGTTGAAATACCTGGTGTTAAAAGTACAGTAATATGCATGGTTGCATAGTAGCACACGATATTGATTTTTGATGCTTACATGAGAAATCACTCAGTTTTGTTCAATTCTTGCTACAATAATTGCCGCATAGTATCTCACGTTATTTGATTCAATTATTGTCGATATTTTATATATTACTGAATCAATAATTGAGACGATACAATTATTCATATTATTATTTACAATATTGATGATATCTAGAAAGTTCTGTTGAGGAGAGGTTTGGTCACCTAATTGCGCGCCAATAGGGAGAAATCCTTATTTGAAAGCCCCCTCTTTCCTATGAATGATCTGGTTGTTAAATATTACGAATTATAATAATGATAATAAATGTTGTTAAAAATATTGAGGAGATTTTTTTATGAAGTATTTGTGTAAATTTTGCTTATTATATGGACCACCATTTAGCCATTTTGTTAAAATAATCAGTATATTTTTATATAATAAAAGTGTGGCCACATTTGGGGACCATGTGTAGAAGAAAAACTGAAAATGGGGGTGGGGAGAGATTACCGGGAATGAAGGGAGTTGTAATAATAATAATTATATATATATATATATATATATATATATATGGTACGGTGGGCCCTGCGGGTGTATGACATTTGGGGGGGGGAAGAAACCTGATGAATTGGTCTGGAGGGAGTTGATTTATTATTATTAATATATATATATATATATATATATATTATAATAAGTTTTGTTTTTTATTGAAAAAATAGAATATATTATATTATATATAAAGTTATTTGTTTTACTTGAACATTATATTCTTATTTTTTTTTAAACATTCGTGTGTGAAGTTTCAGAATTCGGCCCGTGAATATTTTGATTGTTCCGTCCGCGAGAATTTCAAACAGTACCCCTTCCATTTTCCTATAAATAGGATGCTTAGTTAGAATGGAAAATCACACCAGAATCAGAGAATTCTTCTTCTATAATATTGAGCGTATTTCTTTCAAGTTTTAGAAAGCTTTGAGCGTAGAAAATAATGAAAGTTTTCTTCAAAAATATCTCCGCTATACCTGTTAGAATACTCTTCTTTTCTAGGTAAGGGGTATTATTTATTTCATATTCGCTTACGATATTATTTTTCGTATTCGTAAGAAATTTTATATCGTTCAATATTCACAAGAAATATTATATTCATTTAATATTCATAAGGAATATTATAGTCATTTAATATTCGTAAGGAATATTATTTTCATTCAACAGTTGTAAGGGATATTATTTTTGTTCAGTATTCGTATAAAATAATATTTTCTTTCATACTCTGTAGTATATAAGTAATATTATTTCGTTTCAGATTTCGAACTCTATACTCATTTTGTTAAGTTTTGGCTTATATACTCTATGAAATTAGTAGAATATCCTTGATATTTGCGCTTCATCCAGTATCTTTTCATGAAAATATTATGCTGAGCATTCTTGATAAGTTTTAACCTTTTTGTGCCGGAGCACTATTCATGGGATACTATTCTCGAAGTACTATTCATGGGATACTATTCACCCGGGATACTATTCATAATAAAAATTGATTCGCTTTCGGTTTAAATTATTTTTAGTACAATATTATTCTTGAATTTCACTCCACAAAGTAGTATCATGTTGACAATTTGGACGTTATTGATTTCTAGATAAATTAAATTATAAATCTTTAAAAAATTATCATTTGCTTTCATTCTTATATCATTGTCACCATCCTCATGTTTATATTATGATGAAAGTCATATGTGGCCGTAGTGCATAGATGGACTTGGTATGATTATGATCAGGGATTATTCGGTATAATCATGATCGTAATGTTACAAAAGATGTGGTAAAAGTCCTCGTTGGCCCGTAGTGCATTGATGGACAATTGTTGTCATGATCATGAACATTGATGAATACACGAATATCATTGGCCCGTAGTGCATGGATAATTTGTGATTATGATACTAAAGCATATCCTTGGCCGTAGTGCAGGGGTGATTCGATGATGTGGATTATTTATTAAGCTGAGTCTCAGCGATAATATTTATGATAAACCTTTTAAACCATAAAAGATAGTAGATTTTATGCTCTACTTGACTCTTCTAATGGATTGCTTGTTCCGCTATAGTTAAACTTGATGTTTATTATATTTTATTAGTTTAACATTGTTGAAGGCTAACGATAATTTATTCTGCATTATCTTAGTCATAATATTTCTTACTGGGCTAGTTGAGCTCACCCTTTGCTTTCATTGTTCTCATCAGGAAATGAGAATAAAGCTGGGACTAGTCGGGGAATGGAGTGACAGTCCAGATGGTAGCATTAGTAGTACTCACTATCCTGTAAAATAGTGTGATAATAAATGTAATGAGGACTTATTTTGAGTTTGAATACTGTCTAGAAGACAATATTTGTATTAAAACTCATAGCTCATGTTGTATAATTAAGTTTATATTTGTATTCAGTACCATGTATTTAGCGACCCAAGATGGGTGATGTATACCTATTTTGGGGGTGTCACAATGATGGCCCTTTTCCATGATCTAATGCACAAAGAGATAGATGTATATGTGAATGACATCATTGTCAAGTCCCGAAGTGAAGAAGACCACATAGATCATTTCAAAAAGCTCTTCAATTGGTTGCGCAGGTACAACTTGATGCTAAATTCGGCCAAGTGTGCCTTTAGCGTCAAATCAGGCAAGTTGCTAGGATTCCTAGTAAGCCACAAGGGCATTGAGCTAGATCCTGCAAAAATTCAAGCCATTACTGAAATGCTCATACCCAAACAGAGAGGGAATATGGCGACTTCTAGGAAGAATCAACTTCATCAGCTGATTCATCTCCCAACTCACAACAACCTGTGAACCTGTCTTCAAGTTGTTAAGGAAGAACTCCTCCAAGAAAGGGAACGAAGAGTGTCAAATAGCCTTCCTTTACATCAAAGAGTAGCTAATCAAAGCTCCTATTTTGGTACCTCCCAGGGATGGTGTTCCCCTGTTCATGTACCTGTCAATCAATGACAATGTCATAGGCTGTACGCAGGGACAGAAAGATGATAGAGGCCTGGAAAGATCTATCTATTACCTCAGCAAAAGATTCAGCATCAGTGAACACAAGTACAGTCTTATTAAGAAAACTTGATGTGCTTTAGCATGGGCGTCCATGAGATTATAACACTATCTCCATGGTCATACAACCCATCTCATATCTTGCAAGGATCCTCTCAAGTACGTGTTCAGCAAACCCGTGCTAAATTGTCGACTATCCAAATGGCAGTTGATCCTCTAGCAATTTGACACATCTGCGTGACTCAAAAGTTTATCACAGGTCAAGGAATTGCGGATCAACTGGCCTTCGCACCTTTAGGGGATTTCAAACCTTTGGAAAAATATTTCCCCAATGAAGGGGTAATAACAGTTCAGCAACACCATCATGACAATACACACCAACCATGGAGGATGTATTTTGATGGAGCTGTAAACATGGAAGGTTTTGGAGTAGGAGTTGTTCTAGTATCCATTTTAGGAGAGCAGTATCCCATTGCCATCAAATTGCAGTTTGTCAATAGCAATAACATAGCTGAGTATGAAGACTGTATCATGGGGTTGAAACTAGCCCAATCCATGGGCATCAGATAGTTAACTATCTTTGGAGATTTCGAACTGGTAATCACACAAACAACGAAGATCTATCACACCAAAGAATTACATTTGTAGCCTTACCATCGGCAAGTTATCTAGATGGCTTCAGAGTTTGAAGAAATATCCTTCCTCCACATTCCTCGGAATAGGAATGATTTTGCGGATGAACTAGCAACTTTGGCCTTATTGATCAACATACTTGATAAGGAAAACATGCCAAATATCACCTTTACCCGGCAAAAGGCACCGGCCTATAGGAACTACATTAGAGAAGTATCGGATGAGCTGCCTCCCATCCAATGTAACGTCTGAGAATTTTGGATCTTGAATGAATTGAATTTTTATTTGATTATACAGGTTAAATGAATTTAATTGTTAATTATGTGAGTAAGATATTTGAAGGTCGTGTTATGACCTAGAATGCGTGTACGTGGTTAGTATTCTGGCTATGCGCTAGGATTAATTGTTTCGAATTACCAAGACGGAAAGAAATGTTTTCCGAGAATTTTTTCATAAAAACACTATTCATCCGACTTCGCTCGGAGATTAGGTTTGAAATTTCAAGAAACGCGTAATGATAGAATATGAACACATAATGGAATATCCGATAATATTTCAGTTATGGAAAAAATAAAGTTTTCGCCTACGGACTTAAAACCTAAGGGTTGGTAAAAGTGATTTTCGAAAGGGAAATGTAAAGCGTATAATTATTTCGGTTATTATACATATGAGATACGAGTATTATATTAGTTTGAATACGAGTATGGTATGATGAATAGTACATCGTATAATACGAATATCGTAGGAGTACCAAACGAAGAGAATACGGGAGTTATACGCATATAATACGATTAGTTTTAATGGATTATGAGTTAAGGATTTAGTATAATCCAATGGTACTTGGATTAATAGCAAGCCCAATGAAGTATGGAATCAAGCCCAAGTTATGGCCTAATGAATTGTGTAAGACAAGCCCAATCCAAGAAACCAAACCACGGATCGAACCGGCGGGTCACGAGATGGGTAAAACCCATGGGGCAACCCATGGGAAGAACCATGGAGGTGGGCCGGCCACTTGGCCACCAAGTGATAAGTAAGTTTTATTTAATTGTAATCTCAGATCTTCAATATTGTAACAACCCCAAAATTCATACAATAATATCCTCCTTCTCGATCGTTACCAATATAACTTTAATATATATTTACATCATTATTCGATAATAAATTACTAAATATGCGGAAAAATTATAAAACTTTTATATATTTCCTTCTGTATTGCCCTAAATCGCAACCATTACATTACATCTATTCGATTCAAACTTATATCATGAATAGTTAAAACCAAAATGACTATTCAAAGTCTTACATCATAACTAAATATCTATATACATTGGATAGCTCAACTTACAATTTAACATGTTACATTCAAAATATGAAATACATTTCTCATAAAACATAAGTAATCTTCGTGAATATCAATCTCTAAAATTCACTTATCACATATCTTTACCTTAAAATCTTGGTCTGCAAAAGTGGTTATTTGCAAGAGTGAGCTAGACAGCCCAACAAAATCTAACAGTTTTCTTGCATCACATAACATATAATAATATACTCAACATACATCTCATAATAATTAAAGTAACATGGCATACATAATTTTAATTCACATAGCAAATATAAGGATTGAGTTGCTTACTCAATCATCATTATTTAACCAAAATAATGTAGTCATAAATTCACTTTAACATTTCATGATTTCAACATGTATAACATATCATGCAATATAAAACAGTTCATCAAGTTCACGTAGAAAATAGGAACCGAAAAACTTGCCTTGATCGTTGTTTACCAATAACAGTTTAACAGCTTACAGACATCTGCACTTCGCGTGCCCTACACAATTATATAATCATTCACATTAACTATTGAGCTATGTAAATGAAGTTGGAAATTCTTTATTAACAAGAAAATTCAAAGAAGAATCTTGAAGAGAAATAAAGATAAGAAATGGGAGTTTCATAATTTCAATAGCTCAGATAACGAATAATGTCATAAATCATGAAAAAGGGAAAGAAAGAGGATCGTAAAACAAAACGATCACGAGTTAAGAAAAGAATTTTAAGGGAGATGATTATAGAATAAGATCACGACGTGATCTGTTTAAGTTATAAAAGAAAGATGGTCTGTAATGTTTGAATAATTATAGCTTAATGCTATGAAGATGGAGTACTATGAAATAGTACGAGATAACTCACGAGGAGTTATAGATGATGTGATACAAGGAATTCGTATCGAACAAAGAGCAAGATAAGAGTAAGATAGAGTTAGGAGGGATTTCAATTGAGGACTCATGTGATGGCTGAGTTGTACAAACCTTTGTATGGGCGAGGGTTTTGTGTTTGCGCTCAGTTTATTACATTGATAATCACTGGAATGTTGGTGTCGCACTATCGATGTATATGTGGTGAAAATGTGATTCTTTTCTCATGTGTATAATTGATAGTTAGAAACAATTAAGATTAGTAAGATATTATTAGGATTAGGCGCGGTTCTTAAAACTAGTGCATATGGTAAGTTCGTGGCTCATAATAATATGGTATGTTTTGAACCCCTCAGCGAATGGACGCCTATGGTCTGACTAGGATAAGTTCTTAAACTCATACTATTGTGGAAAGTCCTGACCTTCCAATGTGCGGTAAGTTTGATGAACTGGGGTATAATTAACTGTTAATGGAATATTGAGGATGATAGGAATAGATAGACTTATTAAGCAATGGATCATTACAGAAAGTGGAGTAGTTTGTAATACCCGCGAATTTTAATAAATTATAATATTGAGAATAAAAATTTGTTTGCATATTATTTGGAATATAAATATATATAGTATCGACATGTGTTGTGATAAGTAGTTTAATTGATTAAGCCAATGATAATTAATCAATAAAGCAAATGTGATGAGAAGGTTTTAACTTCTGGAGTTATGCCTAGTGGGGCAAGATGATGAAATGAGAAAATACTAATTTAACTAGTGATGAAATTAATTAGTATTACTAATAAATAAATAATTACATATTGGGATTAATTTATTTGTTATTCATTAATTATCATGAGTAATAGCATGTAAAGAAAAATCATATATAATAAGGTTTTTCATTCAATATAAGGTGAGGTGTGACATTGTAATGTAAATAATTATTATATAAAGCTATATGATAAAAGTAAGCTTGACTTGAGTAATTAACCAAGTTGTATAAAAAAGTCTTATGTGACATCTTGATGTGTGTGTGAGTAATTAAATGAGTATTTTAAACCTATGAGAGAAAGTAACCTTGATTAAACAAATAATATATAATAAGTAACATTGGTACACAATTAAATTATATCTTAGTCTAGAATAAATATTATTTGAAATAAATCAATGTACATGGATTATATGATTGTATGTGGGATTTATGAGTGGGTGTATATGTATGCTTAATTGTGTACAAAGTGTAAAATGAACCTAAGTGTGCTAATAAAATGCTGAGTATTAGAGTGTCCCAAATTGAGTGTCACTCTATTTTCTTCTTCACGTAATAGGCAATTGGCCTAGTCCCTCATTACCAACCACATAGCTAGCAAATCACGAAGAAGGGAGTGGTCTACATAGTACTCTTCCACCAAATCCTTCATAACCATCAGCTTCTTCTCCATTCCAATGGTTTGATTGATCGAGTAAAACCAAATTGGTCACAAGCTTGCCTATAAATAAAGCCCTTCTCGTTCATAGACATGTTGTTAAGTTCTGTAAGAAAATTTCAAGTGTGTGAGAGTGTGGTTGGGCTAAGCTTATACAATTTGTAAATTGAAGCTAGAGTAGCAATTCAACTTCAGAAAAGGTAACCTTCCTCTAGATGTTCATACATTCAAGTTTTGCAAAGTTCATAGAAAAGTATGAAAATACTTGTTAGTTGAAAAGTTTATAGTTGAAGCATGCTAGAATGTGTAAATTGATGCTAGATACTGTTAATATGGCCCAAAACGAAATCAACGAGAGTTAAACGAAGGAAAATGGTCAAGTAACAAATTCGTAGGGAAGAGAATTGCTAAATGTGTTAAACTTTGAAAAAATAACAAAAATCTTGAATTGATCCTTGAAATTAATTGTTTTTATGTTTGGGAATGTTAGAAGAATGTTAAGAGTGTTATGTAATAAGTTTAAAGCAATTATACATATTTACATTGATTCTTGGATGAGTATTGGGTTGAAAATTATATAATAGTTCGAGCAGGGGATACCCGTGTTCAAGAGATAACAGTCATACCCGCCCTGACGGGGGTCATGATGTGAATAAGGCTGGGGCAGAGGGGGGGATATCTTTAGCAGGGGACATGCCCGCCTCGGCGAGGGGTCCTGAAGTATAAACGCCTGCCCCGGCGGGTGGGGGGGTGCTGTAGTGACTGACTTGGTTTGTTTGGTTTTATTTGGATTGGTTGATGTAAGAAGTCTTAATTTCACCTAAATTCAAGAACATACATACTCCTTAAACATGTATCAATGTATGTTACAAGGTGTTTAGTAGATTGGGAGTTGGATCATAACCTTTTTAAATGAAACATTAAAAGTCGAAAATCATGTTTATAAAACCTTACGCCTTTTTGAATCTAGCCCACTGAGCATGTGTTTATAGCTTAGTTAGTCTTGTAAATACATATGAAATGTGTACTCAACCTACCTTGCATGTATAGATTGTTAGACATGACATCTTAACATTTGAAAACTAATTAAGTTGAAAACTCTATGATTTATATTGTGAACTTTGGAACAATTAGGATAAGATGCGTATGCCTCTAGAGATAATTGACATGTTCACGCATCTAGTTAGACATTTTTATAAACTATGCAAGCATGTGTAGAAAGAAGTTGTTGGCAATATTATGTGGTATAATGAATACTATGGCTAGTTGATTGATATAATGAATTCTTTTAACTTTGAAAAATGGAAATGTACGATTAAATTTAATCAAGAGCCAAAGCTAGTTTAAAGATTTTTTAAATATGTGAAATAACTTAAATACGTGAAGTTAGGGATATTTTGTACAAATAAAGGATGAGTATGTAGTACTCAAGATTTTCAAAAGTAAGATCAATGTGAGTTACGCATCTATGAGTTTGAATATGTGTAGCCTACATAAATTTAGATATGTGTGATGAAAGTATGTGAATATGCATATCAAGTGTATATGACTAATGAATACATATACATACACAAATAGGATAACATAGTTCACTGAAGTGATTTTTCGCTATAAGTGGTAATCAATGCTAAAAGCAAGTCTCCTAACTCTCACAACTTTGGATTTTGTGCGAGTTCTTGAACTTCATTTAATACATATATCGAATACAAATTTTTTGAATTCTTTACATTATATACAAATCTGAATTAGTAACATACTTATATTAAGAAAATGTCTATTACTATTCGGAAACCAATTACTTTGACATTATTGCGAGCATTAGACTTATTGTTCTTAAATGCATTACATAAAATTGTCTTTACCTTTGATTCGGTTAGACTATTATCATATGTTAGAAAGCTATCCAAACCAATTGACTTGGTACGAACTCGTGTAAATCTACTGAGATGAACAACCCTCTTAAAAAGGGAAGATTTTATATCGTCGGGGAACCGACGTGCGCACACAAGTATGATTAAATGTTATGCATAACGTAGTGTACTTTAGGCTGATCACCTGTTGTACTCGTTTATATTCGGTTTACAGTATAATACTGTTAATTCTAGTAAGAGTTCTTAGTCCTTAGTGACTGCTCAGTGTTCATTATTATTGAACCTCGAAATGATTAAATCTTGAAATTTCGTTGATATCCTTCAGTCTTTGATGACCTCTATTGAATAATCTTGATATTTCTTGATATCCTTGAACTATCACTTATTATTATACCTTGAAGATTCAAATGTTATAACTGCTCATTCTTCTCGCTATATTACTTGCTGGGCAAACTTGTTGCTCATTCTTGCTTCCCTAAACACATTACAGTTAAGGCAGAGCAAGGCGGTACCTCGGGAAAGGACAAGAGAAAGGGCAAGGCTACATAATAGCTTAGTATTTTAAGAGTAGTGGTATTATTATTATGATTATTATGATGTATTAAGGATGATTAATTATGTTTAAGTTTATTCACTGGATTGTTGTAGTAATGGTTACTGTACCTTCGAACGTGAATATTTATATTATATCATTGTAAATTATTCTATTATTCTGTTGTTGATAATTTTAGTGAGATATTAGAATTAGCACGTGGCGAACCAAATTTGAGATACGAGTGTCTAAATTTGGGGGCGTCACAGGTTGGTATCAAAGCAATAGTTATAAACCTTAGGAACGAGAGTCCTTAGATCACAACTTAGTAAAACTTGAAGATAGAGAGGGATGAAACTAATATAGAGTTTTCATAGAGAGTGACTTAGTGTGTTATAGAATATAACTTCATTATATACAATGAGCTTATGTTTTTTAACATTCTAATGGAGTTGTTGTTTGTTTTGTCTTATGTTGGTGATTGTAGGATGACTGACATGGGAGGACCTAGCCGAGTAATAGAAGAGGAGCCACATGATATACACGTGGTATTTGAGTCACCATTGATAGCGAAGCCTATATCGGCAGTAGCCCCTATCGACGATGATGATGATGAGGAGGAGGAGTAGATGGAGCCATTACCCGAGGAGTCTGATCCAGAGGAGGAGCCTATAGAGGAGGAGCCTGAGCCCGTAGAGGACTCCGACGAGGCTGCTTTTGAGGATCGGATGTTGGGTGAATATGAGGAGCAGATTCTGGAATTAGGAAGTAGAGTGGAGGAGCTAGAGGCTGAGACTAGGGAGAAGGAGTCTGAGTTCAAAAAATTGAGGGACGATGACCATCAGAGGAAGTTAGCTATACAAGAGATGGCCGTGGAAATTGCTCAGTGCAAGGAGGTAGGGATCCAGTTGGGAATCTTGTTTCATAGGTCGATGGCTAGGAATGTGGAGCTGGCGGGGAAACTAGAAGAGTTTGAGCAGCGGGAGCTTAGTGAGAAGGCTGAGAAGGAAGCTCTTCGTACTCAGTTAGAGATGGAAGTAATGGATAGGATCTACTTCAAAGAGAAGTGGGAAGAAGCCAATGGTAGGGCTAATGATTTGGAGGACGAGGTGAGATGTAAGAAGAGGAAGATGAACAAGATGGGCTATGCAGTGCGCACGCCCATGGGAAGATTGATTGATGGGGTAAGTCATTACCCGGCAGAGCATGGACAAACTCGACACACCATAAGTCGAGATTTAGTGGCGCACATCACCTAGAGGGAATACCAGAGCGTTGTGGAGCGCGGAATGCTAGATTAAGCCTAGGCGTTCGAAGTTAGTAGTATAGTATTTCATTTCGTGATGTATAACATTTTGTAATCTCTGTCTTTTGTGTAAGATATGAGATAGTTGTAAACCCCAAACTTTTGATTATGTTAGTGTGGTAGTATGTTGGTGTTGTCCCCGTCTTTTGTGATATTAGGGGATATGTGGTGTCATTTATAGAAGTATGCTAGAGATAATCATGTAATTGTAACGATTTGGCATATGAATATAAATGATCTTAATTCTGAAGCGTGTTATAATTTTTTTTATCTATTTGAGAAATGTCTAAGTAATATAATTACATAATAAAATGAAAATTTTATGATGCAGAAGCATGCCGCCCAAACGTAGAATAACTGCATCGGAAGAATCGATTAGTGATGAGAGAGGACCAGTAGATCTGATACAGAGGCTTGTAAATTTGTTAGGAGAAGCTCTTAGGGGAAGAAACGAAATAGTACCACTCAATCCCCCAGTAGCACCGGTCACAAACTTCAAAGACTTTAAGAGTGTAGGACCTCCGAAATTCGTGGGTACTACCGATCCTATCATAGCGCAAACGTGGATCAAGTAAATGGAGAAAGCTTTCGCCATTGCTGGTGTGGGTGAAGACTAGAAAATCGTATTCGCTATGTATATGATGAGGGGTGAAGCAAACTACTGGTGGGAAGCAAATCAACAGAGGGCGGGATAAGGAATTATAACCTGGGAAAGGTTTAAAACTTTGTTCTTTGAGAATTACTTCCCGAAGAGCATGAAGAATAGGATGGAGGTAAAATTTCTAGAACTGAAGCAAGGGGAGATGACAGTGGCGCAGTACGCGGCTAAGTTCAATGAACTCGCATGATTTAAAACACATCAAGTCGACACCGAAGAAAGAAAAGCTTGGTGCTTCAAACTAGGACTAAAACCTTGGTTGTTCAACAAGGTGTCGGTCCTTCAAATCGACTCGTTCGCCACATTGTTAGAGAAGGTGATAATTGCTAAGGGAGGTAGTGAGGCATTGAGCCAATACAACAAAGAGAAGAAAAACAAGAATGTTGGGGGAGAAACTTGTGGAGGGGGTAGCAGTGGTGGAAACCATCTGGGAAAAAGGAAATAGGATAACCGCAACAACAATAATACCAACAATCGAAACATCAGTCAGTTAGATTATTATCAAGGAGGGTTTAAGAAAATAAGTGAAGCTTGTTCGAAATACGGGAGGAACCATCAAGGGGAGTGCTAGAAGGGATGCAACGTCTGCTACAATTACGGCCAGGAAGGGCACATTTCACCTAACTGCCCAAAACCGAAAAAGATCAAGGGAAGTTTCGCGTGTGGCTCAACTGAGGATCAAATCAAGGATTGCCCAAAAAAGGGAAGTAGCGGAGGAAGCGGCCAACAGGGAGGGGGCAGCAAGCTGATGATCGGCGGACCAACACAATCCAACCAACCTACTGTCCGAACATTTAAAATGACTGTCCACGACGCAATGACTGCAAAGGATGTGGTGTCATGTATTCTCCCAATCAATAATATAAATGCATATGTATTATTTGATCCAGGCGCTATCTATTCCTTTGTGTCTGAAGAATATGCTAGACAACTAAACATACCCGATGAACGCTTAGAAAATTCGTTAAACATAGAGGTCGCAAATAAGGAAGTAATCCTCGTAGAGTTTGTTTACCGAAATTATTGTGCAAACATTAGAGGGCACGAACTAAAGATAACCTTAATTCTGATTAGACTGGGAGAGTTTGATGTGATATTAGGAATGGATTGGTTATCCAGCTATGCTGCGATAATCAATTGTCAAGAGAAGAGTGTGAACCTTTAGACTTCAAATCGGTCTAAGGAAGTGTTTTATAGTAGCTCATCGCTCAAGCAATCGTGTTGCCTTGCGATGATGCACGCTAAGAAATTGTTAAAGAAAGGATGTGTGGGTTATCTGGCCTATATATTAGATACTCAGAAAAAGGGAGTAGAAATGAAGAATATATCGATAGTCAAAGATTTTCAAGATGTGTTTCTAGTTGATCTGCCTGGTCTTCCGCCAGATAGAGAAATCGAATTTGTAATAGACTTAGCACCAGGAACGACACCGATTTCGAAAGCCCCATGTCGTATGGCACCAGTGGAAATGAAGGAATTGATGATACAACTGCAAGAAGTGCTAGATAAGGGTTACATTCGACCAAGTGTGTCTCCTTGGGGAGCACCGATGTTATTTGTAAAGAAAAAGGATGGACCGATGAGGCTCTGTGTAGATTATCGGGAGTTGAACCGAGTGACGATTAAGAATAGATATCCATTGCCAAAGATAGATGACCTTTTCGATCAACTAAAGGGAGCGCAGTGCTTTTCCAAGATAGACTTACGAACGGGTTATCATCAGTTGAAAGTGCGAGAGGAGGACGTACCAAAGACGGCGTTTTGAACACGTTACAGACATTAAAAATTTCTAGTGATGTCATTTGGGTTAACTAATGCTCCAGTAGCATTCATGGACTTGATGAACCAAGTTTTCAAGCCATACTTAGATAGGTTTATAGTAGTGTTTATTGACAACATTTTGATTTATTCAAGAACTTGCATCGTCTGTAGATTGCGGCTATGCAATTAATTTATATCCACTATGCAGTTAAATTATCTTCCTTTGAGAGACCTGTAGTTAATCTTTCAGTTAGTCATAGTATAACATTAGATTATGTAATCACATAAATATTATACATTACATTTAGTTCTTATAGACATTATCATGTCTTGATAATGTTACTATTAAATAACAACTTAATATTATTAATCTTGATAATATTTAATTCACCTCTTAATATTATTAGTTCCCTAATAATACTTTCATTCTCTTACAAATATTATTAACATCTCAATAATATTTTAATACCTTACTAATATTATTAATCCTCTTAATAATATTTTAATTATACATCAATATTATTACCTTAATAATATCTTACTTATGCTTTAGTATCATTAATCATTTAATAATACTTTTAATTATTTACTAATATTTTATTCATTTAATAATATCTTATTCAATTACTAATATTATTAATTATTTAATAATATTTTATCCCTTTACTAATGTTATTACATTTTTAATAACATTTTATTTAATTTCGAATATTATTATTTACTCAATAATAATACTTTAATTTAATATTAATAATATTTTAATAATATTTTAATCTAAGATTAATAGTTTAATCTAATATTATTAATCATTTAATAATATTTTAATCATTTATTAATGCTAAAATCAAATGTTATTAACCATTTAATAATATTTTAAAGAAATTTTAATCTTAATATTTTTATTTACTTATCAATATCATATTCTAATATTATTAATATCATAATAATATTTTAATAATTTAATGGATTAATAAACAATTTATTCTAATTGTTCACCCTTAATGAAACCTCTTATTTAATATCCATAAAAGGTCATAAATAATATTTCGTTTCATAAATTACCAAATTGCTCTAAGATAGTCATGATATGATATATTAGGAGTATTCAAGCATAAAAATCACATTTTTCTTATTAAAGACATCATTTAAATATTTATTTTCTTTTATTAATAACTTAATCATTTTTAGGAAAAATAGTAAACTGATTCCAAAAATTCTCATCTTCTGAATTTTGACAGAATATGAACCTACAAGGATCTCCAAATTTTTCTGGAGTTTTAGAAAATGATCTATTATTTTTAAAGTTCCCAAAACACTCGGATCTTGCTTCATTCTTCATAAATTGAGTTTTGCTCAGAAAAATCTGAATTTTTTAGGGTATGCTCTCCTTACATATATGAACCTACTGTAAAAATTTTGGAATTTTCCAGTGTATACACAGTGAAATATTCGAAGGTAAATATTTAGGAGTCCTTTACGGAAATAGTCATTACGCACAATCTATAACTCAAAACATGTCCGTTCTTTTTCCTACATGTAGATATCTTCTCAAGGCGCCTCTGTGATTTTTCACGGAATTTTAAAAGACATGAAACTATCCGAAACAGTCCCAAGAAAAATAGAACATAAGCTATTTTAGGATTTTGAACCTTTAACATTCCATGTGGACTGTTTTGGGAAAACAGACCCAAGGGTTTCAAAACATGCTAGATTTGTGTTCTATGACTTGGGTTTACTAGATAACTCATGTATCTAGCACCCTCCCTTCTACGGATCACAAATCCAAGTTGTAAAACTTGAGTTACACAAGATTTAGTGGAAGAAAAACAAGAGTTTTCACCCTTGGAGAACATATGCTCATATTCTTTCTCTAAGCCCATGATCTAGCACTCAAGATACTTAGTTCCATACATGATGATATGTAGGACTAGGTTATCTTGAGTATTTGTTCATAACTCCAACAAAACTCAAGCTATAAAACAAAGTAGAACAAGAAAACGAAGGTTAAGTTATACCTTGATTTAATGACAACCTTCCTTGATTTACCAAAGTAAGTGATTAACTTAGGATGCATGAACAAACTAGTACTCCTCACTCTCTCTTGCTATAACCGAACCTCTCTCTCTCTTTTTCTCTCTTTGAAGTTTGCTAGCTTAGGAGAAAAATTAGAAGAAGAAGAATGAGAGAAAGTGGAGTATTCTAGCAAATGGAATGGATGATTCCTTATTATCCCCCATACTTTCTTTAACCCATGGATAAAAAGTTTGCCTTATCACTTTAATTAGTCTAATCATGATTAAGGATGCTTAATAAAGTGGCAACCAATGGGAGCTTGACAACCATGTCCTTGTGTGTAAGAGTTACTACTTATGGGACATGATTAGCTTAATATTCTTGCCTTAAAAAGGCTAATGTGGCCAGCCATATGTATGCCCACTAATTCCTTCATTTAGCATTTATTTTAATGCGTAAATTAGACAAATCAAAGGTCTAAAATATCCTTAATCAAGTGGGCTAAGTTTGGGCTTGCATTTTATTTAATTTGGGTTTCCTCCTTAATTGTTTTGGGCTATGTAATAAACACAGTCTAGCAATTTTAATATATGTTACCCAATTTGATTATTTAAGGTTTCCATTCCTAATCTTATGAAATTTAATTACATATACATGTGACTTTAGCTTATAACCTAATTTGGTTCACAAGAATTAGGTTTAAAATTATTAGTCACTTGAAATAATATGTTTATCTGCTTAAGTTAGTATACATATTAAATACTAACCTCTCCTTATTACCATAACCCTTAGGTTATTTAATTGTCTCACCTAATGTATAATTAGGTTACAAAGCTTTCATTTTTAATGAAATCTATAAATGTATATATCCATAAATATAGTATATATGTTAATTGACCAATGCACCACTTCACATATGTTGTCGCATATTAACTCACTATATAACAAAATATTTTAAATATCAATAATGTACATACATATATAGTGACTTAAAATTCACGGTTATTACATCATCCCCCCCTTATAAGAATTCTGTCCCCGGAATTACCTATAGGGTTACTTAAAAAGATGTGGATAATTTTCCCTCATCCTTTCTTCGAGTTCCCACGTAACTTCTTCAGTATTGTGGTTCCTCCAAAGAACTTTTACAGAACGTATAACCTTATTTCGCAATTTCTGCTCTTTTTTATCTAAAATTTCAACCGGAATTTCCTCGTATGACAAATCCTTTTCGGCCTGAATTGGCTCGTACGATATCACGTGCTTGTATTCAGGCTTGTATGGTCGTAGCACTGACACATGAAACACATTATGAATATGTTCTAGTTCAGGAGGTAGAGCTACCTCGTACGCCACTTCGCCTATCTTCCTCAAGATCTCGAAAGGTCTAATAAATCTCGGACTTTTCTTTCTAAACCTTATCTTCCATTTCCAGGGAGATACTTTCAAAAATGCATGGCTTCCCACCTCAAAATCTCTCTTCTGGCGATGTAAGTTTACATACTTCTTCTGGCGATCTTGAGCTGCTACCAGTCGGGCTCTTATCACCTTGATGATCTCTATAGTCTGCTGCACCAGTTCTGGTCCCAACAGTCGACGTTCAGCCACTTCATCCCAGCATAAGGGCGTTCTACATTTCCTTCCATATAGTGCTTCGTACGGCGGCCTTCCGATGCTGGCGTGATAGCTATTTTTGTATGTAAACTCTACTAATGGAAGATGATCCTCCTAGCTACCCTTGAAGTCCATCACACGAGCTCTGAGCATGTCTTCAAGTGTTTGAATTGTTCTCTCACTTTTCCTATCAGTCTGCGGATGATACGCGTTGCTCATCTATAGTTACGTCCCCATTCTTTCCTGAAGACTTTTCCAGAAGTTTGACGTGAATCGTGGATCCCTATCCGACACAGTAGATACTGGTACGCCATGTCTCGAGATAATTTATTTGATATACAATCTAGCTAGCTGGTCCAAACTATATCTGATATTGATCGACAAGAAGTGAGCCTACTTCGTAAGATGATCTACAATCACCCATATGGTGTCGTGTCCTTTTTGCGTGCTGAAAGTCCCACCACAAAATCCATCGTGATATGCTCCCACTTCCACTCTGGAATCTCTAAAGGCTGTAGTAATCCACTCGGTCGTTGATGCTCTGCCTTGACTCTCTGACAAGTTTGACATCTGTTGACGCATTCGGTAACCTCTCTCTTCATGTTTGGCCACCAAAAGTGTTGATGCAAATCTTGATACATATTTGTACTTCCTGAGTGTATCGAGTACCTCGTACTGTGTGCTTCTTGCAAAATCTCTTCTTTTAGTTCTAATACTAACGGTACCCAAATTCGTCCTTCTAATCTCAACAGTCCTGTGCCATCAATCTTTTATTTCAATTCATCCCCTTCAGCTAACCGCTTCTTGATGTTATCGCAATCTTCGTCCTTCTCTTGAACCTCTTTAACCTTATCTAATAGAGTCGGGCTCATTGTCACTGTAAATAATTTCTCGTTGGTCTCCATCGGATACTTAACCTCTAAGTCAAGTCGTTCGAAATCTTTCATCAATTCCTCTTGCATGGTCAACTTCAGTAACTTCTCTCTGCCTTTTCTGCTCAGGGCATCTGCCACTACACTTGTTTTTCCTGGATGGTACATAATCTCATAATCATAATCCTTGATCAATCCTAGCCATCGGCGCTGCCTCATATTTAGCTCTTTCTGCGTGAAGATATACTTCAGACTCTTGTGATCCGTATATATCTCACACTTCTCGCCATACAAATAGTGCCTCCAAATCTTCAAGGCAAAAACTACTGCTGCTAATTCCAGGTCATGAGTCGGATAACCCTTCTCATAGTCCTTTAGCTGATATGAAGCGTACGCAATGACCTTGCCATGCTGCATCAGTACACAGCCAAGACCCTTGTGTGACGCATCACTATACACTACAAATCCTCCCGTGTTGTTTGGTAAAGTCAACACAGGTGCCTGACTGAGCCTCTTCTTCAATTCCATGAAACTCTCTTCACATTTCTCCGTCCAAACGAACTTCACTGTCTTTCTGGTAAGGTTGGTCAATGGTGATGCTATCTTTGAAAAATCATGGATGAATCTCCGATAGTATCCTGCTAATCCCAAGAAACTCCTAATTTCTGTTGGTGTCTTTGGCTGTTCCCAGTTGATAACCGCTTCTACCTTTTCTAGATCCACCGAAACACCATCCGTGTCGATAACGTGACCCAAAAACTGTACCCTCCGCAACCAAAACTCACACTTGGAGAACTCTGCATATAACTTCTCCCTCCTTAACGTATGCAACACTATCCTTAGATGTTCAGCGTGCTCTTCCTCTGTCTCTGAATAAACCAGAATGTCATCGATGAACACGAAAACAAACTTATCCAAATACTGTTTAAACACTCTATTCATCAAGTCCATAAATGCTGCTGGCGCATTCGTCAACCCAAAAGACATTACCAAAAACTCAAAGTGTCCATGCCGAGTTCTGAATGTCGTCTTTGAAACATCCTCCTGCCTCACCTTCAGTTGGTGATAACCGGTCCTCAAGTCGATTTTTGAAAAATATTTCGCCCCCTTCAACTGATCAAACAAATCGTCGATCCTAGGAAACGGGTACTTGTTCTTAATGGTGACCTTGTTCAACTCCCGGTAGTTGATACAAAGCCTTAATGACCCATCCTTCTTCTTTACGAATAAGACTGGTGCTCCCCACGGTGATACGCTCAGTCGAATGTATCCCTTATCTAATAATTCTTGTAGTTGAATCATCAGTTCCTTCATTTCTGCCGGAGCCATACGATACGTCGCTTTGTATACCGGAGATGTCCCTGGTGCCAAATCGATAACAAACTTTGTCTCTCTATCTGGTAGCAATCCCGAAATCTCATCTGGGAAGACATCAACGAATTCCCTTACAATAGGTATCTGACCCAGTTTACCCTCGACTTTGCGGGTATCCACAACATGAGCCAAATAACCTATACAACCCATCCTAAGCAACTTCTTTGCTTGCATCATAGTCAGGCAACAAGATTGTCTCGGAGATTTACTGCCATGAAATACCACCTTTGACTTATTCGGAGTCTTTAGGTGTATGCACTTTTTCTTACAGTCAAGGGTTTCAAAACTTGCTAGATTTGTGTTCTATCACTTGGGTTTACTAGATAACTCATGTATCTAGCGCCCCCCTTTGACGGATCACAAATCCAAGTTGTAAAACTTGAGTTACACAAGATTTAGTGGAAGAGAAACAGGAGTTTTCACCCTAGGAGAACATATGCTCATATTCTTCCTCTAAGCCATTAATCTAACACTCAAGATACTTAGTTCCATACATGATGATATGTCGGACTAGGGTATCTTGAGTTTTTGTTCATAACTCCAACAAAACTCAAGCTATAAAACAAAGTAGATGAAGAAAATGAAGGTTAGGTTATACCTTGACTTAATGGCAACCTTCCTTGATTTACCAAAATAAATGATTAACTTAGGATGCATGAACAAACTAGCACTCCTCACTCTCTCTTGCTATAACCGAACCTCTCTCTCTCCTTTTATCTCTTTGAAGTTTGCTAGCTTGGGAGAAAAATTAGAAGAAGAAGAATGAGAGAAAGTGGAGTATTCTAGCAAATGGAATGGATGATTCGTTATTATCCCCCATACTTTCTTTAACCCATGGATAAAAGGTTTGCCTTATCACATTAATTAGTCTAATCATGATTAAGGATGCTTAATAAAATGGCAACCAATGGGAGCTTGACAACCATGTCCTTGTGTGTAAGAGTTACTACTTATGGAACATGATTAGCTTAATATTTTTGCCTTAAAAAGGCTAATTGGCCAGCCATATATATGCCCACTAACACCTTCATTTAGATTTTATTTTAATACATAAATTAGATAAATCAAAGGTCTAAAATACCCTTAATCAAATGGGCTAAGTTTGGGCTTACATTTTATTTCATTTGGGCTTCCTCCTTAATTGTTTTGGGCGATGTAATAAACATAGTCTAGCACTTTTAATATATGTTACCCAATTTGATTATTTAGGGTTTCCATTCCTAATCTTATGAAATTTAATTACCTATACATGTGAATTTAGCTTATAACCTAATTAGGTTCACAAGAATTAAGTTTAAAATTATTAGTCACTTGAAATAATAAGATTATCAACTTAAGTTAGTATACATATTAAATACTAACCTCTCCTTATTACCATAACCCTTAGGTCATTTAATTGTCTCACCTAATGTATAATTAGGTTACGAAGCTTTCATTTTTAATGAAATCTATAAATGTATATATCCATAACTATAGTATATATGTTAATTGACCAATGCACCACTTCACATATGTTGTCACATAGTAACTCACTATATAACACAATGTTTTAAATATCAATAATGTACATACATATATAGTGACTTAAAATTCACGGTTATTACAAGTTTGTCCCATCAAGGGCGAACTACGAAGACCTGATCTCCCCAATACATGGGAGTACGTAGGCAACCATTCACGGTGCGGTCTCACCCCTACCAAAAACATAAAACAATGGTAATGGTACTAGGATCATCTTTCCACTTTCAAACCAAACCATAAGAGATGGAACTACCTAATCTCCCCAATACAAAGGAGTATCGATGACCACCTGTGGGGTGGTTAAACCACAACTCATTGGCTTAGACTACAGGGATGGAACTACCTAGTCACCCCACACAAATGGGAGAAAAAACCGGTGACCATCTAAGCTGCGGTTTAGTCCTCAAAGAGAAACACTAATCCATAAGAGATGGAACTACCTGGGCTCCCAAATACAAAGGAGTACCAGTGACCATCTGTGGTGTGGTCAACCTCAGATAGTAAAGCCACAATCCTCTCCATAACCACATACAAAAACCTAGTCCCGAGACCCCAAAGGGTAGGGGGGAAAAAGATCAATGATCTAGTCTGAAAGATCCTGAGACATCTCAATGTCCATCCATCAAGGAGGAGTTCATAATACATCAAGATCACAGGCCCTCGAGAACATGCAACTATCAAATAAGTAACAAGGCATAACTAAAAGGGAAGTGAATCAAAAAATATTTCCTTGCCATATAATACTATTTGATATATACAATGTATCATGTACATGACAAAAATGGCTAAGCTAGTATATAAAGGAAAATCAAAGTTAATCTACAACTCAGTGGATAAACGAGCCATCAAGTCTAACATGGCATCCCTCTCAGAAGATGGGGGTAACTCTATGAGCTCGTACCCTAGGGTATCCACACGAGCCAAGAGATTTGCCGCCATCTGGATGGTGACACTATGCTCATCAATGAATGTGCTCATCTCTGCGATGATATCAGCCGTTTGAGACCTCAATGTAGTACTATCTGTAGTGGCGACATCTTGGGCAGACAGAGCATCATTCCGCTCAATAACAGTTGCATCCCAAGATGATCGAGCCTCGTCCCACTCAGCAACATCGGTATCCCTATGAGCTAGAGCATCATCTCTCTCAACTAGAGCGGCATCTCTACTAGAAAGAGCAGTCAACATCAAGGCCCCAGCCTGATCCCTCTTAAACATCATCAGATACATACTCTGCAGAATGTGGAGTCATAATAGTAGGAATACTGGGGGAATCAACCAGAGCAGCTGATAACCCAGCAAATAGCTCGTCCTTAGTGGGAGAATTAGTGTCCTCCATAGGCTCCCCACTATCAGAATCAGTACCTGGCTCTGAAGATATAACCCTAGTCGATGCAACCTCTACCTCCAACCATGCAGAATACTCTATAGAACGACCTGGCAACATGCATAAATCTTGGACAAATCCTCTGCTGACAAAACCCGAGATGACAGACGCTGACCCAATGCCCCGTCAAAGGGATGAACATCCTGAAACTGGTCAACCTGTGCCATAACAGCCAGTGAATGATAAGTGGTCACACCCCTCAAACCAGCCAGAGGAAGATAATCCATGCCAACTACAAGAGTAATAAAGTTGTAGGGAGAGCTAAGCCCTGAACACGGCAGAATGTCAAACGGATCATCTATCCCTGACAAGAAAACTGACCAAGAAGCTACATTTGTGCACTCCGCCAGCTGAAAGGAGTAAGACATGACTATCTCATCGGAAAAATAATACCCATGGCGATAGAAAGTGCCAATTGGTCTCAAGTGTGTCATAAACAACACATACAACAAGACCAAACTACTTGTAAATACCCCCACAGAATGAGTACGACAATACGTAGCCGACCTCAAGGTCTTTGCTAGAATCATCTATAAATTGGTATGTCCCTCCCGGAGAGCATGAACTGCCATAATCACGCCGATGTCTAAGTGGTCCATATACAATGGCATGTACAGATTTGCGACCATAGACATCAAGAGTACATCTACTCTAGAAACACATCAATCATCCTCCGAAGTTGTGAAATCCTCGGAGTGCTGCAGATAACTATCCAAAGACCCCAATCTATCTATCAGAAAACTCATGGACACTACATGCCACGAGGAGATCTAATCCAGGGCAACTCTGCGCCTCAAACCTGTGAGGGTCATAAACTGTCGCCTCATATCACCGATAACCATCCAAGCGCAAGGCCTGTCCAACGAAAAATCTGTCAGACGCTCATAGTCCTCCAAGGTATAAGTAAACTCCTGGGTCTCAAACCGGAACACTTGCCTATCCGGTACCCAATGCTCCAGCATGCCCTCTACAAAGCCCGACGGAACCTGGAATGTCAGGAGGGTCATAGAGTGACGCAATTGCTGGTCAACTATCACCCGATCTAGGGAGGACAAGCTGTCATACCATAATCTCAATGAAGATACCATCAATACTGGTGTAGTATGATCTATCCGACTAACTGTCGATGAAGACATCTATAGGGTCGTGTCAGAAGACCCCCGTCTTCTATAGGGGCCGTGTCATAAGACCATCCGGGGGTCAAAGGCAAACTCATCTCTGGAAATGCATGTCCATAAACATAATGCATGCATAATAAATAATAGATGACAATATGATGTAGTGAATGGAAAATAGTATACATACATTCCTAAGTAATCATCATCTAAATACATCATCTGTATATACAGCTGAAAAATACAGGGAAATTGGGCACAACCGCCCAACAACTAACAGATGCCTATCAATAGATATAACAAGAATAGGGCACAGCCGCCCAATATCTAACATAGGCCTATCAAAAGATATAGTGAGAAATACATCAGAAGAGTCAATAGTGTTGATGTCTACATCCAACCTATCCATCTGATGTCACTCCTCCTGGGTCACTGAATCTCTGTCAGTAGGGATATTAGGTCGATCCAAAGGAGGATCTACACCGGCAAAACCATCTGAATATGGGCCACTTAAAGGGCCAACCCCTGAGCTGGAAGGATCCAAAGTATCCACCTCGGAAGGATCTCTGCCCGAATGCTGGATGAAAAAATGTGCCCAGTCCAATTGCTACGTCAAACTATCAATCTGCATCAGATGAGCAGGCTCTCGGATGCAGGCAATCCAATCCGCCATCATGACAGAGCCAGGAACCATATCCCCCATGAACTATGTGGTGCGGGTCTGAGCTCCGATGGTACGAAGGAATCACCAGTGGTAAAATACCTGATGAGTGAACGGTCCCTCTGACAAAGTAAAGCCATCAACAAGATATCAATGATCGGTGGCTGCGACACATGCCAATAACGCTTGGCAGGAGGACAGATCGGTTTACGAATCTCTCCTACGGCGCACCTAATAGCACGCTCATCTAAATAGAGCTCCCAACCTCCATCTATGAGAAGAGGAATCCTACGGGTGGACATCACATACTCGACACCAGTCGGGAAACCACCCTCAAAGACAACTCTCAAGTGGTACTCAGAGTAAGGAACCCATGTAATGACATCGGCTGTCAACAGCTCCAACTGTAAGTGTGAATGGGTGAAACCCTCGGCTATAGGAACCTCTATCAAAGTGGAGTGATGCCATTGCTGTCCCAGTGGATAGGTGTCTAAACCTAACATGCTAACGAGACGAAGACATGGGAGCCTTTCATAGGCCTAAAATTGCCAATATAAGATCAAATATCTGCGGTCAGTCAACACTCTCAACCCGAACAAGGGAAGTCAGAAGAGAAAATACTCACCAGAAGGAATGGGTAAAATCCGAGCCAAGCCTCCGTCAAACCCTGCGAGCACAGACGCATTCCCACGAGGAAGTAGGCAAAGGTGTAAGAGCCTCAATCAAACTCTCCAATACGATCCACCTCCCGTGTGGCGCTAAATAAAGTAAATGACACCGTGAAATAGTTATCTTCCAGGAAATAACCCCGGAGGATGATCAGGAATAATCGTCAAAGAATGCGATCCCTAACCCTCCGATCATCGAGTAATGGCTCCGTCAAAGCCCCAATCACAACATCTACACTCAAACGACCAGTGTGGACTGTCTTGCCTTTGAGCACCATAGTCTGGACTCATAGTAGGGATCTGACGGTAGTAGGGGAAACGTCAACCACACAAGGCACTGGCGCCCCGAAAAACTCCATATAGGTGATAAACTACCAATCCATCGATGTCATCATGACCTTGCAATCCAGCAAATGGAGAGACTGAGTCTGGTTAAACCAGCGCTCAGACAATGCCCTGAGGTAACCCCAGGGACAACGACGGGGGAAGATGTAAAAGAACGCCTCAAAACACCAAGTATGCACATCTGTCGGTACTCTAGGTGAAGAGTCTGGTACAGAGAATGTATGCTAAACCAGTTCCCTTGAAGCTGCGTAAAGCCGGGAACCTGCATCATAGTGTAAATCAACATCAGAACCCTTGCTCCTCATCAATAGGAAAAAGGAAGATCAACATGGCTTTTACCTCATTCGCATTTAAATAGATCGAAGGGTGGCGACTCTAATCATGTAGAAGTTGTGACGGCCCCAAATTCAGACCACACTTGTCTCAAATTTGGTTGTCACGTACCCAATGCTCTTGGGTCTCAAACCGGAACACTTGCCTATCCAGTACCCAATGCTCCAGCATGCCCTATATAAAGCCCGACGGAACCTGGAATGTCAGGAAGGTCATAGAGTGACGCAATTGCTGGTCAACTATCACCCGATCTAGGGAGGAAAAGCTGTCATACCATAATCTCAATGAAGATACCATCAATACTGGTGCAGTATGATCTATCAGACTAACTGTCGATGAAGACATCTATAGGGTCGTGTCAGAAGACCCCCGTCTTCTATAGGGGCCTGTCATAAGACCATCCGGGGGTCAAAGGCAAACTCATCTCTGGAAATGCATGTCCATAAACATAATGCATGCATAATAAATAATAGATGACAATATGATGTAGTGAATGGAAAATAGTATACATACATTCCTAAGTAAATCATCATCTAAATACATCATCTTTATATACAGCTGAAAAATACAGGGAAATTGGGCACAACCGCCCAACAACTAACAGATGTCTATCAAAAGATATAACAAGAATAGGGCACAGCCGCCCAATATCTAACATAGGCCTATCAAAAGATATAGTGAGAAATACATCAGAAGAGTCAATAGTGTTGATGTCTACATCCAACCTATCCATCTGATGTCACTCCTGCTGGGTCACTGAATCTCTGTCAGTAGGGATATTAGGTCGATCCAAAGGAGGATCTACACCGGCAAAACCATCTGAATATGGGCCACTTAAAGGGCCAACCCCTGAGCTGGAAGGATCCAAAGTATCCACCTCGGAAGGATCTCTGCCCGAATGCTGGATGAAAAAATGTGCCCAGTCCAATTGCTACGTCAAACTATCAATCTGCATCAGATGAGTAGGCTCTCGGATGCAGGCAATCCAATCCGCCATCATGATAGAGCCAGGAACCATATCCCCCATGAACTATGTGGCGCGTGTCTGAGCTCCGATGGTACGAAGGAATCACCAGTGGTAAAATACCTGATGAGTGAACGGTCCCTCTGACAAAGTAAAGCCATCAACAGGATATCAATGATCGGTGGCTGCGACACATGCCAATAACGCTTGGCAGGAGGACAGATCGGTTTACGAATCTCTCCTACGGTGCACCTAATAGCACGCTCATCTAAATAGAGCTCCCAACTTCCATCTATGAGAAGAGGAATCCTACGGGTGGACATCACATACTCGACACCAGTCGGGAAACCACCCTCAAAGACAACTCTCAAGTGGTACTCAGAGTAAGGAACCCATGTAATGACATCGGCTGTCAACAGCTCCAACTGTAAGTGTGAATGGGTGAAACCCTCGGCTATAGGAACCTCTATCAAAGTGGAGTGATGCCATTGCTGTCCCCGTGGATAGGTGTCTAAACCTAACATGCTAACGAGACGAAGACATGGGAGCCTTTCATAGGCCTAAAACTGCCAATATAAGATCAAATATCTGCGGTCAGTCAACACTCTCAACCCGAACAAGGGAAGTTAGAAGAGAAAATACTCACCAGAAGGAATGGGTAAAATCCGAGCCAAGCCTCCGTCAAACCCTGCGAGCACAGACGCATTCCCACGAGGAAGTAGGCAAAGGTGTAAGAGCCTCAATCAAACTCTCCAATACGGTCCACCTCCCGTGTGGCGCTAACTAAAGTAAATGACACCGTGAAATAGTTATCTGCCAGGAAATAACCCCGGAGGATGATCAGGAATAATCGCCAAAGAATGCGATCCCTAACCCTCCGATCATCGGGTAATGGCTCCGTCAAAGCCCCAATCACGACATCTACACTCAAACGACCAGTGTGGACTGTCTTGCCTTTGAGCACCATAGTCTGGACTCATAGTAGGGATCTGACGGTAGTAGGGGAAACGTCAAGGCACTGGCGCCCCGAAAAACTCCATACAGGTGATAAACTACCAATCCATCGATGTCATCATGACCTTGCAATCCAGCAAATGGAGAGACTGAGTCTGGTTAAACCAGCGCTCAGACAATGCCCTGAGGTAACCCCAGGGACAACGGCGAGGGAAGATGTAAAAGAACGCCTCAAAACACTAAGTATGCACATCTGCCGGTACTCTAGGTGAAGAGTCTGGTACAGAGAATGTATGCTAAACCAGTTCCCTTGAAGCTGCGTAAAGCCGGGAACCTGCATCATATTGTAAATCAACATCAGAACCCTTGCTCCTCATCAATAGGAAAAAGGAAGATCAACATGGCTTTTACCTCATTCGCATTTTAATAGATCGAAGGGTGGCGACTCTAATCATGTAGAAGTTGTGACGGCCCCAAATTCAGACCACACTTGTCTCAAATTTGGTTGTCACGTACCCAATGCTCCTGGGTCTCAAACTGGAACACTTGCCTATCCAGTACCCAATGCTCCAGCATGCCCTCTACAAAGCCCGACGGAACCTGGAATGTCAGGAGGGTCATAGAGTGACGCAATTGCTGGTCAACTATCACCCGATCTAGGGAGGACAAGCTGTCATACCATAATCTCAATGAAGATACCATCAATACTGGTGCAGTATGATCTATCCGACTAACTGTCGATGAAGACATCTATAGGGTCGCGTCAGAAGACCCCCGTCTTCTGTAGGGGCCTGTCATAAGACCATCCGGGGGTCAAAGGCAAACTCATCTCTGGAAATGCATGTCCATAAACATAATGCATGCATAATAAATAATAGATGACAATATGATGTAGTGAATGGAAAATAGTATACATACATTCCTAAGTAAATCATCATCTAAATACATCATCTGTATATACAGCTAAAAAATACAGGGAAATTGGGCACAACCGCCCAACAACTAACAGATGCCTATCAAAAGATATAACAAGAATAGGGCACAGCCGCCCAATATCTAACATAGGCCTATCAAAAGATATAGTGAGAAATACATCAGAAGAGTCAATAGTGTTGATGTCTACATCCAACCTATCCATCTGATGTCACTCCTCCTGGGTCACTGAATCTCTGTCAGTAGGGATATTAGGTCGATCCAAAGGAGGATCTACACCGGCAAAACCATCTGAATATGGGCCACTTAAAGGGCCAACCCCTGGGCTGGAAGGATCCAAAGTATCCACCTCGGAAGGATCTCTACCCGAATGCTGGATGAAAAAATGTGCCCAGTCCAATTGCTACGTCAAACTATCAATCTGCATCAGATGAGCAGGCTCTCGGATGCAGGCAATCCAATCCGCCATCATGACAGAGCCAGGAACCATATCCCCCATGAACTATGTGGTGCGGGTCTGAGCTCCGATGGTACGAAGGAATCACCAGTGGTAAAATACCTGATGAGTGAACGGTCCCTCTGACAAAGTAAAGCCATCAACAAGATATCAATGATCGGTGGCTGCGACACATGCCAATAACGCTTGGCAGGAGGACAGATCGGTTTACGAATCTCTCCTACGGTGAACCTAATAACACGCTCATCTAAATAGAGCTCCCAACCTCCATCTATGAGAAGAGGAATCCTACGGGTGGACATCACATACTCGACACCAGTCGGGAAACCACCCTCAAAGACAACTCTCAAGTGGTACTCAGAGTAAGGAACCCATGTAATGACATCGGCTGTCAACAGCTCCAACTGTAAGTGTGGATGGGTGAAACCCTCGGCTATAGGAACCTCTTTCAAAGTGGAGTGATGCCATTTCTGTCCCCGTGGATAGGTGTCTAAACCTAACATGCTAACGAGACGAAGACATGGGAGCCTTTCTTAGGCCTAAAACTGCCAATATAAGATCAAATATCTGCGGTCAGTCAACACTCTCAACCCGAACAAGGGAAGTCAGAAGAGAAAATACTCACCAGAAGGAATGGGTAAAATCCGAGCCAAGCCTCCGTCAAACCCTGCGAGCACAGACGCATTCCCACGAGGAAGTAGGCAAAGGTGTAAGAGCCTCAATCAAACTCTCCAATACGGTCCACCTCCCGTGAGGCGCTAACTAAAGTAAATGACACCGTGAAATAGTTATCTGCCAGGAAATATCCCCGGAGGATGATCAGGAATAATTGCCAAAGAATGCGATCCCTAACCCTCCGATCATCGGGTAATGGCTCCGTCAAAGCCCCAATCACGACATCTACACTCAAACGACCAGTGTGGACTGTCTTGCCTTTGAGCACCATAGTCTGGACTCATAGTAGGGATCTGACGGTAGTAGGGGAAACGTCAACCACACAAGACACTGGCGCCCCGAAAAACTCCATACAGGTGATAAACTACCAATCCATCGATGTCATCATGACCTTACAATCCAGCAAATGGAGAGACTGAGTCTGGTTAAACCAGCGCTCAGACAATGCCCTGAGGTAACCCCAGGGACAACGACGAGGGAAGATGTAAAAGAACGCCTCAAAACACCAAGTATGCACATCTTTCGGTACTCTAGGTGAAGAGTCTGGTACAGAGAATGTATGCTAAACCAGTTCCCTTGAAGCTGCGTAAAGTCGGGAACCTGCATCATAGTGTAAATCAACATCAGAACCCTTGCTCCTCATCAATAGGAAAAAGGAAGATCAACATGGCTTTTACCTCATTCGCATTTAAATAGATCGAAGGGTGGCGACTCTAATCATGTAGAAGTTGTGATGGCCCCAAATTCAGACCACACTTGTCTCAAATTTGGTTGTCACGTACCCAATGCTCCTGGGTCTCAAACTGGAACACTTGCCTATCCAGTACCCAATGCTCCAGCATGCCCTCTACAAAGCCCGACGGAACCTGGAATGTCAGGAGGGTCATAGAGTGACGCAATTGCTGGTCAACTATCACCCGATCTAGGGAGGACAAGCTGTCATACCATAATCTCAATGAAGATACCATCAATACTGGTGCAGTATGATCTATCCGACTAACTGTCGATGAAGACATCTATAGGGTCGTGTCAGAAGACCCCCGTCTTCTGTAGGGGCCTGTCATAAGACCATCCGGGGGTCAAAGGCAAACTCATCTCTGGAAATGCATGTCCATAAACATAATGCATGCATAATAAATAATAGATGACAATATGATGTAGTGAATGGAAAATAGTATACATACATTCCTAAGTAAATCATCATCTAAATACATCATCTGTATATACAGCTGAAAAATACAGGGAAATTGGGCACAACCGCCCAACAACTAACAGATGCCTATCAAAAGATATAACAAGAATAGGGCACAGCCGCCCAATATCTAACATAGGCCTATCAAAAGATATAGTGAGAAATACATCAGAAGAGTCAATAGTGTTGATGTCTACATCCAACCTATCCATCTGATGTCACTCCTCCTGGGTCACTGAATCTCTGTCAGTAGGGATATTAGGTCAATCCAAAGGAGGATCTACACCGGCAAAACCATCTGAATATGGGCCACTTAAAGGGCCAACCCCTGAGCTGGAAGGATCCAAAGTATCCACCTCGGAAGGATCTCTGCCCGAATGCTGGATGAAAAAATGTGCCCAGAACAATTGCTACGTCAAACTATCAATCTGCATCAGATGAGCAGGCTCTCGAATGCAGGCAATCCAATCCGCCATCATGACAGAGCCAGGAACCATATCCCCCATGAACTATGTGGTGCGGGTCTGAGCTCCGATGGTACGAAGGAATCACCAGTGGTAAAATACCTGATGAGTGAACGGTCCCTCTGACAAAGTAAAGCCATCAACAAGATATCAATGATCGGTGGCTGCGACACATGCCAATAACGCTTGGCAGGAGGACAGATCGGTTTACGAATCTCTCCTACGGCGCACCTACTAACACGCTCATCTAAATAGAGCTCCCAACCTCCATCTATGAGAAGAGGAATCCTACGGGTGGACATCACATACTCGACACCAGTCGGGAAACCACCCTCAAAGACAACTCTCAAGTGGTACTCAGAGTAAGGAACCCATGTAATGACATCAGCTGTCAACAGCTCCAACTGTAAGTGTGGATGGGTGAAACCCTCGGCTATAGGAACCTCTTTCAAAGTGGAGTGATGCCATTGCTGTCCCCGTGGATAGGTATCTTAACCTAACATGCTAACGAGACGAAGACATGGGAGCCTTTCTTAGGCCTAAAACTGCCAATATAAGATCAAATATCTGCGGTCAGTCAACACTCTCAACCCGAATAAGGGAAGTCAGAAGAGAAAATACTCACCAGAAGGAATGGGTAAAATCCGAGCCAAGCCTCCGTCAAACCCTGCGAGCACAGACGCATTCCCACGAGGAAGTAGGCAAAGGTGTAAGAGCCTCAATCAAACTCTCCAATACGGTCCACCTCCCGTGTGGCGCTAACTAAAGTAAATAACACCGTGAAATAGTTATCTGCCAGGAAATAACCCCGGAGGATGATCAGGAATAATCGCCAAAGAATGCGATCCCTAACCCTCCGATCATCGGGTAATGGCTCCGTCAAAGCCCCAATCATGACATCTACACTCAAATGACCAGTGTGGACTGTCTTGCCTTTGAGCACCATAGTCTGGACTCATAATAGGGATCTGACGGTAGTAGGGGAAACGTCAAGGCACTGGCGCCCCGAAAAACTCCATACAGGTGATAAACTACCAATCCATCGATGTCATCATGACCTTGCAATCCAGCAAATGGAGAGACTGAGTCTGGTTAAACCAGCGCTCAGACAATGCCCTGAGGTAACCCCAGGGACAACGACGAGGGAAGATGTAAAAGAACGCCTCAAAACACCAAGTATGCACATCTGTCGGTACTCTAGGTGAAGAGTCTGGTACAGAGAATGTATGCTAAACCAGTTCCCTTGAAGCTGCGTAAAGCCGGGAACCTACATCATAGTGTAAATCAACATCAGAACCCTTGCTCCTCATCAATAGGAAAAAGGAAGATCAACATGGCTTTTACCTCATTCACATTTAAATAGATCGAAGGGTGGCGACTCTAATCATGTAGAAGTTGTGACGGCCCCAAATTCAGACCACACTTGTCTCAAATTTGGTTGTCACGTACTAACTCTAATAATAAATCAAAATCTCACACAACGGAATAATAGAATAAATTACATTGTTATAACATAATTATTCTTGTCCCAAAGTCTCGCAACCGTTACTAATACGATATAACTCACAATAAACATAGCTTAATATCAATAAGTTCTTCTACAACAGAATAATAATTCATTCCTAGTATTACGGAACTAACTACTCCAAAGCCTTCTCTTTACCCTTATCCTTGCTAGAGGGTTCACGACGGTCAGCCTTAACTGAAAGTTTTAAGGAAAGCAAGGACGATCAACAATTTTACCCAGCAAGTAATATAGCAATAAGGGTGTTCAATGTAGCTTTATGTTTCTCAAGGGTATAACAACAATGATAGCTCAAAAATAGCAATAAGTATCAATGATTATCAATAATAGTCGCTATGGATAGAAATTATTAATAATATTCAATGATTAATCAATTTAAGATTTTAAAGTAATGAATATTGAGCAATCACTAAGGACTATGAACTTCTCCTAGAATTAATAGTAATAAACTGATAATTCTACAAAACGAATACAACAGGTGGTCAGCCTAAAGTACCCTATGTCATGCATAATATTTAATCTTTCTCATGTGCGCACGTCGGTTCCCTGACAAATATATAATTTCTCTACCAAGAGGGTTATTCATCTCAGTTATAAGAGTTCGCACCAAGTTAATTTGGTTTGGATAGCTTTCGATCAAATATCAATAGTCTATTATAAGTAATGGCTTAGACAGTTTTCTTTCACAGTATATATAGGAACAATTATCGTTCGAAATCAAGGTTTGAACCCCTTACACTATGAAGTATTAAGTCATGAGATACGAATCATACTTTCAAAAAATTTAATGTACAACCAATGATAGTACAAGCTCAAGTAATGCTCAATAAAGAGTATGGTTTGAGTATTTGTCTCAAGCGTAGTTTACCAAGTATAGCTTATCAATACTGTGACACCCCCAAATCTGTGTTCCTTCAGAACCACGAATCCGGTCCGTCACGATACTACTATCGTTCAACTATTTATATTTTTCATTCATAACTTAATGAATAAACTTTACTTATTACAATTTAGAATATAAATTCATTCCATTACCAGGATCTGCACAATGACCCCAAACTTTTATAAGTTTCACAACTTGGTCATTTACTATTCCTGTTTTACATCACATTCGATGTTATAAAAATATGCAGAATAATTTAAACTTTTTCAATCTCCTTCAAAAAATAATCTTTTATTGATAATTTAACTTGAATCAATTACAAATCCCTGAATCAAATTATTCTGTGATTCACTTCATTCTATTTCCGTATAAACCTTTACATCTCGATTCGAATTTCTCTATGTATCACATAGTACAACTTAGCATGTATTACACGTCGTAAACTACTATCAAATACATTTCCTAGAACCTAAACATGGTTCAAGAGCATATACTTAAATAAATAAATCAATCTCCTTTGATATTATTGATCTTAATCAATCAAGTAGAAAGTAACTTTACCGTGTATCCTTAACCTGCAAAAGTGGTTATTTGCAAGGGTGAGCTCGACAGCCCAACAATTCTAATAGTTTTCATGCAGCACATAGCATATAATAGCATATTCAGTTCATGCATTCATAATCAATTAATATTTAATACGCATGTTATTTCTCATATAACAGGCATATAAGTTTACTTCACAAGCATATCATCAAAGATCAACTTTCACATTTCATACAGATCTCATATGCATTTCATATATATACATCAACGTTCTCATAGCATAATATAGCTCAACTAACAGTTATAGAATTCATATATCAAATAGGAACTGAAAGAATTGTCTGATTCGTAGTTTATAAACTACGACATAACTAGTTAAAGTTTATCTGCACTTCGTGTATTCCTACACAGTTATATAATCATGGATTCATATCCATTAGTCATACATTCATACAATCTCAATGTAATAATAATGTTACATTGTTCTCTAACTAGGTTCATAAGATATACATTTCACTTTCTCATCACATACTCGGAATAGCTAGGCTCGTATAGGTATACCTTAACCATTCGGACATGACATCAGCATTCGTATATATTTATCACACACTTGACTCGCTACGTGATCGACATATTTAAAACTCATATAGGTAAGTTCAAACGTACACATAAACGTCTAATTTAGTCGTAACTTCATACAACATCACCTATACTATATATTCATAGCACAATTCAGTTTGTAAGACATTACAAATCCAAACAACATACCATTGCTTAATATATTGAAAGTATTCCTTTGGACTTAACTTTTGAAAATCATAATTAACATTCATCTCTATCACATAGCATGCTTCTTAACACATTTCATAGCATATTGGTCATATATTACAAGTTAAAGTAATCATATAAGCATGCTTCAAACATCATATCAAAAACAGAACCTATTCTAGACTGCAGCATGGCGCAGCTGCGCCCTGTCCAGGCCTAGGGATGGCGCTGCTGCACTGTCCCCTGACCAGACCAAGGTTGATCTTTTGTATTCCTGGTTTAGTCCAAACTTCAACACACATACACACTTATACTTAACATGCATACACGCTAGAGGTCTTTACATACTTGTATGACCACTTTAAGTTCAACCTTATATGTTAGGGACTTTAGTTTAGGATTTTCACAAAATAAAAACCAAATAGGTTTATGAAATCACTAGGTGTACTAATTTTCCTTATGTTCTCATGAAGAGGTCATATAATCTGTACTACACATGCTCATACATATTCATATCTTTTACTTATAACTAGCATTGTTTAACAATTTAAAATATGCTTTAACCTCATGCTTGGTTTACTTCCATTATGTTTAACATATACGACTTATATTTAGAGACATAATAAAACATATCATTGCATCTCAAGCCTTTAGAATCTAAATACGCATATGTAATGCAACCTAAGTTCGAAAACATGCTCGAGGTTGCCTTTGAAATCATCTTACATGAATGATACAGTATAGCACATATAAATTAACTTTGAAACTCTTACCATAAGTAACTAAGTCATGTTAACATCTTTTCAAGTTTAGAAACTAAATCTTATAGCATTCATGTCCATTAGCTTATTATACTAAGTCTTTCTTGAAAATTTCTCTAACACGAGCTCTAATAAGTTTGATTATGGCAAGACACTATAAACCTCATATCATGCTCATTTACATTTGAAATCCATCATGTATATAGACTACTGTGATCAGAACTCGTGGAACATGTATTACCTCCAAATTTGTTTTCAAAACTTTAAGTTTTCATTACAAATCTCTTACTAAATCTTGTTGATCACTTCATATTACACAAGAGATCTTTATATCTCATGTTATTCCCTTTTTTAGATATATATTTAGGTCATAACACCAATTCCACAACACACAGTACAAACAAAATCGGCAACTGATTCTGAGGTACGGCGCAGCTGCGCTGCACCCTAGTATAAATAGGGTGCAGTTGCGCCATGCCAGAATCATAAGCAGTAACAAACTCTGTTTTGCAGAGTGCTACCCAACTTCATTTCCCTTGATTCAAACATGTTCCAAACCATTATTAAAGTGTTCATACGTGTAAGTAAACTTCTTAAACACATTACAACATGCTAATTCATCATGCTTGACATAGAAATTCAATAAATTTCAAGAACTAAACAAGACCCATTTCAAGAACATAATTAGAAATTATACCTTCTTAAGCTTAAATTGGACCTCCTACACTATGAATATACTTGTATAATAGCTCAACAACTTATACTCTACACTTAGAATTACTAGACAAGTTTCAAGCAACACAAAAACTGAAATCAAACTAGGCATTGTCATTACACAATCTTGGAGCCCATGGTGTGATGGAAAGATACATAGGTTAATGAGGAGTGGTTTGACAACTCCATACCAACCACTTAGCTAGCAATGATCACCTAAGATTTAGCCTTTTTGGAGAATACATGATTTAGTTTTCAGCTACTATTTATTGTAATTGGTGACACTCATTTTGGGACAAGAGAGAAAAATCTAAGCAATCTTGCAAAGCATAGGTTATACACTGATACACAAACCCTATTCTTAGGTTATATTGTATGCATATATCATCCATACATGGGCTATAACATAATGTCACAATATGATTTACATAATTAATATTTCAAGGTAGTAGATGTGATATGGAAATGTAACATACATATAATCGATGTACATTTTATCACACCGGTATATTTTATTAAAATAATAGTTTACAATATGTTCATGGTATATTATTTTAATATATGCCCACATACATATTTCATGATGTATTCATATCATATAGCCCATGTACATTAAATACACGCATTAAAACAACACAATTAGGCATTATTGTCCAAGTAGTTCCATAATTATTTCTACTACTCACATAACTACATTATAACCTTATTTAATATTAATGTTTATTCAAACATTTAATCTCCTACCTAGTTTCTAGAATACACAAATATTTAATAATTTCTGTATTATCACTACATATGATTTCACTGTACCACTTGATACCTTATATCATTAGACCCAATTAAATGTCACACTTCACGTATTCTTAAGCCGCATGTATTGTATATTACTACTGCTCACATTTCCATATTACACATAGTAATATTATTTGATGATTATACCCACATTAATATTTTAGTTGGGGTACATATCATTTAATTGGGTACTTTCAACCCACATAATAATTAATTAATATGAATCATTTATTTTCAATAATTATTATGCATTCCTCTTGTGACGAACGCAATTTTGTAATAATTATTTGAATATTTATTGAATTAAATAAATATTTTTTGATTATTTAATTATTAGATTAAATAATTAATTGATGAATTTGTGATAGATTAATTTAATTATATGTGTTATACTTTTTAAATTAATGTGGAGAATTTTATTACTCAGATTATGTATTTATGTGAGCTTATTGAATTAAAAAAATATTTCATAAGCATAATGTTATTTTAATTATTTTAATAATTAACTAGATATTTAATAATTTGACATAATTAATAAATGAGAAAATTAATTATGTGACTATGTGAATTAATAAAAAATTATTATATTCTATTTAAGTTAAAATAAATAAGATATTTGATTTATTGTGTAAATGGGTGTGACATTATTAAACTATAGTATAAAGGATTTATTAAATTAAATGGTTTTGAGCCATTTAAGGCTTGCCAAACGAAGCCTTATGGGGAGTTGGGAGCAGTTAACCCATGATCGGGTTAACTAACCACACAGTGTCAGTTCTTTCATTATATACGTCTTCTTATTCTTTCATTTTTTTTCTAAGTCTGGCAAAGAAATTCAGAGAGACATTGAGAATTCGTTGTGGGAATTGAGAGTTGAGTAATTGAAGTAGCATCTAAAAAAGGGTTTTTCTACTAATCTACAATCTACGCTTTGGGTAATTTCTTCAACTCAGTTTTTTATTTACGTCATTTAAAGTTTTCATGAAAATGGCTTTAAGTTTTATTAAAACTTCTGTAATTGGAAAAAGGTAGTGATTATGTGTTATATATGTGGTAAGATGTTATTATAATATGTTTTACTATATATTGTATATTCCCATATCATCAGTTTCATAAAAATTATGTCGCACATTGCTTCTTCAAAATACAGAGTATAAAAATATGGCCATATGGCCCTATGTACCAAATTTGATACGTCAATCATATGTTATATCATAAATTTATACTTGTATGTAATTATGCGTGTCAAAACAAGGAAAACAAACTTCAAATGAACGGATTCGATGTTATAATGAACCCGTAGTGTTAATTTTCATGTTTTGTGTTCAAAACTTTCAAAAACATCAAGAACAGTAAATTACATGTGTTAATTCTGCAAATTCTGTGTTTTAACATGTTAAAATCATGCTATAAGGGATAAGTAGTAATTATATGTGTATTACAATATTTGGGTATGTCTAAATTCGTGTAGAAATAATTTAATTAGAGATTTTGGAAATGTTCTGCAATTTTTTGATAATTGCAAAATTGGTACTGGTTCACCGCGCCGTTGCGCCAATTCCATGCTTTATGGCCCGCGCCACAGCGCCAAGGGTCAAGCTGCAGTGCCACCGCGCCGAGGACAAGCCTATCTGTGGCACCGCAGCGCCACTTTGCAGAATGTCCAGAAATGAAATTTCCCTTATTATTCAAGTCTATGAATGTGATAGTAACCTAATCTAATTTACATAAAAATATGTTAGACGTCTAATGAGATGTTAAATAGATTCTTAACATGTCAATAACGCATAGTTAGCTTATTGTTCATGTAGGGTACTATTATGTGACAATAAGTGTGATAATTTGACTAAGTATAGTCGTAACCAAAGTTTAGACAAAAGAAGGAACTTGTGATGACTAGTTACATTATAATTAATTGGAATTGTGAATGAAAATGATATGTAGGATTAAATCGAAGAACGTGTATAATTAATGTGTAATCTACGCACGAGGCAAGTTTCCTAACCCTACTTGCTATTGTTATTTCAAGTTTATAAACTTACATCGAGCAAATTCTATGTATTATTAATCAAGTTCAATTTGTCATATTAAACATTATTGATCTTTCCAAAGTATGATTCAGTTATACAATATTTATTATGTTGTATACCTCTTGAGATTATTATTCGATTTAAAATTCAGTTACTGTTGAACCTTGTTAGACTAGCGAACCCTTATTAATTCGACTAGTCCTTAGTTGATGAACATTCTAAATTTAAGAACCCTTATTGAAATTATCCAAACCAAACTTCATTTGGTGCGGACTATAATGTCAAACTGAAATGAACAACCCTGTATAAGGGATTACTTATGCGTTATCATTAAGATATTGTACACAGTATGGTACTAAGGGCTGATCCCCCTACGTACGAGTAGAAGAGTTCATAGTCTTATGACTGTTAAATGTTTCAAGTATAACGATTAATAACCTAGGACATAGTTTAAGGTCTTATGACCCTCATAAGTCTTTTGATTCTTATTATTCATTATTGATTCAAAAGTTGAGTTTTATTCCAGAAATCTTTGATTCACTCGCATGTTATTATATTGTTATTTCATTGTTATACTTGTGGGCAATCGTGCTCACTCTTGTGTAATAATAACATTACAGTTAAGAACGAAAGGATTGACGAACCTTCTACTAGCAAAGGCAAGAGCAAGGTTAACAAGTAATGAAGACTTGTTGTTTTATATGATGATGTATTTCTGTTTTAGACTTATGTTAATGTTGTGTAAGACGATTAATTATTTATGTTTTCGCAGTTAAGATTTAAGGTTAGTATGACCTGGGATTGATGTATTTATTTCAGATTATATAACTCCTTAAGGAGAGGATTTATTTCTATCTATTTATATTTTCAGTTATTGTGGGTAGATAGATATATGTTGTTTGTTTAGTGAACACCAAATCATGTGGGAATGGAAGTACCCAGATTTGGGGGTGTCACAAGTTGGTATCAAAGTTGTAGGTTATGAACCTTAGGTGGGAGAAACAACCTTAGGTAGTAGCCTTATAGGGAGAACATAGTGTTGGAAAACTCTTATCGAGTTCTAAGAAATGAATTTTTAAATTCATTGAAGATAATAAAAGACTTTATGTGTTTATATGATAAATTATGTGTCGCTAGTACAACTTAATAACTAAAACTTAAAACTGTGTTGTCAGGATATCGGATATTGGAGGAGCTAGTCGAGCTTGGGAGGAGGAACCCCGAGTACCTACAGAGGAGGAGCCCCAAGACATTAATGTCGTTAGGGAACAGTTGGTACAGAGAGAGCCATCTCCGTGGATCACTGTTCTTGGTCAGGAGCATGAGCCTGAGACTGATCTAGAGGAGGATCCTGAGGAAGAAGAGGAAAAAGAGGAGTTTCCACCGAACTCCATCGATGCAGAGATGTACGATGAGCTATATGATCATAACATAGAGTTACGTGACACTGTTCATGATCTGACTGAGCGGGCAATTATTCAACAAATTACCATCGAGCAGAAAGATAGGGAACTTGTGACTCTTCACACACGTCAAGGGAACGTAGAATGAGATTTAGTCCACGAGAAGGGTCAAACTGAGAAGAAGTCCGAAGAGATAGAGAAGTTAAAGAAGGAACTGAAGGAAAGCTCAGAAAGGCTGATCATAGCAGAGGAGGGTTGGGTAAGAGAATCACGTCGTGTTGATCTTGCAGAAGAGGATTGTCGTGCAAAGAAGGCTAAGCTTGGGAAGATGTACTCTACACTTAATAATGCAATGAATGAGGCCCAAGATCAAGTTTTGAGGTACCCAATCCAGTTTGAATAACTACCATCGTACATGCTGGATCGCAAGACGATGTCTCGTATCATGGAAGAGGTGTGTAGCAAGGCTATTCAGTGCCTTAACATGCAGTGATAGGATTTGTTTAATTATGTGAAAAACTTATCTGGTATTTAGATATAAATTTTGACGTGTTTATGAATGATGGAATATTTTAGTGTTTTAAATCCTGTAGATTCTTTATCACTGGATAGTTAATGTAAATAGCAGTGGTGCTATCATTTGATGTTAAAACTTTGGATTAAATTAATATATCAAATTGTTTAAGAAAGTGCGCTAAGTGATTATGTTAAATTGTTGAGTTAAACCTTAACTATTTAGAGAATTGAATAAAAATCTAATAAGCGTATATTGTAACTGAAATATGCCGCCAATAAGAAGACAAAATTGTCAATCGGCTAAAGAAGAATCAACGAACAATAACAACAACGCCAATGCTAACCCCGTTCAGCAATTGGTGAACTTACTAGCTGGAGCGATGAATAATCAACCACAAGCTCCGTCGAATACCACGTTCAAAGATTTCAAGGCGGTGGGACCGCCAGAGTTTAAAGGCTCCATGAACCCGATAGAAGCTCAGACTTGGGTTATGGAGATGGAGAAGGTTTTCGATGTCGCTAGAGTCAGAGAGGACCAGAAGACCACTTTCGCAACGTTCATGCTGAAATTCGAAGCCAGTTATTGGTTATAAGCAAACAAGGTCCGTGGAGGAGAAGGTATGATCACGTGGGAGAGGTTCAAGGAAATGTTTTTCGAGATGTAATTCCCAACCAGCTAGCAAAACCAAATGGAGGTTCAGTTTCTAGAGTTGAAACAGGGGAATATGTCCGTACCAGACTATGCGGCAAGATTTAATGAGTTGGCTAGGTTTGCCACATATCAAGTACACACGGATGAGAGGAAAGAAAGAAGGTTTAAATAAGGACTGAAGCCCTGGTTGTATAGTAAGGTGTCGATGTTTCAATTGAAGATGTTCGCTAGAGTACTTGAGAAAGCCATACTCGCTGAAGGTGGAAGCGATGCAGTAACCATGTATAATCATGATCAGAAGAAGAAGAAGAATGAGAGTGAAGGAATTAACAAGGCTAGTGGAAGAAACACGGGAGGTATTAATAATCAGAAGAGAAGGTGGTCTGACAACTCATCAACTGAAAATCAGCAAGGAGGTCAAAAGAAAAGGATCGAAGCATGCCCGACCTGCGGGAAAGCTCATTTGGGAGTATGTATGAAAGGTAAACGAGTGTGCTACAATTGTGGTCAGGAAGGCCACATAGCACCTAATTGTCCTAACCCAAAAAAGGGTGCCTGGTTTACTTGTGGTTCAAAGGATCATCTGGCAAGAGACTGTCCTAAGAAAGGATCTGGAGGGGCAGGATCGAGAGGAAACAGGGGAAAAAGCGGTGGAAGCACTCTGACTATCACAAGATCAACCACAACCAACCGACTGACCGCCAGGACTTTCAATATGACAGTGCATGATGCTATGCAGTCTCGTGATGTGGTGTCAGTTATTATTCCGATCAATAAAGTTAATGCTTATGTATTATTTGATTCGGGTTCTACTTGTTCATTTATATTCGATGACTTTGCTAAAAACTTAGAATTGCCTAAGGATAAGTTAGAACACCCCATGAACATAGAAATTGCGAATAAAAAAATAATCCCTGTTAAGTACGTACATAAGAACTGTAGAGTGGATGTTAAGAGTAATATCATGAACATAAATCTTATCCCTATTCGACTTGGAGAATTTAACATTATTTTCAGTATGGACTGGTTATTCAATTACGGGGCTGTAATTAATTACCAGAAGAAGCGTATTAACCTTATGACTCAGTAAAAGGTTGTGTTTTATGGTAGCAAGTCGCCTAGACAAGCGAGTTGTCTGACGATGATGCTGGCTAGGAAGTTGTTAATACAAGGCTGTGTAGGATATCTCGATTACATAGTCGACAGTCGTAAATAGAATCAGAAAATAGTGGAGATACCGGTAGTGAGGGACTTCGCAGATGTATTTCCAAACGATTTGTCAGGACTTCCGCCAGATAGAGAGGTTGAATTTGTGATCAATTTGGCACCAGGAACAACTCCAATATCGAAGGCACTATACTGAATGGCAGCGGTAGAGATGAAAGAATTGATGGTACAACTACAAGAGTTACTGGACAAGAAGTACATTCACCCGAGCGTATCACCGTGGGGAGCGCCAATGTTATTTGTGAAGAAGAGGAACGGGACGATGCGGCTTTGCATCGATTATAGAGAACTGAATAAGGTCACAATTAAGAATAGATATCCATTACCGAGGATCGATGACCTGTTTGATCAATTGAAGGGAGCAAAATACTTTTCAAAGATAGACTTGAGGAGTGGTTATCATCAACTGAAGGTGAGACCCGAGGATGTACGGAAGACAGCATTCAGAATACATTATGGTCACTAAGAATTTTTGGTAATATCATTTGGTCTAACGAATGCTCCTGCAGTATTTATGGGCTTAATGAATGGAGTGTTCAAACCGTTTTTGGACAAATTCGTAGTGGAATTTATAGATGACATTTTGGTATATTCGAAAACCAAAGAAGAACACGAAGAGCATTTGAAGGTAACGTTATAGGCGTTAAGAAGAGAGAAGTTATATGCCAAGTTTTCAAAATGAGAATTTTGGATCAAGCGGGTACAATTTATTAGGCATATGATTGATAAGGACAGAATTTCAGGGGATCCATCCAAAGTTGAAGCCATGATAAACTGGAATCAGCCGAGAATGCCGTCAGAAGTACGAAGTTTTCTTGGATTGGCAAGATATTACAGAAGATTCATTCAAGACTTTTACAAGATCGCAACTCCGTTAACTAATTTAACTCGTAAAGCTGTGAAATTTGTTTAGACGAAGAAGTATGAGGAAAGTTTAAAGAATTGAAGAAGAGGTTGAGTACAACACCTATGTTATCTCTTCCGGATGATACATAAAATTTTGTGGTTTATAGTGATCCGTCACATAAAGGACTTGGCTATGTGCTTATTCAAAATGGCAGACTTATTGCGTATGCGTCACGATAATTGAAAGATTATGAGAAGGGATATCCGACCCACGACTTGGAGTTAGCTACAGTGGTTTTTGCTTTGAAAATCTGGAGGCATTATCTCTACGGGGAGAAGTGTGAAATATATACAGACCACAAGAGTCTGAAATATATTTTTACACAGAAGGACTTGAATATGCGCCAAAGAAGGTGGTTGGAGTTAATTAAGGACTATGACTGTGAGATTTTATACCATCCGGGTAAGGCGAATGTGGTTGCCGACGCCTTAAGTAGAAAGAGTCGGGAGAAATTGATGACGTTGACCGCTCAGGAGGAGCTAATTTTAGAAATGGAGAAACTGGAGTTGGAAGTGAAGTATCCTATGCAGATTAACGAGAATCTGTTCCAGATGCAATCTGGTACAACCCTACTAGATAAAGTTAAGGAGGCTCGACTTCAAGACGAAAAATATAAAAAGGTTAAAAGGAAGATATTCGAAGGAACCTAATCGAGATTCAAGATAGACACTGAAGGAATACTGAGATTTGAGAACAAAATTTGGGTACCGCCAATACCAGAGATTAAGGAAGACATTTTGAGTGAGGCTCATAGTTCACGATATTCGATTCACCCAGGAAGTACCAATATGTACTAAGATCTTCGACAACATTTTTGGTGGCCAAATTTGAAACGAGATGTGGCAGAGTGTGTTGCCAAGTGTCTGACCTGTCAGAAAGTGAAAGCAGGACATCAGAGACCGAGTAGGTTGCTACAACCGTTGGAGATCCCAGAATGGAAATGGGAACATATTATGATGGACTTCGTGGTTGGCCTTCCGACCACTTAGAAAGGCTATGACGCAGTATCGGTTATCGTTAACCGACTGACAAAATCTGCACACTTCCTCCCGATCAAAATCAAATTTAACTTAGATCAGTTGGCAAGGTTATATGTGAAAGAGATTATTTCGCGACATGGAGTTCCGGTGTCAATTGTCTTAGATAGAGATCCGCGCTTTACATCGAACTTCTGAAAATATCTACAGAAATCCATGGGTACGCAATTGCGAATGAGTACGGCATATCACCCTAAGACAGATGGGCAGAGTGAAAGAACGATTCAGACATTAAAAGATATGTTAAGAGCTTGTGTAATGGACTTTAAAGGTAATTGGGATGATCATCTACTATTCGTAGAGTTCGGCTAAAACAATAGTTACCGTGCTAGTATTGGCATGCCTCCTTATGAAGCGTTACATGGCAGAAAGTGCAGAACTCCGCTATACTGGGATGAAGTTGGCGAAAGACAATTACTAGGCCCAGAATTAGTGCAGCAGACAGCAAAAATAGTTAAAGTGATCCGAACAAGACTGTTAGCAGCTCAAGATTGGCAGAAGAAATACGCCGATCCACACAGTAAAAATATTGACTTTGAATCGGGTAGTTATGTGTTCTTGAAGGTCTCTCCCTAGAAGGGTAAGATCAGGTTCGAAAAGAAAGGAAAATTAAGCCCAAGATTCATTGGACCCTTTGAGGTATTGCGAAGAATCGGAGAAGTTGCGTATGAGGTTGCCTTACCTCCAGCACTCGAGAATGTCCACAACGTCTTCCATGTTTACGTTTTACGACCCTACAAACCCGATTACAAGCATGTACTTGAATATGAACCCCTACATTTTGAGAAAGATTTATCTTACGAAGAAATTCCCGTTCAGATTGTCGATAGAAAACGAACAAGTTCTCAGAGATAAAGTAATACCTTTTGTTAAGGTAATTGTAAACGATTCTGGGGACAGAATCTTTGTAAGGGGGGGAGAATGTAACGGGACAAATTGACTGAGTCGTGATTCTGAGGACAGAATCCTTTTAAGGGGAGAAAGATGTGACAAACGAAATTTTGTAATAATTATTTAAATATTTATTAAATTAAATAAATATTTTTTGATGATTTAATTATTAGATTAAATAATTAATTGATAAAGTTGTGATAGATTAATTTAATTATATGTGTTATATTTATTAAATTAATGTGGAGAATTTTATTACTCGGATTATGTATTTATGTGACCTTATTGAATTAAATAAAATATTTAATAAGCATAATGTTATTTTAATTAATTTAATAATTAACTAGATATTTAATAATTTGACATAATTAATAAATGAGAAAATTAATTATGTGACTATGTGAATTAATAAAAAATTATTATATTTTATTTAAATTAAAGTAAATAAGATATTTGATTTATTGTGTAAATGGTCGTGACATTATTAAACTATAGTATAAAGGATTTATTAAATTAAATGGTTTTGAGCCATTTAAGGCTTGTTAAACGAAGCCTTTATAGGGAGTTGAGAGCAGTTAACCCATGATCGGGTTAACTGACCACACAGCGTCAATTCTTTCATTATATACGTCTTCGTATTCTTTCATTCTTTTCTAAGTCTGGCAAAGAAATTCAGAGAGAAATTGAGAATTCGTCGAGGGAATTGAGAGTTGAGTAATTGAAGTAGCATCTAAAAAAGAGTTTCTCTACTAATCTACACTCTACGCTTTGGGTAATTTCTTCAACCCAATTTTTTATTTACGTCATTTAAAGTTTTTATGAAAATGGCTTTAAGTTTTGTTAAAACTTATGTAATTGGAAAAGGGTAGTGATTATGTGTTATATATGTGGTAAGATGTTATGATAACATGTTTTACTATATATTGTATATTCCCATATCAGCAGTTTCATAAAAATTAAGTCGTACATCGCTTCTTCAAAATACAGAGTATAAAAATATAGCCATATGGCCTTATGTATCAAATTTGATACGTCAATCATATGTTATATCATAAATTTATACTTGTATGTAATTACGCATATTAAAACAAGAAAAACAAACTTCAAATGAACGGATTCGGTGTTATAACGAATCCATAGTGTTGATTTTCATGTTTTGTGTTCAACACTTTCAAAAACATCAAGAACAGTATATTACATGTGTTGATTTTGCAAATTATGTGTTTTAACATGTTAAAATCTTTCTATAAGGGTTAAGTGGTAATTATGTGTGTATTACAATGTTTGGGTATATCTAAATTCATGTAGAAATAATTTAATTAGAGATTTTGGCAATGTTCGGCAATTTTTCGCGAATTGCATAACTGGTACTGGTTCACCGCGCTGCGGCTCCAGTTCCATGCCTTAAGGCCTGCGCCGCAGCCCCACCGCGCCAAGGGTCAAGCCGCAGCGCCACCACACCGCAGTGCCGAGGACAAGCCTATCTGTGGCGGATGAAAGTCACTTGTGCAAGATGTAAAGAATAATGTAATTATCATTATTTGTAATGAAACAGGTTTTAAGGTTTCGAGAACCTGGGATTTGAGAATGCATGTTGTTATATTTAACTATATAATGACGTATGATTGGTAAGAAGTGGGACCGTGACGCACGGAGTCCGGGTCTGAAGGTAGACCGAATTTTAGGGCGTTACAGATTGGTATCAGAGCTATAGGTTATAACTCTTAGGTATGCGTACCTAAAACTATAATCGTAGAGAGAAAGATAAGAAAATCGTTGAGTTAAACGATTAAGGAAGAAGATCACCACGTGATCATAGTAAATCGTAGCAACAGATGAGATGTTAAACGATGAATGATTTATAGCTGATGATATGAATGAAAGGTACTACGAAGTAGTATAGGGAATAAGAACTCAGATTGAGTTGTAAAGGATAGCATACGAAAAAAAGAAAATTCGTATTAAGTAAAGGGAAAGTTAGAAGTTGTAAGATTTCAATTGAGGACTCATGTGATGGCTGAGTTGTATGAACCTTTGTATAGGCAGAGGTTTGTGCTTGGTGTAACAACTACTCAGTGTATTATAGTGATAATTATTGGAATTTGTTGCGCTATTAAGATGTATATGACGAGAAGGTGAATCTTTTCTCGTGTATATACTTGATAGGTTGAGAACGATAACGTAGGTGCGAGTTCTTGAAACTCATACTTATGGTATGTTCGTGACTCATAATAATATGGTTTGTTTTCGAACGTCTCAGCGAATGAACGCCTAAGGTCTGTCTGGATGTTCTTAAACTCATACTATTATGGAAAGTTCTTGAACTTATAATGTGTGGTAAGTTGATGGACTGTATTAAAGTATAGAGATGTTTCGACTGAAAATAAAGTATTTTCAGTAGACTTAGAATTGAAGGTGCTAGAGAAGTTTAAGTATTGTCGCAGTAAGACAATGAAGGAAGATGGAGAATTGGATATTCCAAATCCTCTAGCTATGCTAGATTTTGAAGTTTATTCAAATCATGGTGAAATGTACATTTTGAAAAAGAAAGAATTGGTTCAACTTTTTGGAACCAATGAATTTTAAAAGAGCTATGCTTTGTATTTCTATGCCAATTTCTTCGGCTAAACAGAAATTGATTTAAAATATCAAAATGAATTTTATATCATCCGTGCATTTGATGCAAGGATGGTAAAAAGATGGAGTTGTTAATGCAATTGAACCTGGTGGAATTTGATCTTAGGATCAACAAACCGCTATGGTAAGATGTATAATGACGAAGTCATAAATTGACGAAGTCCTCAACGTACTGTGAAGAGTACGGTATCATGACGTCATAAAACATTTTTGTGAAAATAATTTAAAGAAGTAGTCGATGTCAATTGATTTTGACTAGACGAATGTTTCAAGAAATTTCCAAATTTTTTGGTATTTAGTTTGAGGTGAACATACCCCTAAATGGGGATATACGATAGGCTAATCACCTACATATGGAAAGAGGTGGTTTACTTTCTTTGTGATTGTAAACTTACTGTGGAAAGAAAGGTTTACGGTGAAAGGCTATTTAACCTAGTAAAGAGTTCATGGTCAATTTGACCCCTCAGCAAAAGTATGAGATATTTTAAAGGAAATTTTATATTCCTCACTATTCCTTCTCCTTCATGATTCTTGATAGGTTATGGAGGTTGGAATGATGGAAAGATAAGAACTTCTTTGAAGAGAAGTTGAGAAGAAGTGTAAGCTAAAATTTTGAGAACGAAATTCTATGAAGAAGGGAAGAATGTGAGAACCGGGTAAGGGTTTGGTTTTAAGAAATTCCGAGGACGGAATTTTTATAAGGAGTGAAGAATGTGACAACCTGGAAATTCGGTTTGTCCAGAATTTAAGTTTAAAGAATTAGTTATTAATAAAATGAATTTTTATTAATACTATTCGGTGCTATGTATTTATTAATTGTTCTATAACCTAGGATGAATATAAGTCAGGAGTATTCTGGCTATGAGCTAGATTGAACGAGTAAGAATTTTCAAGACGAAAATGAAAGTTTTCTGGGAACAAAAAAATTTTCGGGGAAAAAGACGAAATAGACACTATTCATCAGTTTCTGCTTGGAGTTTTATTTTGAAATTCCGAGAAGTTAACGATCACGTAAAATTTTGAGACGTGATGGAATATTCAATAATATTTCAGTTATGGTAAAAATGAAGTTTTCGCCTGCGGACGTAAAACTTAAGGGTTAGGAAAAGTAATTTTCTAGAATTTTAATTAGTACGTATAATAACTAGGGTTATTATGCATGAGAGATACGAGTATAATACTAGTTATTATCCGAGTATAGTATGAAGATTAGTACGACGTATAATACGAATATCGTACGAACGATATACGAAGAGATTACGAGAATACGAGAATGGAATGCGTAGAATACGACTAGTCTTAATAGACTTTGAGTTCATGGACTTTGTAGAATCCAATTGGACTTGGATTATGTCAAGCCCAATGATTTGTGAAATCAAACCCAAGTTAGGCCCAATAAGAATTAGTGTTAAGGCCCAAACCAAGAAGATAAACCGCGGAGCGAACCGATGGGTAAACGAATGGGTAATAACCAAAGGGGCAACCCATGGGATGACCCATGGGCATGTTAGCCGACAACTTGGCCACCAAGTAAGGGTGGTGGCCAAGTAAACTTGGTGGCTAAGGGATGGAGGAGGTGTGAATAATAAGGAGGTGGGGGGTGAAATGACTAATTTGCCCTAAGCTTTGGTTTTCCATAAATAGGAAGCTAGATTTCATTTTTTAGGATTTTGAAAATCCTATAACTTGAGAGAGAGAGAGAGAGAGAGAGCTCAGATGAAGAGGGAGAAGGAAGAGATTAAGCATGAAGGCTCGGATCAAAAGTGATCGAGAAATAGAAGAGCTCGCAAATCGCCGGCTTTGTATAACGGAAGAAGAATAGAGAAGAACGGTAATCCGAACCCCAGTTTCTTCTAATTTTCTTTAAGTTTAATTTGTTCAAAAACATAACTTAATGAAGATAAGAAGTATATGAAGTTAAGAATGTTTTCATATGCTTGAAATCATGAGAAAAGAAGAAATAAGAACTTAGAAATTTAGTTTATAAATTTATTAAGGAAGTATAAAATTCGTAAGGATTTTGAGCGATCCGAACGAATCTAATGAACGAGTAGGTGAAATAAGTAAGGAATGATGTTCTATAACATTAAATTCAAAGAAAAAGTAGAATCGTAATCCAAAATATTGATTAAAACGAAGAACGAACGAAGAACATGAAGAACGTTGTTGATGGACAAGTTTAAAACCATCGTAGGATAATTGTTGTTGATGGACAAGTTTTAAACTATCGTAGGATAATTGTTATTGATGGACAAGCTTAAAACCATCACGTATAAGTTAGTTGCATATTGATTGGTTAGGAATGGTAGAAACGTTCATGAAGAACGGATTAAAACATAGCTATACCGAAGTTATGGCAAAATTTTGTAAAAGACAAATGAGAATTAGAAGTTAGTAAATGAACCCAAACATGTAAGTTTTCATAAGGAAGTAAGAGAATATAGAAAACATGAGTTGTAGACTCCAGAACGAAAGAGTTCCGAGTTCGGATGACCGAATTACGGAAGAACAAGCGAAGAACGTTAAAAGTGTAAAAATGACCGAAGGGTGTAGATTAAGCCAATCGAATGGCACGTTAACAGATTTAGAGCAAAGTTCTGTCTAAGGGGTATTGAAGTACGTAAGATAACGAAGAGAATAGATTTGGAATGGCCTCGTTCCGAGTTATAGCGAAGAAGTTATGAGATCAGGAAGTACGCGTCTCAAACTTGGTGCAAGACTTAGAAAATTTTCTAGGGTTTTGGCTCGGCGCTGCAGCGCCGGCTAAGCTTGCAGAAGTGGCGCTGCAGTACAAGCTCGGGCCTCAGATTCTGTTAGTTGGCACTATAGCGTGAGTGTTAACAAAGGACTTGGCGCCGCAGCGCCAGGCCAAAAGAGAAGAGAGAGAAGTAGGCCGCGCCGCATCGCGAGAGAAAGGAAGGGGCACGGCGCCGCAACGCCGCTGCAAGGCAAGGACCAGAAATGAGACTTTATGTGCTCAATTACTGGGTGATGTGCAAGAAAGAAGTGTGAACATCTAGTTCACGTAACGTAACACTTAATCAAGTGTTCTAAACCTTTATTAAAGGTTTAACGAAAATATTAAAAGAGATTAAAAGATAGGGAATGTAAGCGCTAGATTACGTAACCGATATCCGGGGACCGTAGTCGTAATGAACGAACGTGAGGGACTGCTATGATTGTGACTCCTTAGATGTTGAGTGATGAAGGTAATGAATAACATTCCGATGTTATGTCATGGTAAGGGGAGATAAGTGTAAAGTGTTTAGACGCAATGAACGCAACGTTGTTGCGATGAACGGTCTGTCTAAGCATACAATGAACGGTATGGCTTCGACATTAAGAAAGAATAATGAACATGGGGTTCATGGGATGGATAATGATGTAGATCAATTAAAACCTTGAGTAAAGGTTGAATGAGAGATTAAGAGACGAGCAACGTGAACATGGAATATGTAAGCGATCCTCGTGAATCGTAATATCGTCGGACGAACGTTCTAAGTGTACAGTGGTTGTATAACTTGGACATTGACGAAAGTAGTAAGTAAGATATGAATGATCTTAAGAAAGTTGTAGCGAACGGTAATGAGATTAATGAAAGTCCGAGGGTGAGTCGGATAAAGAATGTTGGAATGAAGTAAGCATTAAACACTTTAATCAACGCAAGGGTTGAGTGTAAGTGATTATTAAACGGGCAGGACCTACACTCCGTGTATGGTTTGACCATAAGGTAATGAAGACTAAGATTTAACCGTGAACGGTGAAGAAAATGAATGGAAGACAATAACGTATAACGTTAAGAAGCCAAGTTAGTAATTTTAACTTGGATAACGTTCCAAGTCGAGTGAACCGGACGTGGTGAGATAAGAATAAGGGATTGTAAAATGTTTAACGCTATTACCTTATAGTATTGACGTTGAATGATCGTTTCGAGTATACAAATGACTATATAACTTAGACGATAAAGAATGAATCCTAAGGTATGATATTTAGTTGCCAGAAAGCCGTAAGGAATATGAATTTGACTTAATGAACATTATAGTTTAGTGTTCAGATAAGTTAAGAGAAGTTAGGTTGTGGTACAATCGTAACCTTTGATGGTTGACATATGGGAGCTGGACTAAACAATTCCTTTAGAGAGCGAACGTATATACAAAACTGGCAACCGATCGAACTCACTGTTATGGTAAGTGTAGATGAGACGGGAACTTGTTTGTTAGTTATTTGTGGGAAACCACTCAGAGTACCATATGGACTACTAGTAGAGACACGATGTGTGTTGAGTCCTAGGAGAGTTATAAGAGGAAGATAAGAATGTAAATCATCAATGATGATGAACGTTTTGAGTAAGACATCTCCAAATGTTATAAAGCCGTAAGCTGGTAGTGAAAGTTAGTTGCGTAAGCTTAAATTACAAGAACGTAAACCTTAAGAAGTAAAGTTAAGTAAACCAATGCGTAAGTAAAGTATATAACTAATTAGTATACATGATATTTTCTTATGTGCTACATAGGAATTGGAATGAGTAGGTCATCATAAACTATAAGTTGTAGTTGTACGTAAGGCAAGTTTTCTAACTTCATTCATAATATATGAATGCTAGTTTCTTAGACTTCTCAGATGTTGAACTTGAGATGTCGTGTCTATGTGCATATGTGTGAGATATGTACAAGGTGGTAGATTGTATGAGACCTTGAGCCACAATGTGAACACTCCGGTGTTTCTTTGAGATGAACTATTCTGTGATTGAACTGTTCAATACAAGTTTGTTCTGTTTATACATGAACCGTTATGGTTAAGTCTGTGCTAATGATTCTAGCTAGACATGATATGTATGGAAAAAGGTAGAAGAATAAAAGTAGTGTAAAGAGTATGTTATGAATGTTGTAAGATGATAGGAATCAATACTATTCCTATTATTCAAGCTGCTTCATAATCTTTGTTCGGTTATCGAAGTTCTAAAGAATATTTAAACTCTTAAAGTTGTTTGTTCAACTGTTATGACTTGCTGTGCAATTGAATGCTCACACTTGCTTTAAAAGAAAAACATTTTCAGCGAACGATGTTAGAAAGAACTTAAGGATCCCGTAAAGATCAAGTTAAGCGGTATCCAGAAGAAGTGTCATTCAGTATGTGAATGTGTGTGAAGATCAAGTGAAGACTTGTAATGTAGAAAGATGAATTAAACTATAGAATAGTTTAATGAACGTTTATGTATCCTTGGTGGCAGATCAAAGTCACTTGTGCATGATGTAACGAATAATGTACTTATCATTATTTGTAATGAAAGAGGTTTTAAGGTTTCGAGAACCTGGGATTTGAGAATGTATGTTGTTATATTTAACTATATAATGACGTATGATTGGTAAGAAGTGGGACCGTGACGCACGGAGTCTGGGTCTGAAGGTAGATCGGATTTCGGGACGTTATATGTTCTAAATTTCAGAACCCTTGTTGAAATTATCCACACCAAACTTCTTTTGGTGCGGCCTCTAATGTCAAACTGAGATGAACAACCCTGTATATAGGGGATTACTTATGCGTTTGCGTTATGATATTGTGCACAATATGGTACTAAGGGATGATCCCCCTAAGTACGAGTAGAAGAGTCCATAGTCTTATGATTGTTAAAGGTTTCAAGTATAACCATCGATAACCTAGGACATAGTTCAATGTCTTATGACCCTCAGAAATCTTTTAATTCTTGTTATTCATTCTTGATTCAAAAGTTGAGTTTTATTCCAAAAATCTTTGATTCACTCGTATGTTATTATATTGTTATTTCATTGTTATACTTGTGGGCAATCGTGCTCACTCTTGCGTAATAATAACATTGCAGTTAAGAACGAAAGGTCCGACGAACCTTCTACTAGCAAAGGCAAGAGCAAGGTTAACAAGTAATGAAGACTTGTTGTGTTATATGATGATGTATTCCTATTTTAGACTTATGTTAATGTTGTGTAAGACGATTAATTGTTTATGTTTCCGTAGTTAAGATTTAAGGTTAGTATGACCTGGGATTGATGTATTTATTTCAGATGATGTAACTTGTAAAACCCTTAATTTTATGAATTGAAAGTATTCTGTTTTCTTATAATTATTATTCTATTTGGTAAATGGTTAAATTGATAAAAGGTTAAAGTTAAGGGTGATATGTAAGCAAGTGGTTACAAAATATTCGTTTGGTCGGGGAATATCCGTACGACGGCACAGTCATTGGTGGACCCCGCTACGAAATTACTATCGGAGTTAAAAAACGACAAAAATAATTTTTATTGAAATAACGGCGAAAGTTTTACTGTTAAACTGTTGAAATACCCGGTGGTAAAAGAATAGTAATACGCATGGTTGCATAGTAGCACACGATATTGATTATTGATACTTACGTGATAAGTCACTCAGTTATATTCAATTATTGCTATAGTAACTGATGCGTAGTATCTCACGTTATTTGATTCAATTATTGTCAATATTTTTTATATTATTAAATCAATAATTGAGACGATAAAGTTATTTATATTATTATTTGTAATATTGACGATGTCTATAAAGTTCTGTCGAGGAGAGGTTTGGTCACATAATTGCGCGCCAATAGGGAGAAATCCTTATCGGAAAGCCCCCTCTTCCATGGGAATGATTTGGTTGTTAAACATTGTGAATTATAATATTAATGATGAATAAGTTCATGTTGATTAAAGATAAAATTGATAGTTCCATTATGTTGTAATTATTAGTGTTAGTGAAAATTGATATTTATTTCAATAATAATTGATGTCTGGAGATTATATTGACCAATCGGGTAATTAACCGGATAAATGAGCAATTAATTGCTATTAATTCACATGCTTAAAACTATGTGTTCATATGTGTGTACTATCAATTCACATGATTCACTGTTAGGGGAGTTGGTGTAAGATTATTAATACTTGCATGACTAAATTAAAAATAGAGGTATAGATGAATGTACTATACTATAATTAATTTTTTCACATGTTTAGAACTATTGAGTCACATGATTTACTACTGATTCACTATTAGGGGAGGTGGTGCAAGTTTGATAATACTTGCAGGACTAACTTAAAAATGAAGAAAAAAGGAAGGTATTATATTGTAATATTTCGAGCCCCAAAATGTGCAATTATTGAAAATATATTTTCCTATAAATAGAAGCTCATTATTCCATCATTTCTCACCAATTCACTAAAAATATAGAGCAATTATTATAGAGAGAAATTATAGAGAGAAAGAAGAAGAGAAGTCTGCTACCTCACTATTCAAGTATCTAATTTCTTATAAGGTAAGGGGTATTATTTCTTTCGTATTCATGAAGAGAGTTATTTCTTTCAATATTCGTAGGGGTTGTTATATAATTCTTTATTATTCTGTAGAAATAACCTATCTGTGCGGTCTATCGCATGCCTAGTGAATTCTTCTGTTATTTCATTCTTTATTATTCTGTTGGAATAACCTGTCTGTACGGTCTATCGCATGCCTGGTGAATTCTTCTGTTATTCCATTCTTTATTATTTTGTTGGAATAACATGTCTACGCTACCGCTTGCATGGTGAATTCTTCTGTTAGTCCATTCTTTATTATTCTGTTGGAATAACCTGTCTACGCGGACTACCGCATGCATGGTGAATTCTTCTGCTATTCCATTCTCTATTATTCTATTAAAATAAGCTATCTATGTGGATTACCACATGCATGGTGAATGATCATTCATTTTCATTCTTTATTAAAGTTTGGTAATGATCTATTTACGTGGATTACCGCATGGTGGGCAAAAATCCATTTGCAGTTTAATATATTCTATTATACTAAGTTGTTTAAAGTTTTGGCTTCTATACTCCATGAAATTGGTAGAATATCTTGGATTTTTGCGCTTCATCTAGTATCTTTTCATGGAAATATTCTTCTGAGCATTCTTGTTACTCCACAAAGCAGTATCATGTTGACAATTTGGACGTTATTGATTTCTTGATAAATTAAATTATAAATCTTTAAAATTTATCCTTGAACTTGTTTTATTGGATTATTATGTCATTATCATCATCCTAATGCTTATATTGTGATGAAAGTCGTCTTTGGCTAACGTGCATAGATGGACTTGGTATGATTATGACCGGGGATTATTCGGTATAATCATGGCTGTAATGTAACGAATGATGTGGTAAAAGTCCTCATTGGCCTGTAGTTCATTGATAGACAATTGTTGGTATGATTATAACCAGGGATTATTCAGTATAATCATAACCATTGATGATTACATGAATATCCTTGGTCGTGGCGTAGGGATGATTCGATTTTATTTATTAATCTGAGTCTAAGCGATAAAGTTGATGAAAAACTTTTTAAATCATAGAAGGTAGTAAATTTTATGCTCCACTTGACTCTTCTAATGGATTGCTTATTCCGCAGCAGTTGTTGATCTAAAACTTGTTGTCTATTGTATTCTATCAGTTGTTATCACTACCAGAAAACAGTAAATAGACAACGCGGAAAAAACGTTGTGGTTTCAGTCAGGAAAACGTCGTGGTTAAGGGTGTAATCTATTTAACACCCTTACACAACGTTTTTAAAAACGGTGTAGTTAAGCACAATATACAACGTTTTTTAGGAAAAAAACGTTGCAGATTTGTTTTTCAAAAATTAACAGATGCTTAAAAACGTTGTAGTAGGTATGATTCCACAACGTTTCTTGAATAAAAACGTTGTTGTTTAGTATATCAGACAACATTTAAGCACATTTACACAACGTTTTTAAAATGTTGTAGATTAAAAAAAAAAGAAAAAAAATTATGGTTCACCTACATTACCAATGCACCTGTAATATGCTAATGCCAATATAGCTAAAAGGAGCACAAGGAGTAATACAACTTCCAACACTTGAATAGAACACCAGTGCTCAACATCCAATAAAAAGATAATATTTTGTCCAATCATAGACTTCCAAACCATAATATCAAATTTTAAAAAAACATCCAACAGCAAGTAAATGACAATGTTATGTTTCACTTGAGCAACAAAATTGCATAACCACTCCAACAAGAATTACACAAACAAATTGGGCCTAAACGCCTTGTATGTTGTCTTCAGCTTGCTAGTTGGTGGCCTAACCTTCTTAAACACCAATGGGAACTTGATTTTGGAGTTGTGGAACTGCTTGGTGCTCTCCCTCTTGCAGAGCTTGGCAGGGACGGTCGCTGTCTTGATGATCTGGATGCAGTGATGGCAGACTCTGTGGCGAGAAGCCATCTCAGTGTACATCTGCTCAACAATAATGCTAGATGTTACACAACATCTGCTCAACAGTAAGCATGTAATCAGCTGGATCCACCTTAAATAACTTCCTAAGAGTCCTGAAAGCATATTGGTTGTAAATCATCAGGTATTAATCTCATTAATAGTGCATAAGATGTACAAAGCCTGCAATCAGGAACAATGGAACAATGTCTTCCCATTAAAAATCACATATATTTACTTTTCCTTGAATGAATTACAGAGGTTGCTAAAAAAATAATCTTAGTGTTTTCTGTTCCAAAAAGGAAGGACAGTACACAAAATGTTGTGGGATTTCTTCCAAGATTTTTCTTTAGGTTATTAATACTAAAAAAACCTCGGATTATAATCCTAAGTTTCAACAGGCTATTGAAATTCTTAACTGGGATAGTTTTCCAGCTATCATGTTTTCTACAGCATTTTAAGCTCAAAACATTTTTCCTAGAAAAACTCTAGCATACTCAGGTTCTATTTCCAACACCTCTTACTTACATATTAAAAATGATGATTTTCATACATTATACTATTCTGTCAAACATTTTGGATTTTTAACAAACTCCTAATTCCATGATTCTGCTCAATTAAAAAGGCAGCAGAGAAGAGGACATTAATCAAAAACAATTACACATTCCATAATACTTTTCATTTCTCAAGAAGCTTGTTAATTGACAAAACTGTTTTGGGATGAAATATGACCTTCCAATTTACACCTTAAATTACACTATGTTGGTGTGTTATCACCAAACAATAAGCTAGATATATGAACGAGTTTACAAAGTTCGGCATACAAGTATTGAAACCTTATTGTATTTACCCTTTGTGAAAATTTGTTAGAGCAGATAGTTCCTTATGAAGGCTGGAATATCATTTACAACATAATGACAAAATGGTAGCATAAAGGAAAAAATAATAATGAGAAACTTAGCAATCAGTAAATATCCCCTGAATAAAGTTTCAAAACATGTAAAGAAATCAAAGGGCAGTATTCAGCCCAACAATAGCTTCATGAGCTTATAACACTACACTAAACAAGGATATAGATGAATTTGCCAGAGAAAATAATCACCATGTTTGAGATTAATATCATTTTAAATAAAGACAGCAATATCTTGTCTTACCAGACACAATTGTCTCTAGGAACACTTAAAAGTAGATGCATACACCACTAATGAACCTAATAATTCAAGTTTAGTCAGTAGTTCATATTTCTAATTCAATATTTACTTGAACAGATACATTTCTTAGTTCAATAGTCCACCTTCTGCAGTATTCAACTAAAAAAGATACTTGAATTTCTGAAAAATATATCTGCAAGTAATCAATTTCAAAAGCTGCAGACAATAATTCCAATAAAAGACGGGGCCAGTCAGTTGCTGAATTCGCCAAAGACCTCGAAAATCCACCTATTTGATTCAAATGCAATGATGCATACATATATAAAAGTTTTAAAAGTGTGAACTTATTTATGTTTTATATCTATGTAATATGGGTGTGAAATGGTAACCTCTTACCATTATGGCTGCACGCATCTCCATCATGAAAGCTTCTTGTGAATTTCTAACAGGCGGATCATTAACCTATAATATGCATAATACTGTCAGGATATGACATTAGTTCATTCTGGCGCACAGAGAAATGAAACCTCTGGTTATAGGAAATAATGTGAATATGTGATAAATAATACAGCAAGTCAAAAATCAAGGCACTTTAGGCAACAACAAGCAGATCACAAGCTAAACTGTAACAAGAGAACAACCGAATTGCTACATAAATGAAAACCATTCTTTATTTACACAAGATGACATTCACATAAAGGAGAGAACATCAGAATGCTACAAAGAGATCTTTTAGCCGAATCTCCAGTTATCTAACACTGACGGTCATGAAAATTAGAATTATACATTGCCATATATTTCAGCCATATAATACTATTAATAAAGATTATTAAGTACAACTATGATGCATAAATATCCACAATTAGGTTGTTATTAGAATTAGGACCCACTATAGCCTATACTGATTAAGGTGTGAGTACATCATCATATTCTTTTTTTAACTAGAATACTGGGTAAAAGCAATCAAAGAAAGAAACACAGTAGAGGGGTTCGTTTTTATGTACTTACTGTCCAGTAAGAAAAAGAACACCCTTTCGAGCATTAGCAGGGATATCTCCCTGCAATCCTTGTATGATCTCAGTCATTGCTCTAACAATCTTATAATCTTCACTGTAGCTTTCATAACATCGACCCCATCTTGGATCTGTACAAACCTTTTCATGAAATTAATATTAATAACTCACACCAGCTATCTTGGCCAGCGGTAATATTTCTTAATTTAAATTACTTACTGCAATACAAGGTGCAAAAACATAAGGAATGTCTGTGGCTCTAACTTCAACAGCAGTTGCAGCTCCAATCTTCTTGACTAGAATAGGGTCCCTGCTCACCAGAAAATTAATGACGTATAATTTTATCAGTATTGTAGAGTTGACTACAGCAGACAGTTGCAATTACTGACTGAAACCAGACTTGCACAGTCTGCAAATTCCATGAGTTTGGTTTCTACAAACAAAGTCTGGTTAGTAGAAGAAGAGTCGCAGGATCATAATCAATGTGTAAAAGAGAGTGCAAAATAGATAATTTTAAGAATCTAAAATTGTAAGGTTACCCCATATAGAGAGTACAAAGAATACAGACTAGAACATGCAGTGCCCATTAAGGATAGCCGATATGCTATATTTGAAAGATTTTTGGGTACATGTAGAAAGATTGCTAGCACAGCCACAACAAAGACCTAAAAAAAACAAGTATAAATAAGTCTTAACAAATATTCTTCAATCAAAAGGATCACCAATTTTCTCCTCATTCAACTCATTTGTACATAGTCACAAACATGTTATGACAAAAGATGGATCTCATTATACCCAATCTACGTTTCCAGCATCCCTGATTAGGGCGACCATAATGTGCAATGGCTCTCTTATACGAGGCTACTTGATAATAAAGTTGAAGTTGATGGTATGAAATTAATCCAGAACTTAAGCTTTAAGGATTTTAAAAAGAAGTTAACTTTCCCAATTCAAATAATTAAAACAAAAGCATGTCTGTCACCAGGTCATTCAAACATTTTTGTCTACACACTTATGTACATTCATATATATATGCATTAAACAGTTTTCCATACCCAAGCATTGATCAAAAATTATATGGTTTGCTGATCCCAGTGTAAAGAAGTTGGAGTAGATGTTGCAGCTGAAGATGTCCCTGATGTTCTAGTAGTGGAGCCTACAGAACAAAATTAGGACTGAATAGAAACAACACCAAGGGAGGTGAACTTAAACAGAGATGCAGGCTATTATAAATACAAGGTACAAATAGCCAATTATGAAGGATAGAGATGTCATCATTTTTTACCTGTTGAAACTTAGTTGTCGGACTTCCACGTCCAGATTTTGATGGGAGCAATGGTTTTTACCATTGGTAAAGCATTAGGACAACCTTCATTGTACAGGAAAGATCTCCATAATTGTTCTCCAGTTGTGCTATAGTATGAAAATCAAAGGAGAATCTCAAATGAGTCGCAGATTTAAAAGCATACATATATGTTACCTATACAATAAACTAACTACTACATTCAGATATAACATGAAATAGAAAAAGAGTGATGCTAGTATGCTAGTATGATGATATACAGATATAGTATGCTAGTATGATGATTGCATTATCACATCATGTAGCTGTTATATTGTCTATATTCATGCTTTAGTATGTCAGTCTTGATTCAACACCAGATGATATAAACATACACATACGAGAAGGGAATATGTTGTTTTTCATGTTTGTGGAAGCCTGGTCATTAAACTGCATTCTTCACTCCATTTCTTATTTTAGAAACAAATACAACTCAACATGTTGAATATGGAAGCTTTAGTGTTTAAAAGAAGATCTACAGGAACCTGCAACCACAATAGTGCAATATAGAATAGTATGAGAAAACTATATAGCCAGAATCCCAAGTATGAAGGAGAGACATGTCAAACTAATTAGTAGTTGTAACAAATAACTAAATGTTGTTCACTTATTCAGGACACAAAAATGAAGACATGTAAAATAGACAAATATTAATTGCTATGAATCAAACGCGCGGTTCAACCAACAATAATATATCGCTCACTCAAACATCTGTTGTAACAAATATTATCTGTTGATATTTAAAATATGATAAGTTCTGAGAAACTGGAAGAAGCAAAAATGTGCCACTATTAGCTAAATGCAAGGAATAATTCCTCTGATAAATAAGAGGATGTGTTAATGCATGGATTTGCTTATTTTTTTAAAAAGGTGAATACCTAAACTAACCCCTAGTAAATGACATATCTCAGTGGAATCAGTGTTGGTAGTGAAATAGACTGAAAGCACTAAATAAATGTGTATTTTGGCTCACTTTTCTGTAATCCATTTGTAATATTATAAGATATAAAAATTAAATTAAATTTCCAAATACTTCTAATAACTAGTACTTGTGTCTGTCACCAATAATATTGGTCTCACAACCTCCATTGTCGATCTTGCCTCTTCCAAGCTCTGCAACCCCTTCCTTAGTCTTCAATCTAATTGTAGTTGAACCTAACTTCAACAGTAGTCAAGCCCCACATAAAAAAAATCACTTGCAAAAGGATTTCTACCAATCCAGCAACTAAATCAAGCGAATAACAATCAACATACAAATAGCAAAGGTGCAGATATTATTACCTTGATTGCCTCAATAGCATATTCAACCTGAAACAATCGGCCTTCGGGAGAGAAGGTATTCACACCTCTGTCGTACTCGGTCCTGAAACAATCGGCCTTACCGGTGAATAAAGTTAGGTAAGACTTGAGGGAGATGCAACTGTATTGAATTTGTATGAGGAGAAAAAGCTCACTTCACAGTGAATAGATGTTTTGTTTATATGTATGAGGAGAAAAAACTCAGATCGATAGATCTCATGAGAAACATACCTTCCATGGGGTAGTACGGCATCTCTCATAAGCATCTTCGAAGGAATCCCTTGTTCTTTCGTAAGCATCGCCGATCTTCGAAGGAATCCCTTCTTCTCTCCCTAACTCTTACTCTCTCTAAAACACAGAGGAAGAAACAAACCCTAGGCTTGATTTAGTTGTGCGTTTTTATCTCCGTGTTTTAATTTTAATTTTTAGCTCCGTGTTTTTACATATAGACAACGTTTTAAAAAAAACGTTATCTAGTTAAAATCAAAAAATACTCCTTTAAATAGACAACGTTTTTGCATATGTATCTACAACATTTTTTTAAAAAACGTTATAAAAAAAATACCACAACGTTTTTATAAAAAACGTTATCTTTTAAGCGTTGTCTATTTACTATTTTGTGGTAGTGTATACTGTTGAAGGCTAAGAATAATTTGTTCTACATTATCTTATTCATAATATTTCTTACTAAGCTAGTTAAGCTCACCCTTTCTTTCACTATTCTCTTTAGGAAATGAGAATACAGCTGGGACGAGAAGGGGAACGGATTGACGGTCCAGATGGTTGTTTTAGTAGTCCTCACTATTCTATAAAATAGTGTGACAATAATTGTAATGAGGATTCCATTGAGAGTGGATATTGTCTAGAAGGCAATATTCTTATTTAAACTCTCAGGTATGTGTTGTCGTATTTTACACGCAGTTGTATAATTAAGTTGTATTTGAATTTTGTACCATGTATTTGGCGACTCGAGATGGGTGATGTATACCTATTTTGGGGGCGTCACATAACTCCTTAAGGAGAGGATTTATTTCTATCTATTTATGTTTTCAGTTATTATGGGTAGATAGATATATGTTGTTTGTTTAGTGAACACCAAATCATGTGGGAATAGAAGTACCCGGATTTGGGGGTGTCATACCTCTAATTAATAGAATATAATATTCTATAATGTCGCTTAATTAACCAATACTTAATCCAGGTTAATTAATTTAAACCTTTATTCAAGTCATTTTTTGCTAACCAAATGAACACTTAGTCACTATTCATGAACTTATAAAAGTTATTAGTATGCATGGCTTGCAATCACATTTCATAAACTGACTCAGAGTTTTCTACAGACCGGCGCAGCTGCGCTGGTCACAGGCTTGGAAATGACGCAGCTGCGCCATACCAAAATCAGAGGCAGACAAGTTCTGCATTAACAAAACTGAAACCTACACGTCTAAATACTATAATCATCCTCCTTAAGTGTTAACTCGTCTAACATCAATGCCCTCTTTGATTCCACATCATTGGTTACTATATTCCTCAATAATTTAAGGATCACACTTCGGGTTTAAAAACTCTATTTCCCTGATTAGTTTAACCAACTATACATATCATTTACGGTTTCATACCACCAATAACACAAAACTCAACTATAAACACATACATACATTCCTTTCATCTTCGTTTCTTGTCGTGTATTGAATTACGTAATAATTCTCTAACCACCTTAAAGGTATATCGATTTCCTTCTCTCGTCAGTAACATACACGCATACAAGTCTAAACCTAGAGCACATCGAGTCTTTAATAGTATTTAATATAGTACACTGAGTGGTTTCACACAAACAACCAACAAATTAGTTTCTGTCTCGTCTACACTATTTTCACAGTGAGTTAGATCGATTACTAATTCGTATATACCTCCTATCTCTGAAGGAATTGTTTACCCCAGCTCCTATACATCCAGCATTAAAGAGTATGGTTGCACTACCTTAGACTTGATACTTACCCGTACAAATACTCAAGAAATTTGTGATTATCAAAGATGTTTAATGTCACCAACTAACTATGATAAAATAATTCTATAAATTATTTAATGTCGATAGATAAATCTTATCCATCTTCTTTACAAATTCATCTCTACAATTTATAACAAATATATAATAATAATATATATTTATTAAACACAACATTACATATTACATAGCTCATATTACCCTATGTAACACAATATCACATACCTCATAAGACACATATATATACTCGTTCGAACCCATCTCATTCTTTAAGAATTTTATTTACTGAATTCTTATTTTAATATTTTCTAAAAATTCGGGTTCTTACATACTCTCCACCTTATAAGGATTCCATCCTCGGAATCACTGAAACCTCCTCTACTCGGTACTATTTCGAATATTACATATTCTGTTGAATAATTTTATTCATTCTCTTTTTGGAAGTTTTATTATAACTTGCTAACTTGCATTCCACCACATTCCTCTTTCTAAGTAACATTCTACTCACTACATTCGTCATACGGAAGAATAAGAGTCTTCCACGATTTTTTATGAATCGGGAAGTAGTATGAATAACTCAGATTCCAATTTATGCTGAGGGGTCACACAAGACCGTGAACTAGTGCTTCAACGCAATTATCCACACTACAAACCATAGTGTTTATCAATCACAAAGACTTAAAACACCATCCACACGTACACTAGGTGGCCACCCTATTGTACCACTACGTTGGGCCGCAACGTAGTGTTTTGTAACGACTACATACGTTACGCACAGAACCATTGTCCCCGAAAATATGTCCCCTTATAGGGTTGTTCACCTCAGCTTTTCAACAACTAAATCCGCACCAGAGCAATTTGGTTCGGCACAAATATTCAAGGATGTTTGAATTTCACAATTATTTTTCGACAGTCGTCTAGTTGAATCAAATAGCTTAGACTTTTATCAACAATTCGGACATCAATCAAAATAATTTGGCCAACTTAATTGATCTTCTTCATAAATTAAAAGAAAACCAAAAATTCTTTTATGACATCATGATACCATACTAGATCAGTAGTACGTTGAGGATTCCGCCATTATGTGATTTTGTCATACTACATCATACCAAAATTGGCTGACGATCTTTCAGTCACAACCAACACTAGGTTCAACTGCATTGATGACTTCATCGTTTACCATACATCATATCAAATGATGCACATGGTTAGAAATATATTTTGAAAATTTTCAAATCATTTTTGTCTTAGTCGAAACAATTAGCATAGGCATAGGAATAAAGGTATTGTTTTTAAACATCATTGGTTCAATCACAAGATCCAATGTTTTTCAAGAAAATAGAAGTGCAAACATCAGCACGAAGTCAATAAATTTTGAAAATCTATTAGAGCTAGAAGATCTAGAAAATCCATGTTTCTCCATCAACTTCAATCTTTACTCCATTGATTCATTCTATCAATCTCTAACACCATCAATGCTTACTATACCAAAATCTCTTAATTCATAACATATATATACTCGATATAATTCATCAAAATTACCACACCTTGGAAGTCTAGGAACTTGCTACAATCATATGAGTTTAAGAACTTATCCTAGTCAGACCATATGCATTCGTTCTCTTAAGGTCACTACTACAAAATAGTAAATATACAATACTTAAACCACAACGTTTTTATAAAAAACGTTGTCACATTTTTTTTCACAACGTTTTTTAATAAAACGTTGTAGATACATATGAAAAAACGTTATCTATTTAAAAGAGCATTTTTTTGATTCTAACTAGATAACATTTTTAAAAAAAACGTTATCTTATGCAAAAAACACGGAGCAATGGATAAAACCACGGAAGCCAAAATTTGAAATTAAAACGCAACCATACTTTCTTCTCTCTCCTATCTCTGTACGTCAGATCTGAAATTCCTCACTCCTCGGCCTCTTGCCTCACGACTGTGGCCTCTCTTCCCCGTCACCGTCCCTCGAACTAGTTCAATCGTCCCTTAACTGGTCCAATCGTCCCCCGAAGGAGACAAACCAGTCCCAAGATTTCTATGAAGAAGAAGAACCAGTCACCAAAGAGTCGAGAATACGTGACGAAAAAGAGAAAATGGAGAACCTACTCCGTCGACTCACGTCAGAGAGAGTTCCGCTACGAGTCCACGACGTTTTAATTAAGGGAAACACCAAGACGAAGGACGAACTCATCGAAGCCCTAAAAACTGATCGATGCGAGTCCTCTCCTAGGTATGTTTTAATTAATTTTTGATGAATAAATTTTCAAGTTCTGAGTTTTTATTGTGTTTTATAGCTGAGTATTGATGTTTGCAGTAGGAATTTTTTTTTACAAACCTCTTTTAAGTGGTTAGGTATGGGATTTTCATTTTCTGCAGTGAGACTAATGGTTTGAGTATGTTTTGTTATTTTGCTATTAAATTGATGGTTTTGCGATTTGGGCTTGAGAAATTGGGGTAATTTATTTGTGAGTTTTTTTATTTGTTTTATTTAGCTCAAGACTGGAATGAAGATGACTGAAAAGATATTGGCTAGGGCTTCTGAGAAACCCCAATTGAGCCCCGGTGAAAATGTTTGGGTTAATGTTGATATCTTGATGACTCATGACGTTTACGGGCCCGGTTCTATAGGAATTTTCAGGAGAGAGTTTGGCCAGAATGCCAAGGTATAAGGACTTCTATTGCTCTATAATTTGGAGCACGCATTTAATTTATTTATTTTTTATTTCATTAATTATACAATTCATAATAACCAAAGTTATTTCCTTATGAAGGGGAGTTTTATCCAAGAATGGATTTCTGTTGCAGGAGTGCTGCACAAATACTTGCATTTGCTGGCCTCAAGTACAGTACTCCAACTCTTTCATGGGCTATAGTAAACTTGATCAATTGTTTACATTTCTGCTTGCAATCATTTGCAGGTAAGGATGACCCACACAAAAAGGATTGTTAATTATTTAAATTGCTTAGCAATTCGATGATTATAATAGTATTGCTATATGCCATTCTGATAGTGTATTTGGTTTAGATTTCCATTGTATATGTTACTTGGTGTTTGCGTCACTACCTTGCATTAACATAATAAAATGGTTTATTATATTTTTGTCTATTGATTAGGAAATTGAACCATAGTGTTAATAGCATTGACAAATGTAAGGGTGATCATTTAATTTATGTAATACATCATACATATAACTTACTATGAGTTTTGGTGTGAATAACTCATTAGGAATTTCTAGTTGTCATGCTTCTTTGCGCCTGAAAATACTACCTAAACTCATATATAGAAGTTTCTATATATGTTAGCTATGGTTTGTATCTTTTTTCTCTTCTCAAGTTTTGGAGTGTCAATATGTGACATCTGCAACAGTGGTTTAATGAGTTTAAATTGTTGTTTGACTGAAAATCTGCAGCATCATCATTACAACTTTAAGGTCATCATTGGGTTTTGTTTTGTAGAGGGGCAGAGGACGAAATAGCTCGTTTGTATGCGGAGTTTGTGGAGTATATTTAGGTCATCAGTGGTGTATATTTGGGTTAGATTTTAATCTTTTCCAAATCCCATAATATGATTAACGATCGGATATATTTTCCGTGTACGTGGTTACTTTATTGTAATTTTCAAAGTTATTGAAAATTATGGTATTGTTTCAATTTTTGAAGTTAATTTTGAACATAATAATCCACGACTCTTGTGCACTGAACATTGCATTCATCTTTTTCCGTTCACCTTTTGAAGGATTCTAAAAATGGAGAAGACCTGTGATGCTTCAACAACTATTTGACAAAAATTGGTCCCATATTCTCTTCAAGCCTATGGTTGTGGTAAGCACGAATATTTCTCCTGACCCCCATTTCCCTGTGAGGAAAAGAGATATGCATATGTTGCCAAATCTATATATTCTGCAGTGCATGGGCTGGGCATCATAAATGTAAATTTTGGCCATCCCTTAGAAAGTAGTATGCATATCTACCTTTTGTATCTTTTGATATATTTGCTATAAAGATTGAGCATATTTTGCCTTTGGTAATTGGCATGATATGTCTGTCATTTTAATTAAATGATGGTGATAGATTTTATCATATGTAATTGGGGAGAAAGCACAACCTACAGGAAGATAGGTAGATTCCTGATAGATATCGCATTAGTTATCAGCATCCCTGGTGACAAAAGTCTTCAAGTTCTTGTGGGTTTCTCTTCTCTGTAAAAAGTTGTTTTTTATCCCACTTTCAGAGACACTTAATTCTTTACTTCCTACTTTTACGTGGAATCTGTCCTGTTTTCTTTAGTTCTATCAAACTCATTCAACCTTCCCCTTGAAATTGTCCATAGATATAATTTCCCTTCTGATTTCTAGACTTTCTCCTCTTGTATTTGTTATCTACCACTTGTAAGACATTTCTAGTCCTTCACCTCTCGTATTTGATTTCTCTACTGATTCTTTGTTTAGGCAATTGGTGGATAGCCAACAAGAGTCACGGATCTGAAAGCCAAGAAGGTTGTCCAGGCGCAGACACTTTGGTTTGAAGTTCTGAAGTCCCAGATAGAAACTGGGACCCCTTATATGTTGTTCAAGGTGATTTTAAATGCAACTATCTAACAATTATGGTCTACTATTAATTTTTTGTATTATGATTTAGTCCCTCTCTTATCCTCATATTTTATTTCCTTCCAGGATACCTGCAATAGAAAGAGCAACCAACAAAATCTGGGAACCATCAAGTCTTCTAACTTGTGTACTGAGATTATTGAGTATACAAGTCCAATAGAAACTGTTGTACTATTAAATGTTTAACTTGTATTTTTACTAATTCATGTTATTTCATAATCAATGCTTGAGACATTTGAAACTATAAACGAATGGTATTATTGAGATGTATTTTGAATGGTTGATACATTTTGGTTTTAAATTTAAATGAGAATTTAGACCTTTTAGCTATATATCATGGCATTTAAGGGGGAACTGGTAATATAGGTGAACCATAACTTTTTTTTTCTTTATCTACAATATTTTAAAAATGTTGTATAAATTAGTTAAAAACGTTGTCTGATATATTAAACTACAACGTTTTTATCCAGAAAACGTTGTGGAATCATACCTTCGACAACGTTTTTAAGTATCCGCTAATTTATGGAAAATAAATCTACAACATTTTTTTCTTAAAAATGTTGTGTAATGTGCTTAACTACAACGTTTTAAAAACGTTGTGTAAGGGTGTCAAATAGATAACACCCTTAACCACGACATTTTTCTGACCGAAACCATAACGTTTTTTTCGCGTTATCTATTTACTATTTTGGAGTAGTGGGTTCAAAAACATTTCATATGATTACGAATCCCGAACTTACCATAAGTATGAGTTTTAAGAACTCGCGCCTAATCTTAATATTTTCAAACTTACTCTTAATAGTCTTTATCTATCAAATATGATATGAGAAAAGAATCACCTCCTCACCATAAGCATATCGATAGTGCGACACCGACATTCCATTGATTATCAGTGTGAGGAACCAAGCGTGAGCACTAAGCCTCCGCCCACACAAAGGTTTGTACAACTCAGCTCCCACATGAGTCCTCAACTGAAATCTAACTTAACTCTGTCTCACTCTTAACTTGTTCTTTGCTCAATACGAATTCTTCGTATCTCATCACATAAAACTCCTCATGAGTTTATATCGTACCATTTCATAGTACAATCTCTTATAGCATCAAGCTATACAAACTTAGTCATTACAGACTACTTATCACTTCATAGCTCAATCCGACCACGTCGTGATCATCACTTTACCTTAGGGTTCTTTCCCTATTATCAACAAAACTCCACTTGAGTTCATTCTCATTATCTTTGTCATATTATAGACACCATCTTAACATTTTTATTACAGGAGTTAGGAAACTCCTGAATTCTCATTCTCCTAGATACTTCAAGATTCTTCTTTGAATCTTCACTTATATATTTTAATCTTTAGCTTTCTCTCTCTCAGGTTATAGCCTAAGGTACACTTACCTAAAGTTTATAACCTACAACTTTGATACCAACTTGTGATGTCCCCAAATCCGTGTTCCTTCAGAACCACGAATCCGGTGCATCACAATACTACTAGCGTTCAACTATTTATATTTTTCATTCATAACTTAATGAATAAACTTTACTTATTACAATTTAGAATATAAATTCGTTCCATTACCAGGATCTGCACAATGACCCCAAACTTTTATAAGTTTCACAACTTGGTCATTTACTATTCCTGTTTTATATCACATTCGATGTTATAAACATATGCAAAATAATTTAAACTTTTTCAATCTCCTTCGAAAAATAATCTATTATTGATAACTTAACATGAATCAATTACAAATTCCTGAATCAAATTATTCTATGATTCACTTCATTCTATTTTCGTATAAACCTTTACATCTCGATTCGAATTTCTCTATGTATCACGTAGTACAACTTAGCATGTATTACACGTCGTAAACTACTATCAAATACATTTCCTAGAACATAAACATGGTTCAAGAGCATATACTTAAATAAATAAATCAATCTCCTTTGATATTACTGATCTTTATCAATCAAGTAGCACGCAACTTTACCATGTATCCTTAACCTGCAAAAGTGGTTATTTGCAAGGGTGAGCTCGACATCCCAGCAATTCTAACAGTTTTCATGCAGCACATAGCATATAATAGCATATTCAGTTCATGCATTCATAATCAATTAATATTTACTATGCATGTTATTTCTCATATAACAGGCATATAAGTTTACTTCACAAGCATATCATCAAAGATCAACTTTCACATTTTATACATATCTCATATGCATTTCATATATATACATCAACATTCTCATAGCATAATATAGCTCAACTAACAGTTATAGAATTTATATATCAAATAGGAACTGAAAGACTTGCCTGATTTGTAGTTTATCAACTACTACTTAACTGCTTAAAGCTTATCTGCACTTCGTGTATTCCTACACAGTTATATAATCATGGATTCATATCCATTAGTCATAAATTCATACAGTCTCAATGTAATAATAATGTTACATTGTTCTCTAACTAGGTTCGTAAAACCTACATTTCATTTTCTCATCACATACTCTGAATAGCTAGGTCCGTATAGGTATACCTTAACCATTTGGACATGACATCAACATTCGTATATATCTATCACACACTTGACTTGCTACGTGATTGACATATTTAAAACTCGTATAAGTAAGTTCAAACGTACACATAAACGTCTAACTTAGTCGTAATTTCATACAACATCATCTATACTATATATTCATTGCACAATTCAGTTTGTAAGACATTACAAATCCAAACAACATATCATTGCTTAATATCTTGAAAGTATTCCTTTGGACTTAACTTTTGAAAATCATAATTAACATTCATCTCTATCACATAGCATGCTCCTTAACACATTTCATAGCGTATTGGTCATATTTTACAAGTTAAAGTAATCATATAAGCATGCTTCAAACATCATATCAAACACAGAATCTATTCTAGACTGCAGCATGGGGCAGCTGCGGCCTGTCCAGGCTTAGGGACGGCGCAGCTGCGCTGTCCCCTGGCCAAACCAAGGTTGAGCTTTTGCATTCCTGGTTTAGTCCAAACTTCAACACACGTACACACTTATACTTAACGTGCATACACGCTAGAGGTCTTTACATACTTGTATGACCACTTCAAGTTCAACCTTATATGTTAGGTACTTTAGTTTAGGATTTTCACGAAATCAAAACCAAATAGGTTTATGAAATCACTAGGTGTACTAATTTTCCTTATGTTCTCATGAAGAGGTCACATAATCTGTACTACACATTCTCATACATATTCATATCTTTTACTCATAGCTAGCATCGTTTAACACTTTAAAATATGCTTTAACCTCATGCTTGATTTACTTCCATTATGTTTAACATATAAGACTTATGTTTAGAGACATAATAAAATATATCATGGCATCTCAAGCCTTTAAAATCTACATACACATATGTAATGCAACCTAAGTTCAAAAATATGCTCGAGGTTGCCTTTGAAATCATCTTACATGAATGATGCAATATAGCACATATAAATCAACTTTGAAACTCTTACCATAAGTAACTAAGTCATGTTAACATCTTTTGAAGTTCAGAAACTATATCTTATAGCATTCATGTCCATTAGCTTTTTATACTAAGTCTTTCTTGAAAATATCTCTAACACGAGCTCTAATAAGTTTGATCATAACAAGACACTATAAACCTCATATCATGCTCATTTACATCTGAAATCCATCATGTATATAGACTACTATGATCAGAACTCATAGAACATGTATATATTACCTCTATATTTGTTTTCAAAACTTTAAGTTTTCATTATAAATCTCTTACTAAATCTTGTTGATCACTTCATATTACACAAGAAATCTTTATATCTCATGTTATTCCCCTTTTAAGATATATATTTAGGTCATAACACCAATTCCACAACACACAGCACAAACAAAATCAGCAACTGATTCTGAGGTACGGCGGAGCTGCGCCATGCCAGAATCAGTAGCAGTAACAGACTCTGTTTTGCAGAGTGTTACCCAACTTCATTTCCCTTGATTCAAACATGTTCCAGACCATTGTTAAAGTGTTCATACATGTAAGTAAACTTCTTAAACACATTGTAACATGCTAATTCATCATGCTTGACATAAAAATTCAAGAAATTTCAAGAACTAAATAAAACACATTTCAAGAACATAATTAGAAATTATACCTTCTTGAGCTTGAATTGGACCTCCTACACTATGAGTATACTTCTATAATAGCTTAACAACTTCTAATCTACACTTAGAATTACTAGACAAGTTTCAAGCAACACAGAAACTGAAATCAAACTTGTATTTATAGAAAGAACATGGACTAGGCATTGTCACAACTTGGAGCCCATAGTGTGATGGAAAGATACATAGGTTAACGATGAGTGATTTAACAACTCCATACCAACCACTTAGCTGGCAATGATCACCTAGGATTTAGCTTTTTGGAGAATGCATGATTTAGTTTTTAGCTATTATTCATTGTACTTGGTGACACTCATTTTGGGACAAGAGAGAAAAATCTCAGCAATCTTGCAAAACATAGGTTACACACTTATATATAAACCCTATTTTTAGGTTATATTGTATACATATATCATCCATACATGGGTTATAACATAATGTCACATTATGATTTAAATAATTAATATTTCAAGGTAGTAGGTGTGATATGGAAATTTAACATACATATAATTCATGTACATTTTATCACACCGGTATATTTTATTAAAATAATAGTTTACAATATGTTCATGGTATATTATTTTAACATATGCCCACATACATATCGTCACATGAACATTTCATGATGTATTCATATCATATAGCCCATGTACATTAAATACACGCATTAAAACAATGCAGTTAGGCATTATTGTCCAAGTAGTTCCATAATTATTTCTACTACTCACATAACCACATTATAACCTTATTTAATATTAATGTTTATTCAAATATTTAATCTCCTACCCGATTTCTAGAATACACAGATATTTAATTATTTTTGTATTATCACTAAATATGATTTATGTGACACCCCCAAATTCAGGTTACCTGACCCCCGAGTTTGGTGCTCACGATCCACAAAATAAATAACATTTAACTACCCATTTAAATATGAATAGGGATACATAACTCATTAACATAAGTTGTTAATACATAAGTCCCAGGTCCACTAACCTTAATATTACAGAAATACCCCTTTAGATATACAAAAAGGGTTTATAATACAATATAACATAATAATATTGTTCATCATAACTAATTTATAACTATGCATTTTCCCTTCTTCTTAGCAGCACCTTCTGCAACTTCGTCCCTAGTTGAAAAGTTTTATTTATAGCAAGGGTGAGCAACTAGTTTTCCCCGCAAGTTAAAATATACAATAAATGTATACGAATCAATAAGAACAGACTATCTATTTTGATAGAATGAAACCAAAGTTCGGTGAACTTTAAAATAGCTGAACAAATCGTTATTCAATAACAAGTCTTCTCGTATTCTAGGCAACGCAATAATCTGATAATGAAAGAGTACAACGCTTTCAAAGTTTCTACGATATTCTATTGAATAATCAAGAATTAATTCTACGCAATAGCAAAGTGGAATGTTTTCCAGATTTATGCTGAGTGATCACACTAGATCTAGAACTTCTCTTCTCGAGTAACTATCAAAGATTGGACTTTGATATACCCAGGTGTATCAGATAACCATAAAGATTAAATCATACCCCTCTGCAAGTACTTAGAGCAGGCCAACTCCTTATACCCTATATTATGCATAATGCTTAACAGCGCGCAATGGTCAAATATACGACATAAAATGTTCCCTTTATATAAAAGGTTGTCCTTCTCACTCTCAGAATTAAGATTTTGATTTAACAACGAAATACTGCGATTTCAAATTCTATCTACTTATCGATATAGCCAAAACAATTGGCATCGATCTATCAATAACAATTGATTTCTCTTCTTGTATTTATCAAGTTCTAACAATTGTTCGTCTAGCCAGAATAATTAGCTAAGACATTTCTCAATATAATTTGACAATAAACATGAATTATCTGTACTGTCAATATTAGTTTCTACAGATATAAATATCCAACAACAGTAATTCTACGAATATATATTTTTCCGAATCAGTAATTCAATTTAAATTTTAATCATGCACTAATTGCGAATAATCAACAATAAATTCCCTGGACATGGTATAATTATCAATAATTAACCATTAAAATAATTGAATGAATATAACTTAAGGTTGAGTTAGGAAACTTACCTTTCGCGTTGATTACAGCTACACAATATAATTAACTGCATTCCTAAGACCTATAATCAACAATGTCGGTCTCACAATTAGCATAATCATTTATAACACGTAACATTGTATTCTACAGTCAAACTTCTCCTAGGCACATTACCACATAGCCACATTAGTGTTTATAACCAATATAAACTCTTATCCAGTCTAACTATTTCGGTCTGGTTAGACCTCGGTCCATTCTTGGTGTTCTGGTCACTCTATCCGACAATTAACACCTTGATTGTCAATTAAACTTGGTCTCTAAGCTTCAATATTATTTTAGATAAGTCAAATATCGTTTATAATATTTTTCGGAAGCTTTTAATAATTTATAAACAATTATTATAATTTATAATAATTTTTTAAACACTTAAATCATTTTTAAATGATTTAATTATCAAATAATATTATTATCATTAATATTTAATATTATAAAAATATTAATGTTATATTTGTCAAAATATTAAAGTTATTGTTAATAACTTAAAATATTTTTAAATCATCAATATTCTACTTAAATGATTTTTAAAGTAATTAAAATTATTTTTAAATCATCACCGTTAATATTTAAAAATTAATATAATTATTATCAAAATATTAAAAGTCATTAATTATAATTTAAAATATTTTTAAAACATTTTTTCTCATTTTTAAATAATTTTTAAATCAATAAAATTATTTTTAATTCATTTATTGAATATAATAATTAAATAAATCTAATATCATTAATATTAATTTATTAATGAGAATTCTCCAAAAATATTAAAAATTATATTTTATAATTTAAAATATTTTCTAACACTTTATTCTTATTTAAAATGATTTTTAAATCATTAAAATCATTTTTAACTTATTTATTTAATTTAGTAATTAAATAAATCTAATGTCATTAATATTAAATTATTAATGAAAATTCTCTAAAAATATTAAAAGTTACATTTTATAACTCAAAATATTTTCAAATACATTATTCTTATTTTAAATGATTTTTCACAATATTAAATCATTTTTCTCTAATTTATTTAACGCACTAATTAAATAAATCAAATATCATTAATATCCAAATAATTAAAAATATTAATGAAAAATGTCCCAAATAATTAAAAGTTATTTTTCAGAATTTAAAATGATTTTTAAAACCATTTTTAATAGTTTTAATAATTTATTTTCTATTCTTAATTAATTATCGGAATATTCAGAAAATAAAATAATTCAAAACCGTCACTATAGGCCATTAGCGACACAAAGCGTCGATGTTGGTGTTCTTGAGCTCAAGAACATTGACAGCCGACAGAGCAAGGGTCAATGTTTGACCGTTCATAAAGTTTAATCTAGTGTGTTTCTGGGATATTTTGTGCACGGATCTTATAGTATACATGTAATACTACAATTGTGAATCGTCAACAGAGCTATAACATAACTATCTAGCAAGATCTGGCCATTCAAACTATCTGTCAGACAGCACCTGGGTTTTCTGGGTTGCAGATCATAGCTACCATTTTTCATTTCAATTATTTGTATGCTCCGGTAATCAAATAAGTATGTTCTTGGTCTAATCAGGTAGTCCTTATGACAAAAAACAACGACATAACATGATCACAATCAAACTATAACACAATCACCGGATCTACTCTGGTCCAACCTTGTCAGACAACTTGTGCCACCAGTTTTTGGAAATTCCAGAAACTTCATCCGTGATCAAATGGTCTACTTTGACCACTTATTACACTTAATATATTGACGTCTTGTAAGATCTAAAACCATGGATCGATAGTCCACATATCAGACTATAATCTAGATACGAACACATAATCAACACAACATAAAGCCTGTCAGATCCTGGCCTTGCAAAACGTTGTCAGACATTGTTCCTCACATTTTCTGGGTTACCTAGAAAACTTCGGTCATGCCCGGTCAACGGGTTTTGACCGATTATATCTTCGAATTCAGACATCTAATGACTCTGATTTCTGTTGGAGACCAAAGACCTCCTACCAAGCTACAAAACCAAAACTTAAAACAACAAAAATCTTAAACGAGCAAGGATCTGTGGCGACTAACATTGCTTGTCAGACCACAAAAATTGCTCAAGAACAGTTTTTGAAAACTTCATTTTTTAAGCCATTTAATGTTATGGATCTATGGTATATCACCATAGATCATCCTAAAACACCCTCTAGTAAACATCTAAACACATAAACACAAAATTTGACTTAGCATACAAGATTAAAAGGGCTTAGGGCTTTATACCTTTCTCTTTGAAGATGCTTGGATCTTGGCTCTACAATATGTTATTGGTTGATCAAGGGAAGTATTTGGGACTGATCTACAAAAGAAATTTGGAGGTCTTGGTGAGAGAAAGAGTATGTGAGAGCTTGGTAGGCCAAATGAGCAATATAATGGAATTTCTCTCTCTTAGATCTTATATATACAATGATATGTTGCTATGTTCTGATCTTGCTGTCACATAGGGGCTGGTTGCTGATAATTTAAGTCACATTGGTCAAGTGGGTTGGTCACCAACTCTTATTTTGTTAAAATTTACAAGTAATCTAATAAAAATCCCACATAGGGCATTTTAGTCATTGATAAATATTTTTAATGGCAAACATGGAATTTGTACAAACCCTTAGGGTTTAGGGTTTGGGTTTGGGTTTAGGGTTTAGAGCCTTTAGGGTATTGGGTTTAAATCCTTTAGGTTTGTAATTTAATTTCCAAAATTTTCAAATTTCGGTTTTCAAAATAGAAAATTAATATTCCAAAATTATAATTAGGACTCAATAATTATATTAATATTTCTTAATCATAAAATTCAATCTTGCTAATTAGGATTAATATTCCTAATTAAAATTGCTTAATTTAGCAATTAGGGTCAAAATGATCATTAGGGTTTATAACCCACGAATTAGGCTGTTAATAAGAAAAATAATTTTTCTAAATTACAATTAGGGTTTGTAAAATAGAAATTAATATAACTAAAATATAATTAGGGTTTTCTAATCATATTTAAGTTTAATACATACATTAGGCTTGCCAATTAGGATTAGGGTTTCCTAATTTAGGGTTTAGGATTCCCGAATTTAAAATTACGGTTTCCCGGCTTTCGATTAGGGTTTTTAACTGTACCATTGGTTTTCTAAATCTGAGATTATGGTTTTTAATCATTTATTAGGGTTTATAAATCTTAAACCTTATCCGATCAATAAATTTATTCGGTACAAACACAAACTCATTAAAATAATTATTTTAATTATATTTTCTATCGAATCCCTATCCAGAAAATAGGGTTAGGATTTCTAAAGCTGTTAAGCACAACTCTACTCTAATTTTATTAGTCAATACACAAATTGACTTTCTCGAGACTCGTATCACATATACTTGTCACAAAATTGATAATTAATATTAATATTAAAAAAATAATTTATTAGCAAATTTTGGATTATTCAAAATCTCGGGCTATCACATTCACCCCTCCTTAAAAGGATTCCGCCCTCGGAATCACCGCTTTTTTATTCTCTATAATATTTTAAAGTGGTATCATCAATTCATTTTTATCAACCCAATATTAATTTGTGTCTCAAATTCTAACATGTGACTTGAATCTATAAAAGAAAATAGTTCACAGAAATATCTGACTCATAATACTCCAGTATTAAAAATTCTAAACGAAATCATTACCTGCTGCCACCTCTTGAGTAGCCACAGTGTCCTGCGCCGTCATGTTGAATGTACGGGCTGTTGGTCTTCCTGGCTGTGTAGGTCCTCGAATTGCCAAGGTTCCACCACCGGGTCCCTTGCTGACACTTTCCTTCTCCGTATTTCTCTTTGGACAGTTTCGAACCAGATGATCAGCTGATCCACAGGCATAACAACCTTGTATCTTCTTCGGACTGGGACAATTGGGTGACATGTGCCCCTCTTGCCCACAATTATAGCAAACGCCTTTCTTCTTTAGACAAATGCCTGGATGATTCTTCCCACAGCTCGCACAAGGCTCTCCTCCTTTCTTATTCCCTTCAGTCTTATTACCCGACTGGGTATTCTTATTCCATTTCCTTTTGTTAGGGTTACTTCCACCACTGCTTCCACCATTATTTGTCTTCTTCTTCTTTTCCTGATGAAATCGAGACGCAGCTTCGCTCCCTCCTTCAGCAATTAATGCTTTTTTCCATCAAGGCCGCAAACGTGTTGATCTGCAATACCGTTACCTTGTTGAATATTCACGGCTTCAATCCGTTCTCAAATCTTCTCGCCTTCCTCGCTTCTGTGTCCACCTGATGAGGTGAAAATCTTGCCAACTCATTAAATTTGGCAGCATATTCTGAAACAGACATATTCTCCTGCTTTAGTTCTAGAAACTTAACTTCCATTCTAGATTGCATACTCGGCGAGAAGTAGTTCTCAAAGAATAACTCCTTGAATCTTGTCCACAACACCATTTCTGTACCAGCTCTCGCTTGGTTCGTCACCCACCAGCAATTAGCTTCTCCCTTCATCAGATAAGTTGTAAAAGCTGTCTTTTGCTCTTCCGCCACTCGCGCAATGACGGATGCTTTCTCCATCTCATTCATCCAAGTTTGGGCTTCAATAGGATCTGTGGTCCCTTTGAACTCAGGCGGTCCTACCGCTTTAAAATCCTTGAAATTAGCCAATCTATCAGCTGGCTGATTTCTCACTCTTCCTCTTGTTGCTGGAGCTCTATTCTCCATAGCTTGGGCTAACATATCCGCAAAGTTTTGCATCGGGTCAGCTTGACCTCCTTCATTATTCACCGATTGCTCTTCCCGTTGGTTTCGATTCTGTCGTCTAGGCGGCATGATCTGATTTAAATAAAAATCTTATATTAATTCTCTTTCTCTACACAAATTCTTAACACAATAAGAATTCAACACATAATTCTCATGTAATTGCATATTTATTCAAATAGCACATAGTACATATAGTACTTAACATATTTACTATCCCTTTTTAAATCATAACAGGATTAACGACATAACTTTACACAAAAAGTTGTAATTCTCCATTTATACATAGTTATTACCAGTTCGTCAAACTTACCACACTTATGAGTTCAGGAACTTGCCACAATTATATTAGTGTATGAATTTATCCTAGTCAGACCTTTAGCGTCCATTCGCTGAGGGGTTCAAAACATTTCATATAATTATGAGTCATTAACTTACCATAAGTATGAGTTTTAAGAACAAACAAATTAATCTTAATCTTATATTCCTATAAAAAATAAAGATTTCATTCATGCAAACATATATATATTTACATATGCTTAACATCGTTCTCGATATTACTACACTTAATATCATAAACTTCTACCCAAAAGATACTATTACATATATCTAAGTTATCTACCGACCACTCCCTTCACTAGTCTTCTAGTTGATGGGACACTTGCTGAATCCGTGACCCGTCTGCCCACATGAAAAACACTTCCTCAAATTTGTCTTAGGGCAATGCAGAGAAATATGTCCTTCCTGCTTGCAGTTAAAGCACACGTTCTTCCACATCATGTATTCTCCCGCGTGAGTCTTCCCACACTTGCTACATGCTTGCTTCTTCTTCCGGCTTGATTTTTCAGATTTAGGGCTGTCTTTTTCCCTCTTTCTCTTCTTTTTGTCCTTCTTGCTGGTTCCTTCAGATGATCCACCACCTTCAGCCTTCATTCTGTCCATATTCTCCTTGAGCTCATTCCGTTCTTCAGTCATTTCGCGTAATGCTTGCTCCGTCTTCCATAACTCCTTTAGAAGAACCACTTTACTTCGGAGTTCCTGGACTTCTGCAGATAGCTGATCTTGTTCTCCAACTTTGATCTTATTCTTTAAATCCACCTTAGCTGGCTCAGACTCTGCCTCCTCATCTCCACTCAGATACATCTCAGGATAATCGTCATGATCGCTCCCAAGATTAACCATTGGTTCATCTTCTCCCACCTTCTCCACTGATTTACTTTACACTGGCACCTCGGCTTCTGGCACAGGTGCAACAGCCTCTAGCATCTCCGCACTCTTTTCACCTTCTCCAAACATCCTACAATCAATTTAAATAACTTGATTAGTACTTCACCAGTACCAAAATTCTCACACTATGTGTCCACTTATCTCACTATTGATGCACTTCAGCAATCCATCACTTAGAACTCTAAATGAGTTTTCTCTATCACAAATATGGTTATAATCCTAGGGTTTTACCCCACCCCACTTAAAGTTTATAACCTACAGCTCTTCTACTAGCTGGTGACACCTTGGTCACTACAGCTTTGATACCAACCTGTGACACCCCCAAATCCGGGTTACCTGACCCCCGAGTTTGGTGCTCACGATCCACAAAATAAATAACATTTAACTACCCATTTAAATATGAATAGGGATACATAACTCATTAACATAAGTTGTTAATACATAAGTCCCAGGTCCACTAACCTTAAACATTACAGAAATACCCCTTTAGATATACAAAAAGGGTTTACAATACAATATAACATAATAATATTGTTCATCATAACTAATTTATAATTATGCCTTTTCCCTTGTTCTTCTTAGCAGCACCTTCTGCAACTTCGTTCCTAGCTGAAAAGTTTTATTTATAGCAAGGGTGAGCAACTAGTTTACCCCGCAAGTTAAAATATACAATAAATATATACGAATCAATAAGAACATACTATCTATTTTGATAGAATAAAACCAAAGTTCGGTGAACTTTGAAATAGCTGAACAAATCGTTATTCAATAACAAGTCTTCTCGTATTCTAGGCAACCCAATAATCTGATAATGAAAGAGTACAACGCTTTCAAAGTTTCTACGATATTCTATTGAATAATCAAGAATTAATTCTACGCAATAGCAAAGTGGAATGTTTTCCAGATTTATGCTGAGTGATCACACTAGATCTAAAACTTCTCTTCTCGAGTAACTATCAAAGATTGGACTTTGATATACCCAGGTGTATCAGATAACCATAAAGATTAAATCATACCCCTCTGCAAGTACTTAGAGCCAGCTAACTCCTTGTACCCTATATTATGCATAATACTTAACAGCGCGCAATGGTCGAATATACGACATAAAATATTCCCTTTATATAAAAGGTTGTCCTTCTCAGTCTCAGAATCAAGATTTTGATTTAACAACGAAATACTGTGATTTCAAATTCTATTTACTTATCGATATAGCTGAAACAATTGGCATCGATCTATCAATAACAATTGATTTCTCTTCTCGTATTTATCAAGTTCTAACAATTGTTCGTCTAGCCAGAATAATTAGCTAAGACATTTCTCAATATAATTTGACAATAAACAGGAATTATCTGTACTGTCAATATTAGTTTCTACATATATAAATATCCAACAACAGTAATTCTACGAATATATATTTTTCTGAATCAGTAATTCAATTTGAATTTTAATCATGCACTAATTGCGAATAATCAACAATAAATTTCCTGGACATGGTATAATTATCAATAATTAACCATTAAAATAATTGAATGAATATAACTCAAGGTTGAGTTAGGAAACTTGCCTTTAGCGTTGATTACAGCTACACAATATAATTAACTGCGTTCGTAAGACCTATAATCAACAATGTCGGTCTCACAATTAGCATAATCATTTATAACACGTAACATTGTATTCTACAGTCAAACTTCTCCTAGGCACATTACCACAAAGCCACATTAGTGTTTATAACCTATATAAACACTTATTCAGTCTAACTATTTCGGTCTGGTTAGACCTCGGTCCATTCTTGGTGTTCTAGTCACCCTATCTGACAATTAACACCTTGATTGTCAATTAATATTGGTCTCTAAGCTTCAATATTATTTTATATAAGTCAAATATCGTTTATAATATTTTTCGGAAGCTTTTAATAATTTATAAACAATTATTATAATTTATAATAATTTTTCAAACACTTAAATCATTTTTAAATGATTAAATTATCAAATAATCTTATTATCATTAATATTTAATAATATAAAAATATTAATGTTATATTTGTCAAAATATTAAAGTTATTGTTAATAACTTAAAATATTTTTAAATCATCAATATTCTACTTCAATGGTTTTTAAAGTAATTAAAATTATTTTTAAATCATCACCATTAATATTTAAATATTAATTTAATTATTATCAAAATATTAAAAGTCATTAATTATAACTTAAAATATTTTTAAAATATTTTTTCTCATTTTTAAATAATTTTTAAATCAATAAAATCATTTTTAATTCATTTATTTAATATAATAATTAAATAAATCTAATATCATTAATATTAATTTATTAATGAGAAATCTCCAAAAATATTAAAAATTATATTTTATAATTTAAAATATTTTCTAACACTTTATTCTTATTTAAAATAATTTTTAAATTATTAAAATCATTTTTAACTTATGTATTTAATTTAGTAATTAAATAAATCTAATGTCATTAATATTAACTTATTAATGAAAATTCTCTAAAAATATTAAAAGTTACATTTTATAACTCAAAATATTTTCAAATAAATTATTCATATTTATAATGATTTTTCACAATATTAAATCCTTTTTCTGTAATTTATTTAACACACTAATTAAATAAATTAAATATCATTAATATCCAAATAATTAAAAATATTAATGAAAAATGTCCCAAATAATTAAAAATTATTTTTTAGAATTTAAAATAATTTTTAAACCCATTTTTAATAATTTTAATAATTTATTTTCTATTTTTAATTAATTATCGGAATATTCAGAAAATAAAATAATTCAAAACCGTTGCTATAGGCCTTTAGCGACACAAAGCGTCGCTGTTGGTGTTCTTGAGCTCAAGAACACTGACAGCCGACAGAGCAAGGGTCAATGTTTGACCGTTCACAAAGTTTAATCTAGTGTGTTTCTGGGATATTTTGTGCACGGATCTTATAGTATACATGTAATACTACAATTGTGAATCATCAACAGAGCTATAACATAACTATCTAGCAAGATCTGGCCATTCAAATTACCCGTCAGACAGCACCTGGGTTTTCTGGGTAACCCAGAAACCCAGACAATTCATAGCTACCATTTTCCATTTCAATTATTCGTATGCTCCGGTAATCAAATAAGTATGTTCTTGGTCTAATCAGGTAGTCCTTCTGACAAAGAACAACGACATAACATGATCACAGTCAAACTATAACACAATCACCGGATCTACTCTGGTCAAACCTTGTCAGACAACTTGTGCCAACAGTTTCTGGAAAATCCAGAAACTTCATCCGTGATCAAATGGTCTACACTTAAAATATTGACGTCTTGTAAGATCTAAAACCATGGATCGATAGTCCACATATCACACTATAATCTAGATACGAACACAGAATCAACACAATATAAAACCTGTCAGATTTGGGCCTTGCAAAACGTTGTCAGACACTGTTCCTCACACTTTCTGGGTTACCCAGAAAACTTCGGTCGTGCCCGGTCAACGGGTTTTGACCGATTATATCTTCGAATCTAGACATCTAATGACTCTGATTTCTTTTGCAGACCAAAGACCTCCTACCAAGCTACAAAACCAAAACTTAAAACAACAAAAATCTAAAACGAGCAAGGATCTGTGGCGACTAACATTGCTTGTCAGACCACAAAAATTGCTCAAGAACAGTTTTTGAAAACTTCATTTTTAAAGTCATTTAATGTTATGGAGCAAACATCTAAACACGTAAACACAAAAGTTGACTTAGCATACAAGATCAAAAGGGCTTAGGGCTTTATACCTTTCTCTTTGAAGATGCTTAGATCTTGGCTCTACAATATGTTATTGGTTGATCAAGGGAAGTATTTGGGACTGATCTACTAAAGAAATTCGGAGGTCTTGGTCCGAGAGAGAGTATGTGAGAGCTTGGTTGGCCAAATGAGCAATTTAATGGAATTTTTCTCTCTTAGATCTTATATATACAATGATATGTTGCTATGTTCTGATCTTGCTGTCACATTGGGGCTGGTTGCTGATAATTTAAGTCACATTGGTCACCAACTCTTATTTTGATAAAATTTACAAGTAATCTAATAAAAATCCCATAAAGGGCATTTTAGTCATTGATAAATATTTTTAATGGCAAACATGGAATTTGTACAAATTCTTAGGGTTTAGGGTTTGGGTTTGGGTTTGGGTTTGGGTTTAGGGTTTGGACCCTTTAGGGTATAGGATTTAAACCCCTTAGGTTTGTAATTTAATTTCCAAAATTTTCGAATTTCGGTTTTCAAAATAGAAAATTAATATTCCAGAATTATAATTAGGACTCAATAATTATATTAATATTTCCTAATCATAAAATTCAATCTTGCTAATTAGGATTAATATTCCTAATTAAAATTGCTTAATTTAGCAATTAGGGTCAAAATGATCATTAGGGTTTATAACCCACGAATTAGGCTTTTAATAAGAAAAATAATTTTTCTAAATTACAATTAGGGTTTGTAAAATAGAAATTAATATAACTAAAATATAATTAGGGTTTTCTAATCATATTTAAGTTTAATACATACATTAGGCTTGCTAATTAGGATTAGGGTTTTCTAATTTAGGGTTTAGGATCCCGAATTTAAAATTAGGGTTTCTCGACTTTCGATTAGGGTTTTTAACCGTACCATTGGTTTTCTAAATCTGAAATTATGGTTTTTAATCCCTTATTAGGGTTTATAAATGTTAAACCTTATCCGATCAATCATTGATCAATAAATTTATTCGGTACAAACACAAACTCATTAAAATAATTATTTTAATTATATATTTTATCGAATCCCTATCCAGAAATTAGGGTTAAGATTTCTAAAGCTGTTAAGCACAACTCTACTTTAATTTTATTAGTTAATACACAAATTGACTTTCTCGAGACTCGTATCACATATACTTGTCGCAAAATTGATAATTAACATTAATATTAAAAAAAATAATTTATTCGCAAATTTTGGATTATTCAAAATCTCGGGTTATCACAATTTCACTGTACTACTTGGTGCCATATATCATTAGTCCCAATTAAATGTCACACTTTACGTATTCTTAAGTCGTATGTATTGTATATTACTACTACTCACATTTCCATATTACACATAGTAATATTATTTGATGATTCTACCCACATTAATATTTTAGTTCGGCTAAATATCATTTAGTTGGGTACTTTCAACCCACACAATAATTAATTAATATTAATCATTTTTTTCAATAATTATTATGCATTCCCGTAATTAATAGAATATAATATTCTATAATATCACTTAATTAACCAATACTTAATCCGGGTTAATTAATTTAAACCTTTATTCAAGTCAGGTTTTGCTAACCAAATGAACACTTAGTCACTATTCATGACCTTATAAGGACTATTAGTATGCATGGCTTGCAATCACATTTCATAAACTAACTTAGAGTTTTCTACAGGCTGGCGCAGCTGCGCTGGTCACAGACTTGGAAATGGCGCAACTGCGCCATACCAAAATCAGAGGCAGACAAGTTTTGCATCAGCAGAACTGAAACCTACGCATCTAAATACTATACACATCCTCCTTAAGTGTTAACTCGTCTAACATCAATGCTCTCTTTGATTCCAAATAATTGGTTACTATATTCCTTAATAATTTAAGGATCACACTTTGGGTTTTTAAACTCTATTTCCCTGATTAGTTTAACCAACTATACATATCCTTTATGGTTTCATACCATCAATAACACAAAACTCGAATGTAACACATACATACATTCCTTTCATCTTCGCTTCTTCCCGTGTATTGAATTACGTAATAATTCTCTAACCACCTTAAAGGTATATCGATTTCCTTCTCTCGTCAACAACATAAACGCATACAAGTCTAAACCTAGCGCACATCGAGTCTTTAACAGTATTCAATATAGTACACTGAGTGGTTTCCCACAAACAACCAACAAATTAGTTTTCGTCTCGTTTACACTATTTTCACAGTGAGTTAGATCGGTTACAAATTCGTATATACCTCCGCTCTCTGAAGGAATTGTTTAGCCCAACTCCTATACATCCACCATTAAAGAGTACGGTTGCACTACCTTAGACTTGATACTTACCCGTACTAATACTCAAGAAATTGGTGATTATCAAAGATATTTAATGTCACCAACTAACTATGATAAAATAATTCTATAAATTATTTATTGTCGATAGATAAATCTTATCCATCTTATTTACTAATTCATCTCTACAATTTATAACAAATATATAATAATAATATATATTTATTAAACACAACATTACATATTACATAGCTCACATTATCCTATGTAACACAATACCACATACCTCGTAACACACATATATATATACTCGTTCGAACCCATCTCATGCTTTAAAAATTTTATTTACTAAATTCTTATTTTAATATTTTCTAAAAATTCGGGTTCTTACATATACTCTTTCGAATCCTAACATAATATAGTTATGCATATAGGATATTCATTAGTTACATATACTCAAACATAATATGTAAGTTTAAACACCTACATAAACGTCTATCTTATTTGTATAATCTATACATACTACATCACATATCTTACATAATCATGACATACAATAAGTTTATAAGTCACCATGAAGTCAAATAACATCGCTTCTAATCATTGCTTTATAGTTCACAAACATCTTTTGGTCTTAACATTTGAAAGTTATAATCACTCATTAAACATTCGATTCTATCATTTAGCATGCTTCTTACCACATTCGATAGTATATTGGTCATATAATACAAGTTAAAGTAACCATATAAGCATGCCTTGAACCTCATACCACAAATAGAATGCGAAACTTACTATAGGATGGCGCAGTTGTGCCCTGTTTAGGCTTAGGGACGGTGCAGTTGTGATGTCCCCTAGCTAGACTAGGGTTTAGCCTTGCATTTCCTATTCATGTACCCTTCTCTAGCATACCTAATCACTTACACTTAACATGCATACATGCTAGATGACTTAACAAAAGCATATGACCATCCTACGTTCACTTTTACATATCTTAGTTTATGATTCCTATGGAATTAAAGTACAATACGGTCATGTAATCATAGTGCTTTATCACTTTGGTCATATGTCCACATAAAAGGGATCACATAATCTGTACTACGCATGCTCATAAGTGTTCACACTATTTGTTCACAGTTAACATCGTTTATTACTTCACAACATGCTTAAACTCATGCTTGGTTTACTTCAATTATATTTAATGTAATGACCCGGAAATTCGGGTTGTCCAAAATTTAAGTTTAAAGAATTAGTTATTAATAAAATAAATTTTTATTAATAATATTATGTGCTATGTGTTTATTAGTCGTTCTAAAACCTAAGATGATTATAAGTCTGGAGTATTCCGGCTACGAGCTAGATTGAACGAATAAGAATTTTCAAGACGAAAATAAAAAAATTTCGGGAACAAAAATATTTCTGGGAAAAAAGACGAAATAGGCACTATTTATCCGTTTTTGCTTGGAGATTTATTTTGAATTTTAGAAAAACGTGTAATGATAGAATTTTGAGACGTGATGGAATATTCAATAATATTTCAGTTATGGCAAAAACGAAGTTTTCGCCTGCGGACTTAAAACCTAAGGGTTGGGAAAAGTGAGTTCCGAGAATTTAATGATTTCGTATAATAATTAGGGTTATTATGCGTGAGAAATACGAGTATGATATTAGTTATTATACGAGTATAGTACAAAGATTATTACGACGTATAATACGAATATCGTACGAATTATATACGAAGAGAATACTAGAATGAGATGCGTAGAATATGATTTAGTTAAATGGCTAAGTAAGGGATAAGTTAAGTAATAACTAAGTAAACTTAATAGCTAAGCAAAGTGCTTATGCTTAATGGCTAATTAAAGTGCTTATAAGTGATAAGTAAGTAAACTTAAGGGCTAAGCAAACTTAAGGGCTAAGTAAGCTTAAGGGCTAAGAAGACTTAATGGCTAAGTTAATGTGGAGGCCAAGTTAACTTAGGGCTTAGGCCTTGAATAGTAAGGAGGTTAAGGGGGGCAAAATAACCAAATTGCCCTAGCTTTGGATTTTCTATAAATAGGAAGCCATATGTTCATTTGATGGGATTTTGAAAATGCTACATCTTAGAGAGAGAGAGAGAGAAAGAGCTCGGAGGAAGAGGGAAAAGGAAGAGCATGAGCATGAATGATCGGATCGAAAGTGATCATGAAATAGAAAAGCTTATGAATCACCGGCTTTATCTAGAAGAAGAAAAATAAAGAAGAGAGGTAACCTAAAACCTAGTCAAATTTAATTTCTCTTTAAGTCCTATATGTTAATAACAAAGCTTAATGAGAATAAGGTGTAAAAGAAGTTAGAAGATTAGTTTGTAAATTTCTTAAGGAAGTATAAGATTCGTAATGAATTAGAACGATCCGTGTGGATTATATGAATAAGTAGGTGGAATAAGTAAGGCATGGTGTTCTATAACATCAAATTCCAAGAAAAAGTGAAACCGTAATCCGAAATATCGATTAAAAATGAAGAACAAACAAAGAACACGCGAAGAACGTTGTTGATGGACAAATTTAAAACAATCGTAGGATAATTATTGTTGATGGACACGTTTAAAACCATCGTGTATAAGTTAGTTGCTTATTGTTTGGTTAGGAACGGTAGAAACGTTCATGAAGAACGGATTAAAACTTAGCTATAACGAAGTTATGGTGAAAATTTTGCTAAAGACGAACGAGAATTAAAAAGTTAGTAAATGAACCCGATCGTGTAGGGTTTCATAAGAAAGTAAGAGAATATAGAAAATATGAGTCGTGGACTCAAGAACGAATGAGTTTCGAGTTCGGATGACCGAATTACGGAGGAATAAACGAAGAGCGTTAAAAACTTAAAAATGAACAAAATGTGAAGATCAAGCCAATCGAATGGCACGTTAACTAGTTTAGAACAAAGTTCTATCAAAGGGGTATTGAAGTACGTAAGATAAGGAAGAGAATAACTTTGGAATGACCTCGTTCCGAGTTATAACGAAGAAGTTATGAGATCAGGAAGTAAGCGTCTCAAATTGGATTTAACACTTAGAGAAATTTTCAAGGGTTAAGGCTTGGCGCCGTGGCGCCAGCCATGCCTTGTTATGTGGCGCTGTAGCGCCAGACCGGGGAGCCGGGTACTGCTAACTTGCGTCGTCACGTGAGAGTTAAAGGAGATAGTGGCACCGCAGCGCCAGTGGAGAGAAAAAGCCAGAGATGAGCTTTCAACTACTCAGCTCTTGGGGGAAATGTAAGGGACGATAAAGAACATAATGTCCAATTAATGTAACACTTAATCAAGTGAATTAAACCTGTAGTAAAGGTTGAACGGAAAGATTAAACAACATTAAAAGACAAAGATTTTAGGTACGGGTTACGGAACCAATATCCGGGGACCGTAGTCGCGATGAACGAACGTGAGGGATTGCTGTGATTGTGATTCCATAGACGTTGAGTGATGAAGGTAAGGAATAACATTTCGATGTTATGGTTATGGTAATGAGGGATAAGTGTAAAGCATATAGACGCTGTGAACGTAACGTTGTTGCGATGAACGACCGGTCTTAGCATACGATGAACTGTATGGCTTCGACATTAAGGAATAATAATTAGTGGTATTAAGAAAGTCATAGCGAACGTTAGGAAGATTAATGGCAGCCGATCGTGATTCAGATGGAGAATGATAGAATAAAATGTAAGCGTTGAACACTTTAACCGGCGTGAAGGTTGAGTGTATGCAAATACTAAACGGATAGAACCTACACCCCATGTATGGTTTGACCGTATGATAATGAAGATCTATGATTAAACCATGAATGGTAAAGAACAAAATTAAAGACAATGACGTTAACAAAACGAAGCCGAGTTAATGATTAGCTTAAATGATCGCCTCTGAGTATACAAAAGACTATATGACTTGGACGATAAAGAATGAATCCTGAGGTATGCCATTTAGTTGCCAGAAAGCTGTAAGGAATAAGAAATTAACTTAACGAACATTAAGTTTAATAGTTCGGATAAGTTAAGATAAGATTAGGTTGTGGTACAATCGTATCCTTTGATGGTTGACATATGGGAGTTGGGCTAAACAAATCCTTCAGAGAACGAAGGTATATACAAAACTGGCAACCGATCTAACACACTGTGATGGCAGTGTAGATGAGACGGGAACTTGTTTGTTGGTTGTTTGTGGGAAACCACTCAGAGTACCATATAGACTACTAGCAGAGAAGCGATGTGTGTTGAGTCCTAGAGAACTTATAAGAAGAAGATAAGAATGCAAATCATCAAAGATGATGAACGTTTTGAGTAAGACATCTTTGTATGTCATGAAGCCGTAAACTGGTAAAGGAACTTAGTCGCGTAAACTTATATTGCAAGAACGCGAACCTTAAGAATTAAAGTTAAGTAAACCAATGTGTAAGTTCAATATATGACAAATTGGTGTTTATGTTTTCTCCTTATGTGTATATAAGAATTGGAATGAGCAGTTCAGCGTAAGCTGCAGCTGTGCGTAAGTGAACGAGGTTAGAAGAATTTAAGGATTTCGTAAAAATCAAGATGACGGTATCCAGATGAAGTGTCATTCAGAACGTGAATGAGCGAGTGGATCAAGTGAAGACTTGTAATATAGAAAGATGAAATTGAACTATAGACTAGTTTAACGAACTGTTATGTATCCTTGGTGGCGGATAAAAGTCACTCTTATAAGAGAAAATGAATAATGTAATTATCTTTATTTGTAATGAAAGAGGTTATAAGGTTTCCAGAACCTGAGATTCGGGAGTGTATGTTGTTATATTTCAGTATATAATGATGTATGTTTAGTAAGAAGTGGGACCGTGATGTACGGAATCTGGGTGTTAAGATAGATCGGATTTCAGGGCGTTACAAGTTGGTATCAAAGCTGATAGGTTATAAACCTTTGGTAGGAGTACCTAAGACTATAATCGTAGAGAGAAGGATAAGAAGATCATCGCGTGATCTTAGTGATTCGTAGTAACAGTTGAGTTGTTAAACGATGAATGATTTATAGCTAATGCTATGAATGAAGGGTACTATAAAGTAGTACAGGAAGAAGAACTCAGACTGAGGGTGAAGGATAGTATATGGATTAAAAAAATTCGTATTAAGTAAAGAGAGATTTAGAAGTTGTAAAATTTCAATTGAGGACTCATGTGATAGCTGAGTTGTATAAACCTTTGTTATGGGCAGAGGCTTGTGCTTGGTGTAACAACTACTTAGCTTATTACAGTGATAATCATTGGGATTGGTCGCGCTATCAATATGTATATGGCGAGAAGGTGAATCTTTTCTCATGTATATACTTGATAGGTAGAGAAAGATAAGGTAGGTGCGAGTTCTTGAAACTCATACTTATGGTAAGTTCGTGACTCATAATAATATGGTATGTTTTTGAACATCTCAGCGAATGGACGCCTATGGTCTGATTGGATAGTTTTTAAACTTATATTATTGTTGAAAGTTCTTGAACTCATAATGTGTGGTAAGTTGATGGACTGTACTAAGATATAGGAATGTTTAGACTGAAAATGAGTTGTTTTCAGTAGACTTAGCATTGAAGGTGCTAGAGAAGATTAAGTATTGTCGCAGTAAGACAATGAAGGAAGATGGAGAAATAGGATATTCCAAGTCATCTAGCTATGCTAGATTTCAAATTTTATTGAACTCGTGCTGATATGTACATTTTGAAAAGGAAAGGATTGGTTCAACTTTTAGAACCAACATATTTTAAAAAAAAGCTATTCTTGGTATGTCTATGCTAATTGCTTCGGCTAGACAGAAATTGATTTAAAATATCAAAATAAATTTTATATCATCCGTGCATTTGATGCAAAGATGGTAAAAGGATGGAGTTATTAATGTAATTGAACCTGGTGTTGGATGTGATCTTAGGATTAAGAACCCGTTATGGTATGATGTATAATGACGAAGTCACAAACTGACGAAGTCCCCAACGTACTATGAAAAGTACGGTATCATGACGTCATAAAACGTTTTGATGTATTGCGAAAAGAATTTAAAGAAGTAGTCGATGTCAATTAAGTTAACTAGACGAATGATTTAAGTTGATATCTAATTTATTGGTATGGTCTAAGCTACTTGATTCGGCTAGACAAATGGTATGTCATGCTACTTATTTTGGTGTGGAAACTATTGATTAAGTCTAAGGAGAACATGGAAGAGGTAGTTTACTTTCTTTGTGATTGTAAACTGGCCGTTAAAGAAGGGTTTATGGCGAAATGCTATTTAACCTAGTAAGAGTTCATGGTCGATTTGACCCCTCAGCAAAAGTATTAAATGTTTTAAAGGACTTTTTATATAATCTTATTTATTCCTTCTACTTCATAATTCTTGATAGGTTATGGGGGTTAGGAATGAGGGAAAGATAAGAACTCCGTTGAAGGGAAGTTGAGAAGTAGAGTAAGCTAAAATTTTGAGGACGAAATTTCTGTGAAGAAGGGGTGTATGTAAGGACTCGGGTAAGGGTTTGGTTTTAAGAAATTTTGAGAACGGAATTTTTATAAGGGGGAAGAGTATCGACCCATAAATTTGGGTTGTCCAGCATTTAAGTTTAAAGAATTAGTTATTAATAAAATGAATTTTTATTAATAATATTATGTGCTATGTGTTTATTAATCGTTCTAGAACCTAGGATGATTATAAGTCTGGAGTATTCTGGTTACGAGCTAGATTGAACGAATAAGAATTTTCAAGACGAAAATAAAAATTTTCCAAGAACAGAAATATTTTCGGGGAAAAAGACGAAATAGGCACTATTCATCTATTTTTGCTCGGAGATTTATTTTGAATTTCCGAAAAACGAGTAGTGAAAGATTTTTGAGACGTGATGGAATATTCAATAATATTTCATTTATGGCAATAACGAAGTTTTTGCCTGCGGACTTAAAACCTAAGGGTTAGAAAATGTGAGTTTCGAGAATTTAATGATTTCGTATAATTATTAGGGTTATTATGCATGAGATATACGAGTATGATACTAGTTATTATACGAGTATAGTATGAATATTATTACGACGTATAATACGAATATCGTACGAATTATATACGAAGATAATACCAGAATGAGATGCGTAGAATACAATTTAGTCTTAATGGCTAAGTAAGGGATAAGTTAAGTAATAGCTAAGTAAACTTAATAGCTAAGTAAAGTGCTTATGCTTAATAGCTAAGTAAAGTGCTTATAAGTGATGAGTAAGTAAACTTAAGGGCTAAGCAAACTTAAGGGCTAAGTAAACTTAAGGTCTAAGAAGACTTAATAGCTAAGTTAATGTGGAGGCCAAGTTAACTTAGGGCTTAAGCCTTGAATAGTATGGAGGTTAAGGGGGGTGAAATGACCAAATTGCCCTAGCTTTGAATTTTCTATAAATAGGAAGCCATAGGTTCATTAGATGGGATTTTGAAAATCCTACACCAAGTTTCTTCTATTATTTTCTTTATATTTTTATGTTTAAAAATATAACTTAATGACAATAAGAAGAAAAAGATAATGAGAATGATTTCATATGGTTAAAATCGTAAGAAAATGAAGAAATAAGAATTAGAAATTTATTTTATAAATTTCTTAAGGAAGTATAAGATTCGTGAGGATTTTGAGCGATCCAAATGAATTTTATGAATGAGTAGGTCAAATAAGTACTGAGTGGTGTTCTATAACATCAAATTCCAAGAAAAAGTAGAATCGTAATCCAAAATATCGATTAAAAATGAAGAACGCGAAGAACACGCGAAGAACACGAAGAACGTTGTTGATGGACAAATTGAAAACCATCGTAGGATAAATGTTGTTGATGGACAAATTGAAAATCATTGTGTATAAGTTAGTTGTTTATTGCTTGGTTAGGAACAGTAAAAATGTTCATGAAGAACGGATTAAAACGGAGCTATAACGAAGTTATGGCGAAATTTTCGTAAAAGACGAGTGAAAATCTAAAAGTTAGTAAATGAACCCGAATGTGTGGGGTTTCATTAAAATGTAAGAGAAAGTATAAAACGTGAGTCGTGGACTCAAGAACGAACGACTTCCGAGTTCGGATAACCGAATTACGGACGAACGAACGAAGAACGTTAAAAATGTTAAAATGAACGAAGAGCGAAGATTAAGCCAATTGAATGGCATGTTAACGGATTCAGAACAAAGTTCTGTCCGAGGGTAATCGAAGTACATAAGATAAGGAAGAAAATGGCTTTGGAATGACCTTGTTCCGAGCTATAACGATGAAGTTATGAGATCGTAAAGTACGTGTCTCAAACATGATGAAAGACTTAGAAAAATTTTCTAGGGTTTTGTCTCGGCGCCGTAGCGCCGGATAGGCTTCGAGAAGTGGCGCCGCAGTGCGAGCTCGGCCATAAACTTTTGAAGAATGGCGCCGTAGTGCGAGAGATAACAAAGGACTTGGCGCCGCAACACCAGACCGAGAAAAGAGGAGAGAGAAGTAGGTCGCGTCGCAGCGCGAGAGGAAAGGAAGAGCACGGTGCAAGTCAATGCCCAGAAATAAGATTTTTAGTTCTCAGATACTTGGGGATGTGCAAGAAAGAAGTATGAACATATAGTTCACGTAATGTAATACTTAAGTAAGTGTATTAAATGTTTAATGAAAGTTGAACAGAAAGATTAAACAAGATTAAAAGAAGGTGAAAGCGAATTACGGAACCGATATCTAGGGACCGTAGTCGCGATAAACGAACGTGAGGGATTGCTATGATTGTGATTCCTTAGATGTTGAGTGACGAGGGTAATGAATAACATTTCGATGTTATGTTATGATAATGAGAGATAAGTGTAAAGCGTATAGACGCTATGAACGCAACGTTGTTGCGATGAACGATTGGTCTTAGCATACAACGAACGGTATGGCTTCGACATTAAGAAAGAATAATGAACATGGGGTTCATGGGATTGATAACGATCGAAAGCAGTTAAAACATTGAATAAAGGTTGAATGAGAGATTAAGAGACGAGCAACGTGAACGTTAAATACGTAGATGATCTTTGTGAATTGTATTCGCGTTGGACGAACGTTCTAAGTATACCCTGGTTGTATGACATAGACGTTGATGAAGGTAGTAAGTAAGATACGAATGGTATCAAGAGAGCCGTAACGAACGGTAATAAGATTACTGAAAGCCGAATATAAGTCGGATGATAATGATAGAATGAAAACTAAGCGCTGAACACTTTAACCAGCGTAAGGGTTGAGTGTAAGCGAGTGTTAAACGGTCCGAACCTACACTCCGTGTATGGTTTAACCGTAATGTAATGAAGACTAAGTTTAGCTGTGAACGGTGAAGAAATTAAGTTAAAGATAATAATGTGTAACGTTAAGAAGCCGAGTTAATAAGTATAACTTGGACAACGTTCCGAGTTGAAGGAACCAGACGTTGTAAGGTATGAATAAGTTCATATAAAATGTTTAACGCTATGTTCTCATAGTATTGACATCGAATGATCGTTCCGAGTATACAAAAGATTGTATGACTTAGACGATAAAGAATGAATCCTGAGGTATGGCATTTAGTTGCCAGAAAGCCGTAAGGAATATGAATTTGACTTAACGAACATTATAGTTTAATAGTTCGGATAAGTTAGATGAATTTAAGTTGTGGTACAATCGTAACCTTTAATGGTTGTCATATGGACTACTAGCAAAGAAACGATGTGTGCTGAGTCCTAGTAGAGTTATAAGAAGAAGATAAGAATGTAAATCATCAAAGATGATAAATGTATGAATAAGACATCTCAATATGTCAAGAAAGCCATAATCTGGTAATGAAAGTTAGTCGCGTAAGCTTAAATTATAAGAACGCGAACCATAAGAAGTAAAATTAAGTAAACCAATGCGTTAGTCAAGTATATGACTAATTGGTGTACGTGTTATTTTCTTATGTGCTAAATAGGAATGGGAATGAACAGTTCAGCGTAAGCTGTAGCTGTGCGTAAGGCAAGTTTCCTAACTTCATTCATATTTTAAACGAATGATTGTTTCTTAAACTTCTCAGATGTTGAAGTTGAGAAGTTCTGTCTATGTGCGAATGTGCGATATTTGTACAAGGTGGTAGAATGTATGAGGCCTTGTGCCACAATGTGAGCACTTCAGTGTTTCTATGAAATGAACTGTTTTGTGATCGAACTGTTCAATACAAGTATGCTCGGTTTATTCATAAATCATTATTGTTAAGTCTGTGCTGATGATTCTAGCCAGACAGAATGTGTATGAAAAAGGTAGAAGAATAAAAGTATTTCAAAGTGAAAGTGAGTATGGTTTTAAGATGATACGAATCGAAATTATTCCTATTATTCAAGCTGCTTCATAACCTTTGTTCGGTTATTGAAGTTCTAAAGAAATGTTTAAATTCTGAACTTGTTTGTTCAATCTGTGATGACTTGCTGGGCAATTGAATGCTCACACTTCCTTTAAATGAAAAATATTTTCAGCGAACGATGTTAGAAAGAACTTAAGGATCCCACAAAGATCAAGCTAAGCGGTATCCAGATGAAGTGCCATTCAGAATGTGAATGAGTGAGAAGATCAAGTGAAGACTTGTAATGTAGAAAGCTGAGAATTAAACTATAGACTAGTTTAATGAACTGTATGTATCCTTGGTGGCAGATAAAAGTCACTCTTGTAAGATTAAAGGAATAATGTAATTATCATTATTTGTAATGAGTAAGGTTATAAGGTTTCGAGAACCTGGGAATTGAGAATGTATGTTGTTATATTTCAGTATACAATGATGTATGATTGGTAAGAAGTGGGACCGTGATGCACGGAGTCTGGGTCTGATGGTAGATCGGATTTCGGGGTGTTACAAGTTGGTATCAGAGCTGATAGGTTATAAATCTTAGGTAAGAGTACCTAAGACTATAATGGTAGAGAGAAGGATAAGAAGATCACTATGTGATTATAGTAAATAGTAGTAACAGATGAGCTGTTAAACGATGAATGATTTATAGCTAATGCTATGAATGAATGGTACTACGAATTAGTACGGGAAGAAGAACTCAGATTGAGTTGTAAAGGATAGTATGCGAATTAAAGAAAATTCGTATTAAGTAAAGAAAAGGTAGAAGTTGTAAAATTTCAATTGAGGACTCATGTGATGGCGGAGTTGTATGAACCTTTGTTATGGGCAGAGGTTTGTACTTTAGTGTACCAACTGCTCAGTTTATTACAGTGATAATCATTGGAATTGGTCGCGCTATTAAGATGTATATGACGAGAAGGTGGATCTTTTCTCATGTATATACTTGATAGGTAGAGAACGATAAGGTAGGTGCGAGTTCTTAAACTCATACTTATGGTAAGTTCGTGACTCATAATAATATGGTATGTGTTTGAATGTTTCAGTGAATGAACGCCAAAGGTCTGTCTGGATGTTCTTAAACTCATATTGTTGTGGAAACTTCCTGAACCCATAATGTGTGGTAAGTTTGATGGACTGTACTAAGTTATAGAAAGGTGTAGACTGAAAACGAAGTATTTTCAGTAGACTTAGCATTGAAGGTGCTAGAGAAGATTAAGTATTGTCGCAGTAAGACAATGAATGGTGATGGAGAATAAGATATTCCAAATCCTCTAGCTATGCTAGATTTCGAAATTTATTCAAATCGTGCTGAAATGTACGAGTTTTGGAAAAGGAAAGAGTGGGTTCGACTTTTGGAACCAATGGATTTTTAAAAGAGCTATGCTTTATATGTCTATGCTAATTGCTTCGGCTAGACAAAAATTGATTTAAAATATCAAAATGAATTTTATATCATCAGTGCATTTGATGCAACGATGGTAAAAGGATGGAGTTATTAATGCAAATAAACCTGGTGTGGAAATTGATCAGATGATCAACAACCTGCTACGGTATGATGTATAATGACGAAGTCATAAACTGATGAAGTTCTCAACGTACTGTAAAAAGTGTGGTATCATGACGTCATGAAACGTTTTGAAAAGAATTTAAAGAAGTAGTCGATGTCAAGTGAGTTGACTAGACGAATGTCTCAAGAGATATCCAAAAAAAAAAAATTGGTACTAAGTCTGAGGTGAACATACCCTGAAATGGGGTTATACGTTAGGCTGATCACCTACGTATGGAAGAGGTAGTTTACCTTCTTTGTGATTGTAAACTTACCGTGTAAGAAAGGTTACGACGTTATGCTGTTTAACCTAGTAAGAGTTCATGGTCAATTTGACCCCTCAGCAAAAGTATGAAATGTTTTAAATTCGAAATTTTTGACCCCTCAGCAAGAGTTCATGGTCAATTTGACCCCTCAACAAAATTTTTTCGGGGAAAAAGTCGAAATATGCACTTTTCACCCGTTTGTGCTCGGAGATATATTTTGAAATTCTGAGAAGTTATAGATTACGTTTAATTCTGAGACGTGATGGAATATTCAATAATATTTCAGTTTTGGCAAAAACGAAGTTTTTGCCTGCGGACTCAAAACCTAAGGTTTAGGGAAAGTGAGTTCCGAGAATGTTATGATCGCGTATAATAATTAGGGTTATTATGCGTGAGAAATATGAGTATGATAAGAGTTATTATACGAATATAGAAAGAAGAATAGTACGACATATAATACGAACATCGTACATGTAACATTCCATATTTTTTTTAAATGTAAGTTATAAATATTTATTGATTTATATAAATATTTATTGGATATGTTATTGTTGAATAAATAATTGTTCAATTTGAGTGATGTGGTTTATTTAATTATTTGTTGAATAAATAATTAAATATTAAATATTAAATATTTATTGGCAATATTAAATATTTATTGAATTATATGGCAATTTGAGTTGATGTGATTTAATTAATTATTTGTTGAGTAAATAAGTAAGGAGCTAAATAAATTAATTATTATGAGATTTTATAATAATGGAGTTTAATTTAATAAGCTAGAGAGCTTATAATGATTTTAAATAAATAATAATATTTAAATGAGAAATTGTAGTTTGAAATGTCAGTTGATTAAATGAAATTATAATTGTAAAAAGAATTATAATTGTTTATGTGTTAAAGTAATTTAATAGATTAGCGTTTAATTGATTTATTAATTTAATAAAGGTGTGACTAATAACCTTGCTATATAGGAGTTACCAAAATAAATTAAAAGAGTTTAATGTGGTTTTACCAAACATGTCTTATGACATAATAACTCTTTATCTAATTGAGTTTTACCAAACAAGGCATAAAGATTAATGAGTTATTTTATTTAGACATACCAAACAAGCCTTATGGCTTTGGATTTTTAAAACCTTTAACTGATGTCAGTTATATATCTTATATTTATAATATACAATTATTATAATTATAATTATATACGTTATATTTTAGTACGTATGTTAGAGAGAGAAAAGAGTTCAGAAGAAGGAAAATAGAGAAAGAAAGAACTCAGAGGAAGAAGAAGAAGAAAAGAAGAAAAGTGAGGGAATTCTAGAGAGAATTGAGAGATTATTAACAGGTTTTGGAGAAAAGCTTGACAATCAAAGAGTTAGGACCATCATCTTCTTCATAATCCAAGGTAGGCCATCTTCTTCTTTACAAAACTCTAAAAGTTTTTTTTTCCCAAAAAGTTTCTGTGAAAAATTTATGAAAATAAATTTTGGTTGTTTTGGTTATAAGTTTATATAATTAGCAATTGTAGATGTGTTTCATGAGTTATGCATGATTATATAGAGTTTAATTCATGTATGTATATATTTTATGAAGAAATTGTTTTACAGAGAATATTATGAATGAGAATGGGTTATTTTTAAATTGGAAATTAAGGTTTAATTAGTTGTTGTATTGATAAATTTATTATAAGAATTGCTAGAGTGTAAAATCATAATCATGATGCTTGGAAATTTCTGTTTTGATTGAATAACAAAATCACAGTATTGGTTTTCATGAAAAATATCAAAATATAGAGTTTTGCCAAAAATATTAAAATTGGGTGTTGAATATTTGATGTTTGTGCTAATTGATGAGTAGAAACATGTTAGAAGTCGTTAGTATACGATTATATGATGTCTGTATGCAATTTACATGATAATCGACTTATTAGATTCGAGCTTTTTGGCCAAATTGGTTTTTCTGGTACTGTTGCCGAGGCTGTCGCCGGATTCTGGAGTCTGGCGCCGCGGCGCGACTCCAGTAGTACTTTAGTGGCGCCTTAGCGCCATGTCCGCGCCCCAGCGCCGTGGCCCTCGCCCCAGCGCCGTGGCCCGCGCCCCAGCGCCACTGTTCCGCGCCCCGGCGCCGGAAAAGTGGCCTAGTTGGGCAGTTTTGGCCTCCTGTAGTAAAATGGCCATAACTTTTTCATACGAACTCCGATTTAGGTAATTCAAGATGAGTCGGAAATAGGACGAGTAGACCTACAACTTTCATTCTTTAAGTTTTTTTATTTGAGGTGCGTAACAGTAGTCAAAATGGTCATCTTTATGACTATTGTGTATTTGGAGCCAATCGGAGGGCGTCGGGATGCACGAATGCAAGTGCAACCCTTTGGGTATTAGTATAACTTAATGATAACATGTTGGACATGTATTAGGATGTTATACCAAGTTGTTAATGTACACGTGGTGTAATGGCATGATCATTTAGGTGGTTGTAATAAAGCTAAAATGTAATGTTCATGAAAGATGTGCTGTGTTTAAACTTAAACTTAGTTAGTAGCTATACTAAGAGTAATAAAGGAACTCATAAAGGTAATGTTAGTGTAACTAATGTGTATTATCAATGCATATGATATGTGTAGGACTTGGGGTGAATGTGAATAGTAATTGTTTAACCTACACGCGAGGCAAGTTCCCTAACCTTTTCTACTTTATTATTCAGCAAGGTTACTTTTCACTGTTATGTTATACTTATGCAAGTTCTCTAACTCCAAACTTCATTGTGCAAGTTTGAATTCGTTAAACACATTATCGCTTTAATTCCATTTCAATTGTACAAATTGCTAACTTTCCACTTTTCGTAGAGTTAGATTGTTTATTGTTGATTAAGCTCGTGTATCTATTGGTTTATGAGGATGCATGTTATGATTATTCCATGATTATGCTATTAAATTATTCCTAAAGCATGATGTTAGTTTATAATATCAATTCAACTATGATTATTCCATAGTATACAGTTATGTTGTTTGTAATCAACTAACCCTTAGTTGATTACCGTTAAATTCTAAATTACCCCATGATGTATCCAAACCAAACTCACTTTGGTACGGACTTGTATTCTAAATACTGAGAAGAACAACTCTTTTATAAGAGGTTACGCTTAGCGTTGAAATGATTGTGCACAATACATTGTACGAAGGGTTGATCCCCCTAAGTACGTGAAGTCCTTATAGTCCTATGACTGTTAAAGTTTAAGTTGAAAAATTACTTATAACTGTGGACATGATTCGTGGTCAATAGACCCTCAGTAATTGATTAAAGTTTTTAGAAAGTAATAGAATTTATTGTTCAGTTCTATTAAACCTAATGTTGGTACATGATGTAAAGTTAACTGATTTATTTATTATTATTTCAAGTGGGCCTTGTTTGCTCACTCTTGCCTGTAAAATTTCTTACAGCTAAAGTTGAAACTGGTGATGTACCTAGCACCAGTAAAGGGAAAGGAAAGATGAAACAATGCTGAAGACCTGTAATAGATTGAATAGTTTATTTTCAGACTTGTTTAAGGATTGTAATGAAGTTTATATTAATTTATTTTCCGCATGAATGAATGTTTGTAAAGGTTAGATAACCTGGGAGATTTTTATTTAAGTTTAATCCTGTATGGGCAGGTTTTATTTGTTCAATTTTATCAGTTGGGTAGTTAGTAATGAATGTTTTGATTACGTGAACACCAAATCTTGAGGAAATGAAGTACCAGGATTTTGGGAATGGATTGGTTGTTCAATTATGGAGCAGTAATTGACTGCCAAAAGAAGTGTGTAAACCTTATGACTCCGTCAAAGGTAGTATTTTATGGTAGCAAGTCGCCAAGACAAATGAAATGTCTGACGACTATGCAGGGCAAGAAGTTGTTGAGTCAAGGTTGTGTGGGCTATTTAGCTTACATTGTCGATACTCAGAAGAAAGGTGTGAAATTAGAAGAAATACCGGTAGTGAGAGAATTCGAAGACGTGTTTCCAGAAGATTTGCCAGGACTTCCGCCGGACAGAGAAATTGAATTCGTGATCGACTTAGTGCCGGGAACAGCACCGATATCAAAGGCTCCGTACAGAATGGCTCCGGTAGAAATGAAGGAACTGATGGTACAGTTGCAAGAACTGCTAGACAAGAAGTATATTCAACCAAGTGTATCGCCGTGGGGAGCGCTAGTTTTATTCGTGAAGAAGAAGGACGGGTCAATGCGTCTTTGCATTGATAAAAGGGAGTTAAACAAAGTCACTATTAAAAACAAATACCCGTTGCCAAGAATAGATGACTTGTTTGACCAGTTGAAGGGTGCTAAATACTTTTCGAAAATTGATTTGAGAAGTGGGTATCACCAGTTGAAAGTGAGGAAGGAGGATATACCACGAACGGCATTCAGAACTCGGTATGGACATTACGAGTTTCTGGTGATGTCTTTTGGTTTAACAAATGCCCCTGCCGCGTTCATGGATTTGATGAACAGGGTATTTAAACCATTTTTAGACAAGTTCGTAGTGATGTTTATCGACGACATTCTGGTGTATTCCAAAACTCAAGAAGAACACGTGGAACATTTACGTCTGACATTGGAGACACTAAGAAAGGAAAAGTTGTACGCGAAATTCACTAAGTGTGAAATTTGGCTCGACCGTGTACAATTTTTGGGTCATGTGATTGACAAAGATGGGATTTCAGTAGATCCATCGAAAGTGGAAGCTGTAATCAATTGGGAACAACCAAGAATACCTTCGGAGGTGAGGAGTTTCTTGGGGCTGGCCGGTTATTATAGAAGATTCATTCAAGATTTTTCTAAGATAGCCACTCCGTTAACAAATTTGACACGAAAAGCTGTGAAATTCGTTTTGACAGAAAAGTGTGAAGAGAGCTTCCAAGATTTGAAGAAAAAGCTAAGTATGGCACCTGTGTTAACCCTACCAGATAATACAGGAAATTTTGTGGTGTATAGTGATGCCTCACACAAAGGGTTGGGTTGTGTTCTTATGCAGAACGGCAAAGTTATTGCCTATGCATCAAGACAATTGAAAGATTATGAGAAAGGGTATCCGACTCATGATTTGGAATTGGCTGCAGTGATATTTGCTCTCAAGATATGGAGACACTATCTTTATGGAGAGAAATGTGAGATCTACACAGACCACAAAAGTCTGAAGTATATTTTCACTCAGAAAGATTTGAACCTGCGTCAGAGAAGGTGGATGGAACTGATAAAAGATTACGATTGTGAGATCTTTTATCATCCGGGCAAAGCGAATGTGGTTGCAGATGCTTTAAGTAGGAAAGGTCGGGAGAAATTAATGCTGCTAACAACTCAGGAGGAGCTCATTTCAGCAATGACAAAGTTAGAACTGGAAATCAAATTTCCATAGGAATCCGACGAACAATTATTTCAGATAGAAGCTGGTCCAACTTTAATAAACAAAGTGAAGAGTGCCCAACTACAAGACGAAGAGTGTGCGAAAATTAAAGAGAATTTGATTGAAGGCGGTGATGTAAAATACAAGATCGACACCGAAGGGTTACTACGGTTTGAGGGAAGGATCTGGGTTCCAGCAGCACCAGAACTGAAAGAAGAAATTTTGATCGAAGCTCATAGCTCAAAATATTCAATTCATTTAGGGAGCACGAAAATGTATCAAGATTTGCGCCGACATTTTTGGTGGCCAAATATGAAAAGGGATGTCGCGGAATGTGTAGCAAAGTGCTTAACATGTCAGAGAGTAAAAGCCAAACATCAAAGACCCAGCGGATTGCTTCAACCGTTGGAAATACCGGAATGGAAGTGGGAGCATATCACGATGGATTTTGTGGTGGGTCTTCCAACTACTCAGAAAGGATACGATGCGATTTGGGTAATAGTAGACAGACTGACAAAATTTGCACACTTTTTGCCAATAAAGATTAGATTCAATCTTGATCAGCTGGCAAAACTATATATTAAAGAGATTGTTGCAAGACATGGAGTTCCAGTGTCAATTGTGTCAGACAGAGATCCGAGGTTCACATCAAACTTCTGGAAGAGACTACAAGAATGTATGGGAACACAGTTGCGAATGAGTACGGCATATCATCCGCAAACAGATGGCCAAAGCGAACGAACGATCCAGACATTAGAAGATATGTTGAGAGCATGCGTCATGGATTTCAAAGGAAGCTGGGAAGAGCAATTACCGTTGGTGGAATTCGCCTACAATAATAGTTATCACGCGAGCATCGGCATGCCGCCTTACGAAGCGTTATACGGCAGAAAGTGCAGAACTCCACTGTACTGGGATGAAGTTGGAGAACGTCAACTGTTAGGACCAGAATTGGTGCAACAAACTGTTGAGGTTATCAAACTCATCAGGATAAGATTAATAGCAGCTCAAGACCGACAGAAGAAGTATGCTGATCAACACAGGCAAGATCGTGCATTTGACGTAGGAAGCTATGTATTCCTAAAAGTTTATCCTTGGAAGGGGAAAATTCGTTTCGGTAAAAAGGGAAAACTAAGCCCGTGATTTATTGGACCCTTTGAAGTGCTGCGAAGAGTGGGAGAAGTGGCTTATGAGGTAGCTCTACCTCCAGAGTTGGAAAACATTCATAATATTTTTCATATTTCGGTGTTACGACCATATAAACCCGATTACAAGCAGGTAATCGAGTACGAACCGTTGCAGTTCGAGAAAGATTTGTCTTATAAAGAGATTCCTATCCAGATAGTCGACAGGAAAGAACAGGTGCTCAGGAATAAAGTGATACCTTCTGTGAAGGTGATTTGGAGGAACCACAACGCTGAAGAAGCAACGTGGGAACTCGAAGAGAAAATGTTGAAAGAATACCCTGAGTTATTTGTTTAATCTGTGTCTTCGATTCTGAGGACAGAATCTTTGTAAGTAGGGAAGAATGTAGCGAATGTGTTGTTTGAGTTGTGATTCTGAGGACAGAATCCTTTTAAGAGGGGAATGATGTAACATTCCATTTTTTTTTTAATGTAAGTTATAAATATTTATTGATTTATATAAATATTTATTGGATATGTTATTGTTGAATAAATAATTGTTCAATTTGAGTGATGTGGTTTATTTAATTATTTGTTGAATAAATAATTAAATATTAAATATTAAATATTTATTGGCAATATTAAATATTTATTGAATTATATGGCAATTTGAGTTGATGTGATTTAATTAATTATTTGTTGAGTAAATAAGTAAGGAGCTAAATAAATTAATTATTATGAGATTTTATAATAATGGAGTTTAATTTAATAAGCTAGAGAGCTTATAATGATTTTAAATAAATAATAATATTTAAATGAGAAATTGTAGTTTGAAATGTCAGTTGATTAAATGAAATTATAATTGTAAAAAGAATTATAATTGTTTATGTGTTAAAGTAATTTAATAGATTAGCGTTTAATTGATTTATTAATTTAATAAAGGTGTGACTAATAACCTTGCTATATAGGAGTTACCAAAATAAATTAAAAGAGTTTAATGTGGTTTTACCAAACATGTCTTATGGCATAATAACTCTTTATCTAATTGAGTTTTACCAAACAAGGCATAAAGATTAATGAGTTATTTTATTTAGACATACCAAACAAGCCTTATGGCTTTGGATTTTCAAAACCTTTAACTGATGTCAGTTATATATCTTATATTTATAATATACAATTATTATAATTATAATTATATACGTTATATTTTAGTACGTATGTTAGAGAGAGAAAAGAGTTCAGAAGAAGGAAAATAGAGAAAGAAAGAACTCAGAGGAAGAAGAAGAAGAAAAGAAGAAAAGTGAGGGAATTCTAGAGAGAATTGAGAGATTATTAACAGGTTTTGGAGAAAAGCTTGACAATCAAAGAGTTAGGACCATCATCTTCTTCATAATCCAAGGTAGGCCATCTTCTTCTTTACAAAACTCTAAAAGTTTTTTTTCCCAAAAAGTTTCTGTGAAAAATTTATGAAAAGAAATTTTGGTTGTTTTGGTTATAAGTTTATATAATTAGCAATTGTAGATGTGTTTCATGAGTTATGCATGATTATATAGAGTTTAATTCATGTATGTATATATTTTATGAAGAAATTGTTTTACAAAGAATATTATGAATGAGAATGGGTTATTTTTAAAATGGAAATTAAGGTTTAATTAGTTGTTGTATTGATAAATTTATTATAAGAATTGCTAGAGTGTAAAATCATAATCATGATGCTTGGAAATTTCTGTTTTGATTGAATAACAAAATCACAGTATTGGTTTTCATGAAAAATATCAAAATATAGAGTTTTGCCAAAAATATTAAAATTGGGTGTTGAATATTTGATGTTTGTGCTAATTGATGAGTAGAAACATGTTAGAAGTCGTTAGTATACGATTATATGATGTCTGTATGCAATTTACATGATAATCGACTTATTAGATTCGAGCTTTTTGGCCAAATTGGTTTTTCTGGTACTGTTGCCGAGGCTGTCGCCGGATTCTGGAGTCTGGCGCCGCGGCGCGACTCCAGTAGTACTTTAGTGGCGCCTTAGCGCCATGTCCGCGCCCCAGCGCCGTGGCGCTCGCCCCAGCGCCGTGGCCCGCGCCCCAGCGCCACTGTTCCGCGCCCCGGCGCCGGAAAAGTGGCCTAGTTGGGCAGTTTTGGCCTCCTGTAGTAAAATGGCCATAACTTTTTCATACGAACTCCGATTTAGGTAATTCAAGATGAGTCGGAAATAGGACGAGTAGACCTACAACTTTCATTCTTTAAGTTTTTTTATTTTAGGTGCGTAACAGTAGTCAAAATGGTCATCTTTATGACTATTGTGTATTTGGAGCCAATCGGAGGGCGTCGGGATGCACGAATGCAAGTGCAACCCTTTGGGTATTAGTATAACTTAATGATAACATGTTGGACATGTATTAGGATGTTATACCAAGTTGTTAATGTACACGTGGTGTAATGGCATGATCATTTAGGTGGTTGTAATAAAGCTAAAATGTAATGTTCATGAAAGATGTGCTGTGTTTAAACTTAAACTTAGTTAGTAGCTATACTAAGAGTAATAAAGGAACTCATAAAGGTAATGTTAGTGTAACTAATGTGTATTATCAATGCATATGATATGTGTAGGACTTGGGGTGAATGTGAATAGTAATTGTTTAACCTACACGCGAGGCAAGTTCCCTAACCTTTTCTACTTTATTATTCAGCAAGGTTACTTTTCACTGTTATGTTATACTTATGCAAGTTCTCTAACTCCAAACTTCATTGTGCAAGTTTGAATTCGTTAAACACATTATCGCTTTAATTCTATTTCAATTGTACAAATTGCTAACTTTCCACTTTTCGTAGAGTTAAATTGTTTATTGTTGATTAAGCTCGTGTATCTATTGGTTTATGAGGATGCATGTTATGATTATTCCATGATTATGCTATTAAATTATTCCTAAAGCATGATGTTAGTTTATAATATCAATTCAACTATGATTATTCCATAGTATACAGTTATGTTGTTTGTAATCAACTAACCCTTAGTTGATTACCGTTAAATTCTAAATTACCCCATGATGTATCCAAACCAAACTCACTTTGGTACGGACTTGTATTCTAAATACTGAGAAGAACAACTCTTTTATAAGAGGTTACGCTTAGCGTTGAAATGATTGTGCACAATACATTGTACGAAGGGTTGATCCCCCTAAGTACGTGAAGTCCTTATAGTCCTATGACTGTTAAAGTTTAAGTTGAAAAATTACTTATAACTGTGGACATGATTCGTGGTCAATAGACCCTCAGTAATTGATTAAAGTTTTTATAAAGTAATAGAATTTATTGTTCAGTTCTATTAAACCTAATGTTGGTACATGATGTAAAGTTAACTGATTTATTTATTATTATTTCAAGTGGGCCTTGTTTGCTCACTCTTGCCTGTAAAATTTCTTACAGCTAAAGTTGAAACTGGTGATGTACCTAGCACCAGTAAAGGGAAAGGAAAGATGAAACAATGCTGAAGGCCTGTAATAGATTGAATAGTTTATTTTTAGACTTGTTTAAGGATTGTAATGAAGTTTATATTAATTTATTTTCCGCATGAATGAATGTTTGTAAAGGTTAGATAACCTGGGAGATTTTTATTTAAGTTTAATCCTGTATGGGCAGGTTTTATTTATTCAATTTTATCAATTGGGTAGTTAGTAATGAATGTTTTGATTACGTGAACACCAAATCTTGAGGAAATGAAGTACCAGGATTTGGGGGTGTCACAGTACAAGTTAAATACGAAGAGATTACGAGAATACGAAAAAGGAATGTGTAGAGTACGATCGTAGAATACGATTAGTCTTAATAGACTATGTGTTCATGGACTTTGTAGAATCCAATTGAACTTGGATTATGTCAAGCCCAATGATTTATGAAATCAAGCCCAAGTTAGGCCCAATAAGAATTAGGGTTAAGGCCTAAACCAAGAAGATAAACCGCGGATCGAACCGATGGGTAAACGGATGGGTAAAAACCATTGGGGCAACCCATGGGATGACCCATGGGCATGTGGGCCGGCCACTTGGCCACCAAGTAAGGGTGGTGGCCAAGTAAACTTGGGGGTTAAGGGATGGAGGAGGTGTGAATAGTAAGGAGGTGGGGGCGAAATGACTATTTTGCCCTTGCTTTGGTTTTCTATAAATAGAAAGCTTAACTTTCATTTTCTAGGATTTTGAAAATTCTAGTACTTGAGTGAGAGAGAGCTCGGTTGGAAGAGGAAGAGGAAGAGAATGAGCATGAATGCTCGGATCAAAAGTGATCGAGGAATAGAAAAGCTCGCAAATCGTCGGCTTTGTATAACGGAAGAAAAATAAAGAAGAACGGTAATCTGAAACCTAGTTTCTTCTATTATTTACTTTAAGTGTTTATGTTTAAAAACATAACTTAATGAGAATAAGAAGTAAACGATATTGAGAATGATTTCATATGGTTAAAATCGTAAGAAAATGAAGAAATAAGAATTAGAAATTTATTTTATAAATTTCTTAAGGAAGTATAAGATTCGTGAGGATTTTGAGCGATCCAAATGAATTTTATGAATGAGTAGGTCAAATAAGTAAGGAATGGTGTTCTATAACATCAAATTCCAAGAAAAAGTAGAATCGTAATCCAAAATATCGATTAAAAACGAAGAACGCGAAGAACACGCGAAGAACATGAAGAACGTTATTGATGGACAAATTGAAAATCATTGCATATAAGTTAGTTGTTTATTGCTTGGTTAGGAACGGTAGAAATGTTCATGAAGAACGGATTAAAACGGAGCTATAACGAAGTTATGGCGAAATTTTCGTAAAAGACGAGCGAAAATTTGAAACTTAGTAAATGAACCCGAATGTGTGGGGTTTCATTAAAATGTAAGAGAACGTATAAAACATGAGTCGTGGACTCAAGAACGAATGACTTCCGAGTTAAGATGACCGAATTACGGACGAACGAACGAAGAACGTTAAAAATGTTAAAATGAAAGAAGAGCGAAGATTAAGCTAATTGAATGGCATTTTAACGGATTCAGAACAAAGTTCTATCCAAGGGTAATCGAAGTACGTAAGATAAGGAAGAAAATGGCTTTAGAACGACCTCGTTCCGAGCTATAACGAAGAAGTTATGAGATCGTAAAGTACGTGTGTCAAACTTGATGAAAGACTTATAAAAATTTTCTAGGGTTTTGTATCGGCGCCGGATAGGCTTCGAGAAGTGGCGCCGCAACGCGAGCTCGGCTATAAACTTCTGGAGAATGGCGCCGCAGCGCGAGAGATAACAAAGGACTTGGTGCCGCAGCGCCAGGCCGAGAAGAGAGGAGAGAGAAGTAGGTCACCCCGCAGCGCGAGAGGAAAGGAAGAGCACGGCGCCTCAGCGCCGGTGCAAGTTAATGCCCATAAATAAGATTTTTAGTTCTCAGATACTGGGGGATGTGCAAGAAAGAAGTATGAACATATAGTTCACGTAATGTAACACTTAACTAAGTGTATTAAACCTTTAATAAAGGTTGAACAGAAAGATTAAACAAGATTAAAAGAAGGTGAACGCGAATTACGGAACCGATATCCAGGGACCGTAGTCGCGATAAACGAATGTGAGGGATTGCTATGATTGTGATTCCTTAGACGTTGAGCGACGAGGGTAATGAATAACATTTCGATGTTATGTTATGATAATGAGAGATAAGTGTAAAGCTTATAGACGCTATGAACGTAACGTTGTTGCGATAAACGATTGGTCTTAGCATACAACGAACGGTATGGCTTCGACATTAAGAAAGAATAATGACCATGGGGTTCATGGGATGGATAACGATCGAAAGCGGTTAAAACCTTGAATAAAGGTTGAATGAGAGATTAGGAGACGAGCAACGTGAACGTTAAATACGTAGATGATCCTTGTGAATTGTATTCGCGTTGGACGAACGTTCTAAGTATACCCTGGTTGTATGACATAGACGTTGATGAAGGTAGTAAGTAAGATACGAATGGTATCAAGAGAGCCGTAACGAACGGTAATAAGATTACTGAAAGCCGAATATAAGTCGGATGAGAATGATAAAATGAAAAGTAAGCGCTGAACACTTTAACCAGCGTAAGGGTTGAGTGTAAGCGAGTGTTAAACGGGCAGAACCTACACTCCGTGTATGGTTTAACCGTAATGTAATGAAGACTAAGTTTAGCCGTGAACGGTGAAGAAATTAAGTTAAAGATAATAACGTGTAACGTTAAGAAGCCGAGTTAATAAGTATAACTTGGACAACGTTTCGAGTTGAAGGAACCGGACGTTGTAAGGTATGAATAAGTTCATATAAAATGTTTAACGCTATGTTCTCATAGTATTGACATCGAATGATCGTTCCGAGAATACAAAAGATTGTATGACTTAGACGATAAGGAATGAATCTTGAGGTATGGCATTTAGTTGCCAGAAAGCCGTAAGAAATATGAATTTGACTTAACGAACATTATAGTTTAATAGTTCGAATAAGTTAGATGAATTTAAGTTGTGGTACAATCGTAACAATTGATGGTTGTCATATGGACTACTAGCAAAGACACGATGTGTGCTAAGTGCTAGGAGAGTTAGAAGAAGAAGATAAGAATGTAAATCATCAAAGATGATAAATGTATTAATAAGACATCTCAGTATGTCAAGAAAGCCGTAATCTGGTAATGAAAGTTAGTCGTGTAAGCTTAAATTACAAGAACGCGAACCTTAAGAAGTAAAATTAAGTAAACCAATGCGTAAGTCATGTATATGACTAATTGGTGTACGTGTTATTTTCTTACGTGCTACATAGGAATGGGAATGAGCAGTTCAGCGTAAGCTGTAGCTCAGCGTAAGCTATAGCTGTGCGTAAGGCAAGTTTCCTAACTTCATTCATATTTTAAATGAATGCTAGTTTCTTAAACTTCTCAGATGTTGAACTTGAGAAGTTCTGTCTATGTACGAATGTGCGATATTTGTACAAGGTGGTAGAATGTATGAGGCCTTGTGCCACAATGTGAGCACTTCAGTGTTTCTATGAAATGAACTATTTTGTGATCGAACTGTTCAATACAAGTATGCTCGGTTTATTCATGAACCGTTATTGTTAAGTCGGTACTGATGATTCTAGCCAGACAGAATGTGTATGAAAAAGGTAGAAGAATGAAAGTATTTCAAAGTGAAAGTGAGTATGGTTTTAAGATGATAGGAATCGAGATTATTCCTATTATTCAAGCTGCTTCACAACCTTTGTTCGGTTATTGAAGTTCTGAAGAATTGTTTGAATTCTGAACTTGTTTGTTCAATCTGTGATGACTTGCTGGCTAATTGAATGCTCGCACTTGCTTTAAATGAAAAACATTTTCAGCGAACGATGTTAGAAAGAACTTAAGGATCCCACAAAGATTAAGCTAAGCGGTATCCAGAGGAAGTGCCATTCAGAATGTGAATGAGCGAGAAGATTAAGTGAAGACTTGTAATGTAGAAAGCTTAGAATTAAACTATGGACTAGTTTAATGAACTGTATGTATCCTTGGTGGCTGATAAAAGTCACTCTTGTAAGATGAAAGGAATAATGTAATTATCATTATTTGTAATGAGAAAGGTTATAAGGTTTCGAGAACCTGGGAATTGAGAATGTATGTTGTTATATTTCAGTATATAATGATGTATGATTGGTAAGAAGTAGGACCGTGACGCACGGAGTCCAGGTCTGAAGGTAGACCGAATTTCGGGGTGTTACAAAAGTAGCCAAAAGCACTAAAAGAGTCATAGCCATTTTTCAATGCACTAAGACCTACTTACACAACATCTAAAAATGATAGACTCCATGTAATCATCAATATAACCAAAATCACTATATGTCTATGTGAAATTGCAATCATACTGAATTTAAGCATAAGCTCTTATTTTAACTTACACGGTGAAACAGTATATGTCTATCTGGTTCACAAAATACACAAGCCATATACAACAGCCCCATATTCGTATGCTATCATGATTACAATCCATACTCGCATGTTCATTGTCAATTCCATACAAGAACTGAGACGAATGGTGATCAAGCATTCATACATGCAAAACAATCATGATAGAAATCTCATATGATATGTAAAACAGCCCTATCAATTAAGCATGCAACTAAACTACGTATTAAAATCCGTTAGAATCCCATAATGGAGTTTAGTTCATGACTGAACCAAGAGCCATTATGGGATCAAAGCTAAACATGATTGATACAAAAATAATTGAAAGATGAAGGATAGAAATGATCAAACCCAATTACTGAATATAAACCAATGATAACGTTCAAATCCTCATAAAATTCTAGCAAAACAGTAATAATAATCCACCACGATAGAGAATCCCAAGAAGAATTGGAAGATTAAGCGTTTTGGCTCTGTTCTACGTTGGAATCTCTCTCCCCGATGTAAACCCTAGTTACTATGATGAAAATACGTCAAAAGTTATGAATGATACGTCTGACACCAGTCAGATATCGTTTTTATCAATTAAAACCCTTAAAAATTGGAAATTAAAATAAACAGCTCAGCATCAGCAACCATCATGCGCGACCGCGCACCCCTCCAATAAATCTCTCGCGCGGGCGCGAGACTTACTGTAAGTCAGGATGTCCAGCCGGCCTCTCGCGCGAGCGCGCGCCCTTTGGCCTATTATGCCACGCGGCCGCGCGGCTCACAGTCTGTGGATTCTGGCTTTGGTTTTGCAATGTTGCTGCTGCTAAAGCTTTGTCCTGCTGCTCATTCCTTCCATGCTTGGTCTCCTTGCTTCAGTTAATGTTTATACACGCATCCATAAGCCTCGAGCCATGCCTCTAATAGCCTCTCGCAATCCAACACCACCAAAGTATGCCATTTCCTTCACTTTTATGCCAAAAGGAGTTTTAAGTAAACACAATGCAAAATAACGTGAAATGCAACTAAAACATAAGAAAATGTACTTGAGATGGGCGTAGTTCGCATGAATTGGTACTCAATAAATAGTTATAAATACCACTTATCAAATACCCCCAAACCTGAACTGTTGCTTGCCCTCAAGCAATGCATGCTAATGAACAATGAATATGCAGCTACAATACTATGCAACTAGTCTGTGATGCAAACTAGTCTCACATAGTTCCAGCCATAACCGAATTTCAGTCCAATTTGCCTCAGTGAATTATCCAGATCAAAAAATACAATTTCAAACCAAACTATAGGCATAACATCATACACTCAGATAATTCATATACGCTATAGAGATGTTGTGTCTGTGTGTGGTGTTCACCAAAACTTGACTTAGGCAAAGAATACATATGCTACAATGCTCCAAACAGAAAATTATAGTCTAAATCAAGACTCATGTATACTAATGCAACACAGACTGTTTTAACATATCAACACAAACTAAGGTTCAACACTTGGCTTACTGCTTTATTGCTACCCATGAGGGTGATTTTCGCTCTTTCCCGCGGTGTTTATTACTAATTTTCTTTTCTTTTTCTCTTTTTCTTTTTTTTTCTTTTTTTTCACATGACTGTGCAATGTCTTAATCCATTAGGCACACTACTACCCCTTAGCGAGCTTTTAACCAACGACTTCCAGACCACTAAAGACCTTTGGGTGCTAGGTGTAGAGACAATCCCCTCGGGCGTACTTACTCAAGTAGCCAGGGCCCCGAATTAAGACTAGCCACATTATTTTTATACATAGCATACCCATGTTTTCCCAAAGTTTTCATGTCAATGTTTCATACAGTCTAAGATAACTTTCCACATATTTCTCTCTGTAAACTACATGTTCTATCAAGTAATGCAACACATACCTCTTATACCTATAAGTGATTGTGAACACATTTGTGCAAACCGAAAGCATTTAAATAGCAATATGAATTTCATTGTGTAAAACATTATAACTATGTTCATGTTATCCAATACACTTTAAAATCCTTCATAATTCACTATCATTATTGGCTAGGCAAGAATTTCTATACAGCAAGAATTTTTGTGAGACATGCAACTAAAACATACTAATATAAGCAATAATGACTAAAAATTAAAAAAATTTAGGAAAATTTTATCTAACACATAAATATGAAAAATTTAAACTAAACATGCAAAAACTGCATGAAACTTTATGCAATTATACTACTACCCCAATACTCCCAAACTTATAATATTCAATACCCCATTGAATGAAGGTAAAGGGTACAGAATACTCCCCTAATGATTGGCTGTACCACCCTCCTCGGGTGGTGAATCTGGTGGTGGATATGGCACTGCGGTCCCAAACTGAGGCCACTCTAACATTATTCCTTGTTGTGCGAAGGCTTCGATAAAGGCCCTTGTGAGACCCGTAGCAAACGTTGCAAAGTTATCGTACATGGAATCAACCATACTCTCCAACCTTCGGAGCTGGCGATCCCGATGAGGAGCTTATGGTCGATTCGAGGGGCCTGCCTCATCTGTCTGAGAGGGCTGCTACTATGGCTCGGGGAATGTGGGTCAGAGAATAAATCCTCGTCCGTGCGGGTGTGCTTCGCCGCCTGCCCAGTCCTCGAATTTTGTAATGGTGGCATGAGTGATGTCCTGGCTTGGATATTGCATTTGTTTATTACCCCAATTGCATCCCTGATGAGCACATAGCATGGCTACCACTGATGCAAGTGGAATGCTCCCAGTGGTACTTCCCTTCAGATACTTCACAATGTTTTGATGAATCAAATAACCCACGTCAATATACTCACCAGTAATGATGCCCCAAAAAATTATGGCCCTTTCCGCCATGATTTCATGCTGATGCGATGAAGGTAATAACTTGGCACAAATGAATAGATTCCATGCCTTGGCATATCGATTCAGTGTGGCTGCTGGGAATATGCGAGGCTGGGTAGTGCCGACTTTGTAAGTTCACTTCATGTCTGGTATGCACAACTCTGTAATGACACGCTCCAAGTCCGTTTCCTGATGTGCCCCTGTGATCTTATTGGCATCCCCTCGTGGTGGTATCGCGGTAATTCTCAAAATGGTTCTGATGACGGAGGGTCTGTAATTTATATCGACACCTCAAACCGTAGAGGTATCGTTCATGGTGACTTTGGCATTGGCGCAAAACTCTCAGACTATTCTCATCGGAATGAGCGTGGGAGAGGCAGTCAGTCCACCCCAACCTCGTTCCTGGATCATGGCACAAAGTTATCCATCCTGGCCTTCTGGTTTGAATCCTCTTTCCATGATAAATATTTTTACTACGATTCGATAGTACTCCTGCTGGGCTTCCAGACACAGGAACTTGGTGTGGTCGACAATGTCCTCCCTATGACTACCGGAGGAGGATGAGGAAGATGAAGATTATCGTGCTCTCTTCGGACCCATTTGCGGATACTTGAGCAAGAATACAGATGAAATTACTTATAGTGAATGAGAATTTGTGATGTGATAAACTTCAAACTTGTTTCTGCTAACCCAATCAGAAACCCTAGCTTTATAGCAGTGGATGAGAGCGTGGTTATGAGCCTTGAACGTGGAGATGATCGCGGGAATGTGATTGAGTGATGTACGGCTTCAATTTGAAACTGATAGAGAGATAGAGATGTGAGTTATGGAGAGTGAAAGAATTTCGCGTCTATTATTATTCCAAATGAGAGTACAAATGGTCCACAACTCTTTTAAAAAAGTTTAGATCTGTCTTAATCCGGTGTCGCGCGCGACCGCGCGAGTTTGTATTTGGCTGAGTGCGCGAGCGCGAGACTTACAGAATGTACTGTTATCCTGATTGACTTAATGCGCAGGCACGCGAGTTTGTACTACATAGGCTGCGCGGCCGCGCGATCTTGATATCTGCAATGGTAAAGTTCAATTCCTCTATGCCTATCAGTGATACTTTCCAATGATTGTTCCTGCATAGACAATAATGCATATTGATAAGGCTTGAATTAGTGGCCACATAATGCTAATATCTTGTAAATATTCGCAACGCAATTCTTGCTACACAGTTAAGCATGAAAATCTAACATCCTATTAAAAATGAATTAGATATAACTACTAAAATAATCCAAAATAAATAGCTAAAAAGTCAATGGAGGTAGAAATAATGGGTTGCCTCCCATCCAGCGCTAAGTTAAAGTCAATTAGCTTGACTGTCTTTGAATCTCATGTCGACGAGAGAATTGAGGTGACTTTTTTCTTGTCCCCCTCACCCCGAAATTTAATGACTTTAGCTTTCGTCAACAGCTCTACCTTCAACTCTGGATTTTTGCCTGTTACACACCTCAACGGTTCATCATTCCCTGGTTTTTGTACCTCATCCTTTAGGCCCCGATCCACCAAGTCAATCAAGAAGCATTCTTCTTCATCCGTTGGGAACTTTATTGCCTTAAAGACATTGAAGGTGACCTCCTGATCATATACATGCATAGTGAGTTCCCCTTTTTGCACGTCTATCGAAGCTCTGCCTGTGGCTAAGAATGGACTCCCCGGTAGTATTGGCATACTTTTGTCCTCTTCGTAGTCTAGAATGATGAAATCAGCCAAAAATATAAACTTGTCCACCTTTACCAACACATCTTCAACAATTCCCCGTGGATACATGATGGATCTGTCAGCTAGCTGTAGAGAAATGTTTGTCGGCCTTGGCGCCGGCAATCCCAACTGATTGAACACTGACAAGGGCATTAAATTAATACTTGCTCCCATATCACATAAACACTTACTAAAGCTCATCTTTCTGATTGTGCACGGAATTGTGAAGCTGCGCGGATCCTTCAGCTTTGGAGGTAATTTACATTGGAGCACAGCACTACATTCCTCTATCAAGGCTACTGTCTCAAACTCATCTAGTCTTCTCTTCCTTGACAATATTCCTTTCATGAACTTTGCATAGCCCGGCATTTGTTCCAATGCCTCGGAAAATGGTATGTTAATCTGCAGTTTTTTGAATACCTCCAAGAACTTACTGAACTGTTTGTCTTCCTTCTGCTTAATTAGCCTTTGCGGATACGGTACTTGAAGGTGAATTGGTGGTATTGAATTCTTGACCTTCTCCTTTGAACCTGTTGTATCTTTTTCTTCCTGTTGCACCTCAGACTTTTCCAGATTTTCTTCCTCGGCATTCACCTGCTCTGCCTCACACGGCCGCACGGCCTCCTTAGTGTTGTCAGGCTCGGGCCCGCGACTTGCAGTACCTATCTAATCTTTCCCAAATCTCAATGTAATCACTTGACATTGCTCCTTCCCTTCTCTTCTTGGATTTGTCTCTGGGTTACTTGGCAAGGAACCTTGTGGCCTGTTGTTAAGCATGTTTTCCATCTTCCCCATTTAAGTCTCCAGATTCTTGATAGCCACTGCTTGGCTTTTGATCATAACCTCCGTGTTTGCCATGTACTTCAACATCATCTCCTCCATTTTTGATTTCTTTTCTGGTTGTGGTGTAGCTAGAGTGTGATGTTGTTGTTGTTGAGAAAATCCCGTTGGAAACAGTGGTTTTGAGGAAAATTGTGGCTGGGATGACTGTGGTTGAAACTGTTGGTTCAGCTGAAACTGATTCTGTTGTTGTCCTTGGTTATTTGACCAACTAAAGTTCAGACGATTGCGGTTGTTGGGGTGGTATTTGTTCTGAAATTGACCTTGGGTCGTTCTTGTAGTTGCTCACATACTGCATCGACTTTGAACTGATAGCACATTGATCCGTGGAGTGTGACCCCGCACAAATCTCACAAATGAAGGCAACTGTTTTCGTCTTGCTTTCTGCCAAAGTATCTATCTTCTTAGCCATAGCTACCATCTGTGCCGACAACTGTGTAATAGCATCTACCTCCAACACACCTGCAACCTAGGGCTGTGGCATCCTAGTTGTAGGATTCTGGTAGTCATTTGCAGCCATACTCTCGATAAGTGTATAGGCCTCGTCATAGCTTTTTGCCCATAACGCCCCTCATGCGGCTGCATCCACAATTGGTCTCGACTGCCATCCCAAACCATTGTAAATGAGTTGATCACCATCCAATCTGGCATACCGTGATGCGGACACTTTCTTAGCATCTCTTTATACATCTATCATACTTCATAAAAGGACTCGCCCTGTTGTTGCTCAAATTGAGAGATAGCCGTTCTCATCTTTGCAGTCTTAGCCATGGGAAAGAAATTTGCTAAGAATTTATGTGCTAAGTCCTCCCATGTAGTGATTGACCCTGACGGCAAAGAATGTAGCCAACTTCTAGCCTTATCCCTCAATGAGAATGGGAATAACTTAAGTCTGATAGCATCCTCCGTCACACCGTTGTATCTGAATGTATCACAGATTTCGATGAAACTCAACAAGTGTTCATTCGGATCATCCGTAGCAGCACCCCCAAACTGTACCGAGTTCTGCACCATTTGAATAGTGCCCGATTTAATCTCAAAAGTATTGGCTACAATCGTCGGTCTGACTATGCTCGACTGTAGTCCGTTTATATTTGGCATGGAATAGTCCCTTAGAGCCTGATGCTCTTCTCTTTGCTCAATTCTCGGTTCTTCCGCCATACTAGATGTTGTACTGTCTAACTGAGCTTGCAAATTTCTCCGCACACTCGATTTCCAACCTCTTCCGTTTATGTTATCCTGCACTGGTGTTAGTTCTGAGTTGGATGATCGTGTGTGCATAAAAATCTACAAGTAACTAAAACCAAAAACAAAACAAAAATAGAAATGTGAAACGATCAGAATTGTCTAAGTCATACAATATAGCTTGAAACTGATGATAATTATTTAAATTAAACGCCTTTCTCCGGTAACGGTGCCAAAAACTTGTTGCTTCTTTTTCAGTTCTGATAAAAGAGCTCTAACTCATGCAAACATACATGTGTCAATAAGTAATACAGGGTAAGTAAAATGTATCGATCCCACAATGAAAGTTGTCAAATTTAAACTACTATGCATCAATTAAATCACTATATTTATATGCTTAGACTAATGACTATAATTGGTGAATTACTCTAATGACAAATAACGCTAAAAGAAGAATATTAATGAAATGAATCAAATCTGGAAATAAAGGGATCCTAACTTCATTTAATACTTCATCTGATCGCCACTATCATGCAATAAGTGTTTACATAACACAGGAAAGTAGCCAAAAGCACTAAAAGAGTCATAGCCATTTTTCAATGCACTAAGACCTACTTACACAGCATCCACAAATCATAGACTCCATGTAATAATCAATATAACCAAAATCACTATATGTCTATGTAAAATTGCAATCATACTGAATTTAAGCACAAGCTCTTATTTTAACTCACACGGTGAAACAGTATATGTCTATCTGGTTCACAAAATACACAAGCCATATATAACAGCCCCATATTCGTATGCTATCATGATTACAATCCATACTCGCATGCTCATTGTCAATTCCATACAAGTACTGAGACGAATGGTGATCAAGCATTCATACATGCAAAACAATCATGATAGAAATCCCATATGATATGAAAAACAGCCCTAACAATTAAGCATGCAACTAAACTACATATTAAAATCTGTTAGAATCCCATAATGGAGTTTAGTTCATGACTGAACCAAAAACCATTATGGGATCAAAGCTAAACATGATTGATACACAAACAATTGAAAGATGAAGGATAGAAACGATCAAACCCAACTGCTAAATAAAAACCAATGATAACGTTCAAATCATCATAAAATTCCAGCAAAACAGTAATAATAATCCACCGCGATAGAGAATCCCAAGAAGAATTGGAAGAATAAGCGTTTTGGCTTCGTTCTACGTTGGAATCTCTCTCCCTGGTGTAAACCCTAGTTACTATGATGAAAATACGTCAAAAGTTATGAATGATACGTCTGACACCAGTCAGAAATCGTTTTTATCAATTATAACCCTTAAAAATTGGAAATTAAAATAAACAGCTCAGCATCAGCAACCATCGTGCGCGGCCGCGCGCCCCTCCAATGAATCTCTCGCGCAGGCGCGAGACTTACAGTAAGTCAGGATGTCCAGCTGGCTTCTCGCGCGGGCGCGAGCCCCTTAGGCCTATTATGCCGCGCGGCTCACAGTCTGTGGATTCTAGTTTTGGTTTTGCAATGTTGCTGCTGCTATAGCCTTGCCCTACTGCTCATTCCTTCCATGCTTGGTCTCCTTGCTTCAGTTGATCTTCATACACGCATCCATAAGTCTCAAGCCATGCCTCCAATAGCCTATCGCAATCCAACACCACCAAAGTACGCCATTTCTTGCACTTTTATGCCAAAAGGAGTTTTAAGTAAATGCAATGCAAAATAATGTCAAATGCAACTAAAACACAAGAAAATGTACTTGAGATGTGCGTAGTTCGCGTGAATTGGTACTCAATAAGTAGTTATAAATACCAGTTATCATTAATCATGGTCAAAGTTGGTACCTATAAACTGTCTATGAAGGCTCAAGAACACATTAAGCTTCACTTTCTGTCGCTAAAGGCTATAGCGACAAACTTTGTAATTTTAATTAATTTAATTTCTAAAAATCATTTAAAAATAGTAAATAAATTATGAAAATTATAAAAATAGTTTTAAAAATTATTTTAAATTATAAAAATTAACTTTTAATAATTTGACATATTTTTCATAAATATTAATATTTATTTGGATATTATTGGTATTTAAATTACTTAATAAATGCATTAAATAAATTAATTAAAAATGATTTTATTGTATTAAAAATCATTTTAAATAATAATAAGGTATTTAATAATATTTTAAGTTATAAAACATAACTTTTAATATTTTAAGATAAGTTTCATTAATTATTAAATATTAATGATATTAGATTTATTTAGTAATTATATTAAATAAAGTAATTAAAAATGATTTTAATAGTATAAAAATTATTTTAAATGAAAATAAATAGTTTAAAAATATTTTAAGTTATAAAATATAACTTTTGATATTTAAAGGTAAATTTCATTAATAATTTAATATTAATGATAGTAAGTTTATTTAATAATTATATTAAATGAATAGTTAAAAATGGTTTTATTGAATTAAAAATCATTGAAAAAGGAAATAAATGAATTAAAAATATTTTAAGTTATAATCAATGACTTTTAATATTTTGATAAATAATAAATTAATATTCTAATATTAACAGTAATTATTTAAAAATGATTTTAAATGTTTTAAAAATTATTTAAGGGTAATATTAATACTTTAAAAATATTTTGAGTTATTATAAATAACTTTAATATTTTGGCAATTATTTCATTAATAGTTTAATATTAATTAAATAGTAATGATAATAGAATTGTTTAAGATTTAAATCATTTATTAATGATTCCGGTGTTTGAAAAATCATGATAAATTATATTAAATATTTAAAAATTATTATAAGGCTCTGAAAAATAATATGACTGATATTTAAAATATCTAAACAACTATTGAACTACATGAAAGAGTCTTAGACTCGATAATTACCCGATAACGCCATCTATACACCGAAATACTTCAGAAATTGATCTAGACTTATATAATTGGACTCGATAAGTATTTATTTGTGATTCAATGGTTGTTAAACATATGTGACAAGGTGATTAAGTTATGTGCTGACTGCAATAGACAGTGTTATGTGTTACGATATATTATTCTAATCGAAAGAATGATCTTATTACTGATAGGTCGTTGTATAAAAGATTAATCTAAGCTGCGTTATTGTAAGTAGCAGCTCAGGCAAGTATCCTACCTTTGCATTTTCTTTATGTAATGGACATGAGTAAGAAGTTTCAGAATTATATTATTATTATTACCAGATTATTAACCCAATTGTTATATATGTTATATCCGATCATTGATTATCAACATGGCACTATATTGCATTTCAGATGTATATATTCTGTTCTTTAATTTCTAAATATAGTTATTCAAGTGTCCCAACTTGGATAATCATTGTATTTAATCACATGTTAATATATATATATATATATATATATATATATATATATATATATATATATATATATATATATACCTATTGATACCAGTATGTATACAATAACAAAGAGTCGTCGAAGCTATTTGATCAGCTAGACACAAATTTAGAAACATAGTTGAATATGATAAAACATTTTTGTATCCAATCAAATTATTTTGGCTATGATTCTCGACTAAGTATGAACATCCCAAACACGAGAAAACTTTTATGCGCCCAAGGCGGACAGAGTGAACGATAAAATCGTTCTTGCATGTAGTATTGATCAATACAAGGCATAACGGGTTGATCACCCCCGTGCCCGTAAGTTATGACGGTTTGCGGATGAAGTTCTGCTAAACCTATTCAAAAAATTAAAAATAATGTTCATAATATGTCACCTGAACCCTATTTATAGTCATTACGTAGTTTCAAAAATTTGATACAGAATTGTTATGTTATTATTATCGGTTCAGATTACTTCACAACTATTGATTCGTTGTAGAAGTGTCATTCAAAGAAAATAATTAATTCTTTCATTTAATATTTATTGTTGTTATTACTTGCTTGGCAATTAAATACTCATTCTTGCTTTAAATTTAAATACTTTCGGCTAAGTATGATCAACCCGAAGGATCAGGTAAGAACAAGGGGAAAGGAAAGTTGTTCGAATGAATTTTATAATATTTTATTTAATAGTTAAAGTTTATTAAGACAATGTTATTTATTATCTATGATGTAATGAATGTTTAAAGGTCTCGTACCTGGGATTTAGACTTTGATATATGTAAATTAATTTTGATATTTATATTATTGTTATTATTATTAGTATTATTCCGCTTATAGAAATGGTATCGTGAAGCACTGATTTCGGGTTTCAAGTACCCAAATTTGGGGGCGTCACAGTAAGGAATAACATTTTGATGTTATGGTTGTGGTAATGAGGGATAAGTGTAAAGCATATAGACGCTGTGAACGTAACGTTGTTGCGATGAACGATCGATCTTAGAATACAATGAACTGTATGGCTTCGGCATTAAGGAAGAATAATGAGTGGTATTAAGAAAGTCGTAGCGAACGGTAGGAAGATTAATGGCAGCTGGTCGTGATTCAGATGGAGAATGACAGAATAAAATGTAAGCGTTGAACACTTTAACCGGTGTGAAGGTTGAGTGTACGCAAATACTAAACGGATAGAACCTACACCCCATGTATGGTTTGACCGTAAGATAATGAAGATCAATGATTAAACAATGAATGGTAAAGAACAAAATTAAAGACAATGACGTTAACAAAATGAAGCATAGTTAATGATTAGCTTAAATGATCGCTCTGAGTATACAAAACAATGTATGACTTGGACGATAAAGAATGATTCATGAGGTATGACATTTAGTTGCCAGAAAACCGTAAGGAATAAGAAATTAACTTAGCAAACATTAAGTTTAATAGTTAGGATAAGTTAAGATAAGTTTAGGTTGTGGTACAATCATAACCTTTGATGGTTGACATATGGGAGCTGGGCTAAACAATTCCTTCAGAGAGCGAAGGTATATACAAAACTTGCAATCGATCTAACTCACTGTGATGGCAGTGTAGATGAGACAGAAACTTGTTTGTTGGTTGTTTATGGGAAACCACGCAGAAAAGCGATGTGTGCTGAGTCCTAGGGAAGTTATAAGACGAAGATAAGAATACAAATCATTAAATGATGAATGTTTTGAGTAAGACATCTCCGTATGTCATGAAACCGTAAACTGGTAAAGGAAGTTAGTCGCATAAACTTATATTGCAAGAACGCAAACCCTAAGAAGTAAAGTTAAGTAAACCAATGCGTAAGTTCAATATATGGCTAATTGGTGTTTATGTTTTCTCCTTATGTGTTATATAGGAATTGGAATGAGCAGTTCAACATAAGCTGTAGCTGTGCCTAAGCGAACGAGGTTAGAAGAACTTAAGGATTCTGTAAAGATCAAGCTGACGGTATCCAGATAAAGTGTCATTCAGAACGTGAATGAGCTAGAGGATCAAGTGAAGACTTGTAATATAGAAAGATGAAATTGAACTATAGATCAGTTTAACGAACTGTAATATATCCTTGGTGGCGGATAAAAGTCAGTCTTGTAAGAGCAAATGAATAATGTAATTATCTTTATTTGTAATGAAAGAGGGTATAAGATTTCCAGAACCTGGGATTTGAGAGTGTATGTTGTAATATTTTAGTATATACTAATGTATGTTTGGTAAGAAGTGGGACCGTGACGTACGAAATTCGGGTGTAAAGATAGACCGGATTTTGAAGCGTTACATTTAACAAATAAGAATCATTTTTAGAGACATAGTGAACATTAACATGTCATCTTTGTGACAACCTAAAAATTCAGTTTGTCTAGAATTTAAGTTTAAAGAATTAGTTATTAATAAAATAAATTTTTAGTAATAATATTCTATGCTATGTGTTTATTAATCGTTCTATAACTTAGGATGATTATAATATGGGAGGATTCTGGCCACGAGCTAGACTGAACGAATAATAATTTTCAAAACAAAAATAAAAAATTTTCGGGAACAAAAATATTTTCGGGAAAAAAGACGAAATACACACTATTCACCCGATGAAACCCCAAGGGTCAGGGTTTGAATAACATAAGCCTTTCTTAGAGTTCGGCATGTCAAAAAGACATTCAGTTAAAAGATTTAACGATATTATATCGTGAAAAGTTAAGTAAGCCGATGAAAGTTTTTTATCAAAAAACGCGTAGAAATCAGACGAAATAAAAACGATGAAAAATTCTACTATGTACTTTTCACTCGTTTAGCTACATTGGGTGAAAACGTGAAGGAAAACGCTTAACACCAAAAAGTATTTTTTAATTTTTTAAAAATTCGAAGAATACGTAGAAGTTAATCGGTAAAGGAAAGGTGAAATATACAAAACTATTTGGATTCTGAGAATTGCAGTTTTCGAACTGTTGGACAAAACCTGAAAGACGGAAGCACGAAGCTTCCAAGGGAAGCTACGTGAATAGTAAGGAGGTGGGAATATTAAGGAAGTGGAATAGTAAGGAGGTTAAGGGAGGCGAAATGACTAAAATACCCCTAGCCTTGGTTCTCTATAAATAGGAAGCTTATTTTCATTATTTTGGGATTTTGAAAATCCTACACTTTAAGAGATAGAGAGAGAGTTCGGATGGGGGAAGAAGAGAAAGAGGAAGAGGAAAAGCTTACTCGTGAGCAACGTTTGTCCGACGAAAAGAGACTAAAGGAGAAAGGTAATCCAAACCCTAGTCTCTTTTAAATTTTCTTTAAGTTTAATATGTTTAAAACATGACTTAATGGGAATAAGTAAAAGAAGTTAGGAATGATTTCATATGGTTAAAATCATGAGAAAACAAAGAAATAAGAATTAGAAATTTAGTTTATAAATTTCTTTAGGAAGTATAAGATTCGTAAGGATTTTGAGCGATTCGAATGAATCTTATGAACGAGTAGGTGAAAATAACATCAAATTCGAATAAAAAGTGAAATTATAATCCAAAATATCAATTGAAAATGAAGAACGAATGAAGAACACGAAGAACACGTGAAGAACACGTGAAGAACATGAAGAACACTGTTGATGGACAAATTTAAAACCATCGTAGGATAATTGTTATTGATGGACAAGTTTAAAACCATCGCGTATAAGTTAGATGCTTATTGCTTGGTTAGGAATGGTAGAAACGTTCGTGAGGAACGGATTAAAATTTAGCTTGAACGAAGTTATGGCGAAATTTTTGTAAAAGACGAACAAGAATTAGAAAGTTAGTAAATGAACCCGAACGTGTAGGGTTTCATAACAAAGTAAGAGAACGTAGAAAACGTGAGTTGTGGACTCAAGAACGAACAAGTTTCGAGTTCGGATGACCGAATTACGGACGAACAAGTAAAGAACGTTAAAAGCGTAAAAATGAACGAATGGTGAAGATCAAGCCAATCGAGTGGAACGTTAACGAATTCAGAACAAAGTTATGTCTAAAGGGTATTGAAGTATGTAAGATAAGGAAGAGAATGGCTTTGGAATGACCTCATTCCGAGTTAGAACGAATAAGTTATGAGATCAGGAAGTACACGTCTGAAACTTGATGCAAGACTTAGAGAAATTTTCTAGGGTTTGGGCTTGGTGCCGCGACGCCAACCATGCCTTGTAGAGTGGCGCAACTGTGCCAGACCGGGGAGTCGGGTACTACCAACTCACGCCGCAGCGCGAGAGGTAACGAAGAGTTTGGCGCCGCAGTGCCGGTACAGAGCAAGGCCCAATAATGAGCTTTTAAGTGCTCAATTACTAGGGGATGTGCAAGAAAAAAGTATGAACATGTAGTTCACCTAAAATAACACTTAAACAAGTGATTTAAACCTCTAGTAAAGGTTGAACGTAAAGATTTAGCGGGATTAAAAGACGTAGAATATAAATGCGGGATACGTAACCGATGTCCGGGGAATGTAGTTGCAGTGAATGAATATGACAACCCGAATTTTTATAAATTATTAAAATGAGAATTTAATAATTAAAATTCTTATTATGAGATGTTTTGAGTTTGAGTATGCATATATACGTGCTATATATGTTGAAATATATGATCGAGTGTGAAGAGAAATATATATTCATATATTGGGAAAGTGAGGTTTAATTGTTAAGCTAACTATTGAAAGAATTAAATGAATTTAGTAATTAATTTTAAATATTTATTGAATTAAATAAATATTTTAATTAATTTATTTATTGAGAAAATAAATAATTGATGAATTGTGGAGAATTAATTTAGTAACTAAATTGATTAATGTTAATTAAATTGAGTAATGATAATTTTATTTGAATGATTTAATTTAAGAAAATAATTAAATTAAATCAATTGCTTAATATTTAAGAAAATAATTAAATAAAATGAATTGTTTAATATTAAATGAATTAAATAGATTAAATAAAGTGATGTGTCTAATTTATTTATTAAATTAGATATACAATTATTTATTATTCATAAATATAATTATAATAGAAATTATTTTAATTACCATTACAAGTTATTAAAATTAATTGAGCTAAAGTTATTTAATTAACTAAAGGTGTGACATGAAACTATATAATATAAGATTATTTAAATAATTTAGTTTTGGGAAATTTTTGGTTAGCCAAACAAGGTCTTGTGTCCTTTGGTTTTTTCAACTGACGTCTTTTATTTTCTTTAACTGATAAGTACGTGGGAGGTGAGGAAGCCCTGCCCAATTTGCTCTGCACTCATCCCATGCAGTGTACTTTTCCCTTTTAAACACCTGTGAGCTCATATATATCCTCTTTTGTACCCACAAAAGCCAGTGTTTACCCACTCTAAAGATATAGAAGCCTTTTTTAGCAGTCAGCTGTAAGCCTTCTCACACACTTTAGAGTATTTCTCTTCATCTTTGCACACACCCTTCTACACGTTGAGAGTCGTGTTGCTTGCTTTTGCCCGGGCTTCGGTCCGTGATTTCATTCTAGTCTGTATATATATATATATATATATATATATATATATATATATATATATATATATATATATATATATATATATATATTGACTAACATTATCGAGCTATGCCTCGATTGAGCCTAGACTTCGGTCTGGAGCGTTTAATTGCTTTTGTATATATATACATTTATATATATATAAATTGCGTGTTGAAATTTGTTCTATGAGCCTAGACTTATGTCTGATGCGTTTAATGGCTTTTTTATATATGTAATTATATATATGAATTTCTATCAAACTCTGTTTTGTGAGCCTGGATTTCACATCCGGCGCGTTTACTGCTTGAATATATATATACTTAAATATATTAACAATTGTTGGACTCCGTCCGGTGAGCCCGGATATCACATCTGGTGCGTTTACTGTTTTAATATATATATATATATATATATACTTATATATATATATTAATTGTTGTTGGACTCCGTCCGATGAGCCTGGATTTTATATCCGGTGCGTTTATATGCTTATATATATATATATATATATATATATATTTACAATTCGTCCCAGCTGGAGTTTACTTCGTGGTGGTTGACTGTTTTTACATATTTCTGTACATTTCGTCCCGCCTGGAGTTTCCTCCGTGGCAGTTGATAGCTTTTACAGCTTTATTTATATTTATGATCCCCCATGGATGTGCTTCGTGGTTGGTGATCATATATGTATATATATATTTACAGTTTTTATATATATACCTGCTTACTGCGTTTATATCAATTGCGGCATCATGTGAGCCTAGTAATCATGTGATCACATATTTAGTCCCCTGAATCTAGATTCGGTTCCCGTGATGGACCTTTTCAGTTGTAAGCAGCTTGTAAATTTATCTGTGATGTTTGGATTTCCTCATATGGTTTTCATACCCACGAGGAATTCAGCACCTTTTTATACATTTTTTTTTGTACAGATGCCTCGCATCTGTCAAATAAAATCAATCAAGCCGAGCACTTAATCAAATAGGAGTGTAAAAGGTCTCAATTATTATTGAGCATCAGGGTTTGAAAAAACCTCTCTTATAAAACATCACTGCCATATCTTGCTTAAAATTAAATTTTTACATAAATTTCAAACCCTGTGTATATAGGTGCGAACGAGGCCTCACACTACTTCCAAATAATAGCACATTGACCCACACACACACACACATTCAGATAACAGTTTCTTGAAAAGAGGCGGTCACCGTGGTAACATGGATGTCGGGGGTGCCTAACACCTTCCCTCCGCATAACCAAGTCCCCGGACCCTAATGAATCTCGGTTTCACCGACCCGCTTAGCAGTGTCGCATCACTGGATTAATGTGCAAACCTTTTCTCGGTTGTGTTGGTACAACCATTTAAAAAACTAACTGGCGACTCTTAATAGTCCATCGTCGACATTATACATGTCGGACCTTTTTCACTTGCTTTTTCAAACAAATCTCACCTAAAATGAGAACACCAAAGAACAAGTAATGGAAAGGGACAATTAAAAATCCCGTTGTCGACAATGATATAGTACGAGATAAACTCACGAGAAGTTATAGATAATGTGATATGAGAAATTCGTATCGAGCAAAGAGCAAGTTAAGAGTAAGATAGATTTAGGTGGGGTTTTCAATTGAGGACTCATGTGATGGCTAAGTTGTACAAATCTTTGTATGGCCTAGGGTTTTGTACTTGCACTCAGTTTATCACATTGATAATCATTGGAATGTTGGTGTCGCGCTATCAATGTATATGTGGTGAAAAGGTGATTCTTTCCTCATATGTATATTTGATAGTTAGAAACTATTAAGATTAGTCAGATATTATTAGGATTAGGTGCGGTTCTTAAAACTAATGCATATGGTAAGTTCGTGACTCACAATAATATGGTATGTTTTGAACCCCTCAGCGAATGGACGCATGTGGTCTGACTAGGATCAGTTCTTAAACTCATATTATTGTGGTAAGTTCCTGAACTTCCAATGTGCGGTAAGTTTGATGAACTGTATTTGGTAGAAAACGGTTATAGTATAGAGAGCATTAATAAAGTTGAAGATTAATAGAATGGTTAAGTAATGAAATAATGGAGTAATGATTGAAGTTGATGGATACCTGGATATTCTAAATCTAATAGCTATGTTAGACTTTCAAAATTTATTGACTTCGTGCTGATGTTTGCACTTCTATTTTCTTGAAAAACATTGGAACAAATGATGAAACCAATGAGTTTTAAAAATAATACCGTTATTCGTATGTCTATGCTAATTGATTCGGCTAGACAAAAATAATTTGAAATATATCAAAATGTATTTTTGTATCATCAATGTGTCATGGAACCTGGTGCAGAGATGAAAAAAATGATGGAGTCATCATTGCAGTATTACTTAGTGTTGGATGTGATGTAAGGATCGTCAGTCAACTATGGTATGATGTAGTATGATAAAATCACCAAATGACAGAATCCTCAAACGGACTGTAAATACAGTTCGGTATCATGATGTCATAAAAAGATTTTGAGATTTCTTTAAGATATGAGAATATATATATATATATATATATATATATATATATATGTGTGTGTGTGTGTGTGTGTGTGTGTGTGTGTGTGTATGTATAAGTATATTTCGATTGATGTCCGAATTGTTGTAGAAGTCTATGTTATTTGATTCAGCTAGACGAATATTAAAATATGTTCAGGGAATTCAAGCGTTCTTTGTCAAACTATGCCAAACCAAATTGTTTTGGTGCGGATTCAGATATTGAAAAGCTGAGATGAACAACCCTTTTATAGGGGATTACGCGGAGGCATTTAGATGTTTGTGCAAAATACATTGTACGAAGGGCTGATCACCCTAAGTACGAGGAGTCCCTATAGTCTTATGACTGTTAAAGTTTAAGTTGAATGATTACTTATAACTATGGACATACGCATAGCATTTAAATGTTTGTGTACAATACATCGTACGAAGGACTTAACAACCTAAGTACGGGAGTCCCTATAGTCTAATGACTATTAACGTTTAAGTTGAAAGAGTACTTATAACCATGGACGTAGTTCAAGATCTTATGACCCTCAGCATGATTTGGAATCTTTCAAATTCCTATTATTCATATCGCTTCCTAATTATTGAGAAATTGTGAAAGATTCTTATTATTCTGAAAGGTGAAAGTGGAAATGATGAGAAAAATAAACAAAACATAATAATTTCAAGAAAGAATTGAACTCCAGAAAGAAGAGAAATGTGAAACTCTTAGAAGAGGAAGAGGTGAGGAATATGATGATCTTAGAAAGATCCTTAGAGAAAGAATTTGGTTGTAGAATCCAATGAATGAATAAAATATTAACGCAAAAATCTATTTTGATAGATTGAATGAATAAAGATTATTAAATAAAATTTCGAAGACGAAATTCTTAGAAGAATGGGTGAATGTAATATCCCGAGTGTTCATGATAATGGTCCTTAGAAAAGGAAATGAACGGGTCAAAGAATATGTAATACTCAAATATAATTGAGTCTAAGTAAAGATTATGAAATAAAACTTACAATAATTTATTGTGAAGAATGGTTGGAGTGGTAATAAATAAAACATATATTAAGGAAATGTATTGAAGATATTTAACAGTAAATTTTGAAAAGAGATTTGATAAAAACCTAAGTAAGGTAGGGTTTCGGTGATTCCGAGGACGGAATCCTTATAAGGGGGGAAAGATGTGACAACTCGAATTTTTATAAATTATTAAAATAAGAATTTAATAATTAAAATTCTTATTATGAGATGTTTTGAGTTTGAGTATGCATATATACGTGCTATATATGTTGAAATATATGATCGGGTGTGAAGAGAAATATATATTCATATATTGGGAAAGCGGGGTTTAATAGTTAAGTTAACTATTGAATGAATTAAATAAATTTAATAATTAATTTTAAATATTTATTAAATTAAATAAATATTTAATTTAATTTATTTATTGAGGAAACAAATAATTGATGAATTGTGGAGAATTAATTTAGTAACTAAATTGATTAATGTTAATTAAATTGAGTAATGATAATTTTATTTGAAGGATTTAATTTAAGGAAATAATTAAGTTAAATCAATTGGTTAATATTTAAGAAAATAATTAAATTAAATGAATTGTTTAATATTAAAGGAAATAAATAGATTAAATAAAGTGATGTGTCTAATTTATATATTAAATTAGATATACTATTATTTATTATTCGTAAATATAATTATAACACTACAACAAAAAGGCTTATCAGCGACCGCACATCTGCGACCGCATATAGTCGCAGATGAGTATCGTTGGGACATGCATCGATCTTTTGGTATCCAAGACCCAACTTCTTCACCATTTTCTTACAAAAGTAATAGTTACCAGGTAATTTCTCACCGTCAGGCAACATACTCTTAATGGCCTTCAAGAGCGACTCAAAACACTCATGGCTCATGTTGTGATCAGCCTTGATGTTAAGTAATGTCGCCACTGCAGACAATATAGTGTGTTTGGTGCAACCATGCCACAATGGCTCGCTACCCTCGTTTAACAACTTAAAGAATTCTTTGGCATCAGAATTCATAGGTTGTTCTCTGCCTTGCTCCCAATCAAAATCTGGCCATGCAATATCATGAACCATTTCATTCATACGATGAGTACTACTGCCAGAATTATGTGCTTGTGTGATGCCACCATCTCTTCTCTGCCCATGTGCCCACCAGCATTCTTTGTAATTTCTCATGAACCCAGAAACAAGTAAATGATAGTTTATCATGTCTCTATCCATATAATTTACATTCTTACACTTCAAACATGGACATCGTATCTGCGACTTACCATTCATACATTCCGGGTGACTATACGCATACTCCAAAAATACTTGGCAACCAGCTCTAAATTCAGCTGTAGCACCTATCTGGGCACTTGACTTTCGTCGTGCCATCCAACTACGGTCTAAATAGAGGTCCATGATTGCACGGTACCTATGTTGACATGAATTTATTGTATTCCCTTGTTAGAGATTTACAATTCAGCTCAATCCCATTTATGATGCTTATAAATACATATAGATGTATATATACATATATAACATGAGTGTGCATCATATATGATTATTCGGGAATTGAACAAGGATACATGCCAAAACAACCTAAAGACAATAGATTCCTAGGGGTAGAATATGAATCATTGCATCATGCATGGTCTGCATATGATAGGACATTAGGTGATGAAAATATCTTGATGGTCAAGTTTGAAGAACAACCAATGGAATTTGAAATGTGTTCTAGAAACTATAACGATGCGTATATCAAGATTGCAGAAGAAGGCATACTATTAGCCCCTGTGAATACGAATGCGTATATGGCCATTTAACTTATATATGAAGATTTAGACAAGTATGTCTTCTCGACTGTGAATTATGGATAAACTTCTTTGAACCTTCTTCTTGATTGAATTATGGATAAACTTAATTCCTAGTTATGTTTTATGTCATACTCATGTTCAAGTTATTGGATTGGTATAAGTATGATCATATATTACAACCAAGGTTTTGGGTTAAGCCCTAATGTTCAAGTTATATAGCCATTTGACTTATATATGAAAAAATTTCGGCAGAGTCTCCCCTATAATATGAATTATCCACATGCACGAGGGCATGCATACTTGACCAATTTCAGGGCATAATTTAGGAGAATCCAATATTAGTAACAACAATAAGAAGCCCAAAAATTGTCCCAATTTCAGCAATATCAACAACAATTTATCTAAATTTCAGCAACAATATATTCAGCAGTAATGTTATATTCAAAATTTTTCCAAATTTCAACAACTGTTATTCAGTAATAAAAAATTATCCAACTTTAGATAATCTCATATTAAAACATGAAACCTAATCATGCATGTTCCCAAATTATTCTTGTGGTGTAAAGTGTGTGTATATACTTACAAAATTATACATATATGATGTATGTGTGTATATATATACATATAGGTATCAATCAACTCATAAAAGAATCTCTCTTTTTAAATTCATTGATTATCCCAAAAGTTTCATACCCATTAGGGTTCTACCCATTTTGAACAAGACACTGTAAATTTACCCATTTTGAACAAGTCACTGTAAATTAAACTGGATTTTCAGTCAAACCCATTTGGATTTTCAGTCAAACTCAAATTAAACCCAAAAAATTCAAGAAAATGGCATCTAGAAGCAGAACATCAACACATTCACATCTTCAGAAAAACAAATCATGCCCATTCAATCAAAAATAATAGAAAAATAGTTTAATTTAGGGATTAATTAAAGGGGTTACCGGCGGTGGTGAAGGCGTCAGCCGGTGATGTCGGTGGTGAAGGCGTCGGCAGTAGCGGTAGTTTTCCTCCCTCTTCTCTTCTCTTCTCCTCCTACTCCCTCTTCTCCCTCTCGTCAGTGTCTCCCCCTCTTTTTTTTCTTCAGTACTGATCGAGCGAACTGCTGAACTTGATTAAGTTCATGAGAATCAGCGACCGCCATCAGCGACCGCATGCGGTCGCTAATATTTAATGACGTGGACATATCAGCGACCGACCGCGGTCGCTGATAGAGAGTGGTCGCCCCGCCAAAGTTTCGCACCAAATTTTAGGAGGGAAATTCATATCAGCGACCGAACAGCGACCGCATGCGGTCGCTGATATGAACTAGCGACTAGAATCCTATCGGTCACAGATAGCAGTCGCTGTTACTATTATCAGCGACCGGATACGGCGGTCGCTGATATTATTGGTCGCAGATGGCGCTTTTTCTTGTAGTGTAATAGAAATTATTTTAATTACAATTAAAAGTTATTAAAATTAATTGAGCTAAAGTTATTTAATTAACTAAAGGTGTGACATGAAACTATATAATATACGATTATTTAAATAATTTAGTTTGGGAAAATTTTTGGTTACCCAAACAAGGCGTTGTGGCCTTTGGTTTTTTCAACTGACGTCTTTTATTTTCTTTAACTGATAAGTACGTGGGAGGTGAGGCTAGTAATATTACGCGTCTTATTTCTCATAATGGCTAACTAAGAAGAATAGAGAGGTAGAGAGAAAGAATACAGAGTATTGAGAGTTGGAGAAGGAGTGGGACTGAGAAGGATATGCTAGAACCTTGTTAACATCAAAGGGTTAAGGTATAATTTACCCCTAATTCTAATATTTTGTTTTTGTAATTTTCTATTATATGGAAATTAGGTTTTGGTTGAATTGTTGTATAAGATGTTGTTTATATGTATGTATTCTCTTGCTAAATGTGTTAGTTATCCTCTATAAGTCTATGTTGATGATTAACTACATGAAATTTGGGTTTGTAGGGAGAAAAGTAAATAACAGTGTATATTTATGAAAAATGGCTTAATAAAGTACAAAATTCCATGTTTAATATGTATGATAATCTGAAAATTGATGCTAGATTATGTTAGTACGTTAAGAAACGAAAACGGCGTAGTTTGAATCATGTCAATTGGTTAAGAAACGAAGTCGTGGCGATTGAATTCGCTAAATGTGTTTAAAACGTGAAAATAGAGTATGAACATGTGTTTTGGGTTAAATTTTAGGTTGGTTAATGTTTTTGTAAATTATTAGAATTCTAGTGTGTTGTAGTTCTATGAACTGTGAATCCATAGAATCGAAAACGGACTAATTTGGATGTGTATAACTCAAGTTATAAAGATTAGTAGGAGAAAATGGTTAAAAATCACAAAACACTGTAATCTAGGTGAAGCCCAGCGCGGGCGCGCTGCCCAGTGCTGCTAGATGGCGCGAGCTCTGGAAAAAAAGGCGCGGTCGCGCCCAATGTATGCTGATTGGTATGATTTAAGCTGATCTGGAACGAGGACGAGTAGACCTACAACTTTTATTCTTTAAGTATTTCAATTTGAGGTATAAAGCAAGGGTCAAAATGGTCATTTTTAGGTCTGTTATGTTTTCGGAGGCAATCGGGGGGCGTCGGGCATGCACGTATGCAAGTGTAGTGCTCTTGACGATAAAAGATGTTGTTCTAAGTTATAGAACTTGAATATTATGAAGTATAATGATGCTTAACATTAATAAATGATGTATTAGATAAGTTGTATACGCATACTAAGCACACACAAGAGAGACAAATTGGGCGTGTGACGAATTAACGTTGAAATGTGGTGATAAATGATAATGAACATAAAAAATATTTTAAATCAAATGAAATGAATATTATATGATATTGAACAGTGTTAATATAAAACCAATAAGTAGTCGTAGCAAGACTTGAACATTTGAATGAACTTCAAATATGAAATACAGTGAGATATAAGTTGAAAGTTAACACAATCAAATTGAACATTGTGTATTTATGATAGGAAGGGTTATGAAACGTAGAGTAAAGTCTACATTACAACTACTATGCGTTGCTATGTGACTAATAGTTGATGTGTATAGTTATATAATTGTGTAGGGCATGTGAAGTGCAGATAACTGTAAGCTGTTAAATTGTTATTGGTAAACAACGATCAAGGAAAATTTTTCAGTTCCTATTTGCTATATGAACTTGATGATTAACTGTTTTAAATATTTATTGCAAAGAGCATGATGTGTTGTATATATATGTTAAAAGTATGAAACGTTAAAGTCAACTTATGACTACGTTGATTCAGTATTGAATGCTGGCTGAGTAAGGAACTCAATCTCTTTACTTGTTATATGAAATAAGCATGTATGTTATGTTAGTCCAATATTTATGAGATGTATGATAAGCATGTTATTATGTGCTACGTGATGCATTAAAACTGTTAGACTTGCTGGGCTGTCGAGCTCAACCTTACAAATAACCATTTTTGCAGGTTAAGGATTAAAGATAACGATATGTGCTACTTGAATGACATGGATCAGAAATAATACACGAAGATTAATATTTTAGCTAAAGTTATTATTTCTTTATACCATGATTAAGATTCATGAGATGTATTAAATGTTTTATGATGTATAATTTTATGTTGAGTTGTAAAGCTAAAGTTAGAGTTATCTGATATGTAAAGGTTATCGGATTGAAATGTAAATTTTTATAGAACGACAGTGATAAAGTGAATCATAAAATAAGATTGATTCAATGACATGTAGATGCTAAAGGTTTTGATTCAGGGAATTAAAGTAAGAAGATAGAAAAGTTTAAATTATTCTGCATTCTATTAAGTTTAACGTCGAATAATGATGAAAAATCAGATGCTAGATGTGTTATTAACGACCGAAGTCGATAATTAAATTTTATGAATTTTGGGGTCGTTACAACGAACATGAGGGATTGCTATGATTTTGATTCCTTAGACGTTGAGTGATAAGGTAAGGAATATCATTTCGACGTTATGATGAAAGATATGTGTAAAGCGTATAGACGCTATGAATACAACGTTGTTGCGATGAACGATCGGTCTTAGCATACAACGATCAGTATGGCTTCGACACTAAGAATGAGTAATGAACATGGGGTTCAAGTAATGGATAATGAAAGTATTAAGTAAGATACGAATGGTATTAAGAATACCGTAACGAACGGTAATAAGAATAATGAAAGTCTGAGCATGAGTCAGATAGAGAATGTTATAATGAAATGTAAGCATTAAACACTTTAGCCAACGTGAGGGTTGAGTGCACACGATTATTAAACGGGCAGAACCTACACCCCGTGTATGGTTTAACCGTAAGGTAATGAAGAATGTTGTTTAAACGTGAATGGTGAAGAAACTGAGTTAAAGATAATAACGTATAACGTAACAAAGCCGAGTCAGTAATGATAACTTGGAGGACGTTCCGAGTCGAATTAACCGGACGTTGTAAGATATGAATAAGTTAATATAAAATGTTTAACGCTATGACCTCATAGTATTAACATTGAATGATCATTCTGAGTATACAAAAGATTGTATGACTTAGACGATAAAGAGTGAATCCTAAGGTATGACATTTAATTGTCAGAAAGCCAAAAGGAATAATAAGTTTACTTAACGAACGCTATAGTTTAATGGTTCGGATAAGTTAAAATAATTAGGTTGTGGTACAATCGTAACCTTTGATGGTTGACATATGGGAGCTGGGCTAAACAATTCCTTCAAAGAGCGAAGGTATATACGAAACTGGCAACCGATCTAACTCACTGTTATAGGCAGTGTAGATGAGACGGGAACTTGTTTGTTGGTTGTTTGTGGGAAACCACTCAGAGTACCATATGGACTACTAGAAGAGAAGCGATGTGTTATGAGTCCTATAAAAGTTATAAGAAGAAGATAAGAATATAAATCATCAAAGATGATGAACGTTTTGAGTAAGACATCTCCGTATGTCATGAAGCCGTGAATCGGTAATGAAAGTTAGTCACGTAAGCTTAAATTATAAGAGCGTGAACCTTAAGAAGTAAAGTTAAGTAAACCAATGCGTAATTCACGTATATGACTAATTGGTGTACGTGTTATTTCCTTATGCGTTATATAGGAATTTGGAATAAGCAGTTCAGCGTAAACTATAAGTTGTAGCTGTACGTAAGGCAAGTTTTCTAACTTCATTCATACTTTAAATGAATGCAAGTTTCTTAAACTTCTCAGATGTTGAACTTCAGAAGTTTTATCTATGTGCCAATGTGCGATATTTGTATAAGGTGGTAGATCGTATGAGGCCTTGTGCCACAATGTGAACAATTCGGCGTTTCTATGAGATGAACTGTTCTGTGAATAAACTGTTCGATAAGAGAATGTTATGTTTATACATGAACCGTTATTGTTAAGTCTGTGCTAATGATTCTAGCCAGACAAAATATGCATGAAAAAGGTAGAAGAATGAATGTATTTCAAAGTGCATGTGACTGATGTTTTAAGATGATAGGAATTGAGACTATTCCTATTATTCAAGCTACTTCATAACCTTTGTTCGGTTATCGAAGTTCTGAAGAATGTTTAAACTCTTGAAGTTGTTTGTTCAACTGTTATGACTTGCTGGGCAATTGAATGCTCACACTTGCTTTAAATTAAAAACATTTTCAGTGAATGATGATAAAAAGAACTTAAGGATCCCGTAAAGATCAAACTGATCGGTATCCAGACGAAGTGCCATTCAGTGTGTGAATGTGCGTGAAGAGCAAACTAAGACTTGTTATATAGAATAGTTTAATTGAATTATAGATTTGTTTAATGAGCTGATATGTATCATTGGTGGCGGATAAAAGTCACTCTTGTATGATGTAAAGAATAATGTAATTATCATTATTTGTAATGAAAGAGGTTATAAGGTTTCCAAAACTTGGGATTTGAGAATATATGTTATTACATTTAACTACATAATGACGTATGTTTGGTAAGAAGTGAGATCGTGACGTACAGAATCTGGGTGTGAAGATAGACTAGATTTTGGGGCGTTACAGAGTGGTATCAAAGCTGATAGGTTATAAATCTTAGGTATGCGTACCTAAGACTATAATCTTAGAGAGAGGGATAAGAAAATCGTTGGGTTAAACGATTAAGGAAGAAGATTACTACCTGATCATAGTTGTGACACCCCCAAATCTCGGTATTTCATTACCTCAAGATTTGGTGTCCACGTAATCAAAACATTCATTTATAACTACCCAATCATAAATAAAATTGGATAATAAACCTGCCCATACAGGAATTACATAAAACAATATCTCCCAGGTTATCTAACCTTTACATACATTCAATAATGCGGAAAATTTAAATAAACTTCATTACATTTTTTAAACCAAAGTCTGATAATAAAACTATCAAAACTATTACAAGTCTTCAGTACTTGTTCGTCTTTCCCTTTCCTTTACTGATGCTAGGTACGTCACCCTTTCCATCTTTAGCTGTAAGGATTTTATAGGCAAGAGTGAGCAAACAAAGCTCACTTGAAATAATCAATGAATAACTTTTACATTCTCTGCCCATTCAGGGGCTCAATAGAACTGAATAATAAGTTCTATTAACATCTTAAACATTCCTTGCCCATTCAGGGGCTCAATAGAACTGAACAATAAGTTCTAATAATACTTTAAACATTCACTGAGGGTCTAATGACCACGAACCTTGTCCACAGTTATAAGTAATCTTTCAACTTAAACTTTTACGGTCATACGCCCATAATGACTTTAAGGTACTTTGGGGGATCAACCCTTCGTACATGTATTGTATACAAATATTTTCAGCGCAAAGTACAAAACTAAGCGTAACCCCTATAAATAGGGTTGTTCATCTCAGTATTTTGAGTACAAGTCCGTCCCAAAGATAGTTTGGGTTGGATACACTTCAAGATAATTTGGAGTTCAACGGACATCAACTAAGGATTAGTTGAATAAAAGAGAATAACACTATGTTATTGAATAATCATAACTGAATAAGTATTTCGTTCTAAGGTCATGCTTTAGGGACAATCTAATAGCATAACTATTGACTAACACATCATACCTTGCTTTGAATAACATTAAGCTAAGGTTACATCTTAGAATTTAATGTCAAGCATGCACAACAAATAATAGCTTGAACGATAAACTAAAGGTACTTGCATGCTAATTATAACAAGTTTAGAGTTAAGAAAACTTGCATAATCATAATAACTATCTCAACGAAAGTGCAAAGATGAGAAACTTGTATCATCATGAATAAATGGATACAATGAAGTTGCTTAATGGAAATATTTTACTCAATAAAGTATAGCATATGAATTTTGCATAACAAAGCTTTAGAATTAGAAAAGTTGCTTAAGTATAACATTACAGTGAAAAGCAACCTTGCTGAATAATAAAGTAGCAAATGTTAGGAAACTTGCCTCGTGCGTAGGTTAAACAATTACTATTCACGTTCACCCCAAGTCCTACACATACCATATGTATTGACAATACACATTAGTTACACTAACATTACCTTTATGAGTTACTTTATTACTCTTAGTATAGCCACTAACTAAGTTTAAGTTTAAACAACATCACATCTTTTCATGAACATTACTTTTTAGCTTTATTACAACTACTTAAGTGATCATGTCATTGCACCATATGCACATTAACAACTTGACACAACATTCTATTACATGTCCAATATGTTATCATTAAGTTATACTAATACACAAAGGGTTGCACTTGCATTCGTGCATCCCAACGCCCTCCGATTGGCTCCAAATACACAATAGTCCTAAAGATGGCCATTTTGACTACTGTTACAGACCTCAAATTAAAAAACTTAAAGCGTGAAAGTTGTAGGTCTATTCGTCCTCGTTTCGGATCATCATGAATTACCTCAATCGGAGTTCGTATGAGAAAGTTATGGCCATTTTACTACAGGAGGTCAAAAATGTCCGACCCATGCCACTTTTCCAGCGCTGGGGCGCGAACAGTGGCGCTGGGGCGCGAGTACCAGCGCTCGGGCATGAGTTACATCGCTGGGGCGCGAGCCTTGGCCCATTTTTGGCACTGGGGCGCGAACCTTGGCGCTGGGGCGTGAAATTGGCGCTGGGGCGTGAATTGTGACGCTGGGGCGCCGAAACTCATAGAACCAAAAAGAAGAACAGAGCCAAAGCTACTGTCTTAAATTTGTAACAACAATTCGCCCCAAACAACATGTATAACTAATATAAACTACACATAATTGCTAACAATTATCCATATACGAGTTTCCAACAATTAAACAACAAATTTAAAAGACTTAAATCACTAAAATAATATTTGGTTAAAACTCAAAACTCCATTGGTGATATCTAAAGTACAGTAAATGAAATTTTCACTGTTATCAACCAAATTTGATTCCTTGCTCTGCTTAATTTCTTACCCAATTACACACAAGTCTCAATTAACATAATCACATACTAATTTTTATTAACTTTCAAAAGTAATATTCATGCATATAAGTTTACTATAAAAAAAATAATTCTTTTCGTGTATACGTAATTTATTATAATCTTACCTATACATTATTGAACATAAAATCATCAATATATATGTTATCTACTACTAACACATGATTTCATCAAATAGTAAAACATTCGAACTCTAGAAAGTTTGTAAAGAACTTCGTCTTACAGTCAAATTGAGAACACCGAGACAATATAAATTCACATAAAATATATGGCGTAAAATAGTTATGGTTAAGTTATGTACATACCTTTTATTTTAGACAATCTTTGTTAAACACTGATAACTATCTTTTGCTACTTCTCTCACTCAAATTCTCTGAAACTTTTCTTTTTCTCTGAACACCTTTTCTTAGACTAAGCAAAACTGGAGCGTAATACTTAACAAGTATGCGTCAAAATAAAACAAAACTGATAAGATAATAATAAACCTATTTACTCTCATCAGTTACCAAACATATAACGTATAATCTTATAAATATAAATATATTTTATTTATATATTTGTTTTATTCTATTAATAATATAATTTAAAATTAACAAGAATTTCAAAAGCCATAAGGCCTTGTTTGGCAAACCATTTATAAAATAAAGGATTAATATACTTACACCTTGTTTGGCAACACTAAATTAAAATTACTTTAATTTATTTTAATAACTCTTTATCACATAGTTATTTGTCACACTTTATGTAATAACAATTAAATAAATAAATCACTTAATCACATAACTAAATTCACATAACACATTAATTATTTAACAAATAAATAATTAACTAAAACAACTCAATCAAATTGAACAATTACTTATTTAATAATAAACATATCCAATAAATATTTACATAAATTAATAAATATTTATAACTTACATTTAAAAATAAGGAATGTTACATCATTCCCCTCTTATAAGGATTCTGTCCCTAGAATCACAACTCAAACAACACTTTCGTTACATTCTTCCCTACTTATAAAGATGTTGTCCCCAGAATCGAAGACACATACTAAACAAATAACTCAGGGTAATCTTTCATCATTTTCTCTTCGAGTTCCCACGTTGCTTCTTCAGCATTGTGGTTTCTCCATATCACCTTTACAGAAGGAATCACTTTATTCCTTAGCACTTGTTCTTTCCTGTCGACTATCTGGATAGGAACCTCTTCATAAGACAAATCTTTCTCGAACTGCAACGGTTCGTAGTCGATCACGTGATTGTAGTCGGGTTTATATGGTCGTAACACCGAAGTATGAAAAACATTATGAATGTTTTCCAACTCTGGAGCTAGAGCTACCTCGTAAGCTACCTCTCCAACTTTTCGTAGCACTTCAAATGGTTCAATAAATCTCGGGCTTAGTTTTCCCTTCTTACCGAAATGAATTTTTCCCCTTCTAAGGAGAAACTTTTAGGAATACATAGCTTCCTACATCAAATGCACGATCTTGCCTGTGTTGATCAGCATACTTCTTCTGTCAGTCTTGAGCTGCTACCGATCTTATCCTGATGAGTTTGATAACCTCAACAGTTTGTTGCACTAATTCTGGTCCTAGTAGTTGACGTTCACCAACTTCATCCCAGCACAGTGGAGTTTTGCACTTTCTACCGTATAACGCTTCGTAAGGCGGTATGCTGATGCTCGCGTGATAACTATTATTGTAGGCAAATTCCACCAACGGTAATTGCTCTTCCCAGCTTCCTTTGAAATCCAAGACGCATGCTCTCAGCATATCTTTCAATGTCTGGATCGTTCGTTCGCTTTAGCCATCTGTTTGTGGATGATAAGCTGTACTCATTCACAATTGAGTTCACATGCATTCTTGTAGTCTCTTACAGAAGTTTGACGTGAATCGCGGGTCTCTATCAGACACAATTGACACTGTCACTCAATGTCTCGAAACGATTTCTTTGATGTACAATCTTGCCAACTGATCAAGATTGAACCTAATCTTTATTTGTAAAAAAATGCGCTAATTTTGTCAGTCTGTCCACTATCACCCAAATTGCATCGCATCCTCTCTGAGTAGCTGGAAGACCCACCACAAAATCCATCGTGATATGCTCCCATTTCCATTCCAGTATTTCCAACGGTTGAAGTAATCTGATGGGTCTTTGATGTTCGGCTTTTAGTCTTTGACATGTCAAACATTTAGCCACGCATTCTGCAACATCCCTTTTCATATTCGGCCACCAAAAATGTCGGCGTAAATCTTGATACATCTTCGTGCTTCCTGGATGAATCGAATATCTTGAGCTATGAGCTTCAGTCAAGATTTCGTTTTTCAGTTCTGGTGTTGCTGGAACCTAGATTCTTCCCTCGTACCGTAGTAATCCTTCGGTATCGACCTTGTATTTCGTATTGCTACTATCAACCATATTCTCTTTTATCTTTCCACATTCTTCATCTTGTAACTGAGCATTTTTCACCTTGTCCAGTCAAGTTGGACCTGCCTCTAGCTGAAATAGTCGTTCGTCGGATTCTTGTGGAAATTTGATTTCCAGTTCTAACTTTGTCATTGCTGAAATGAGCTCCTCCTGAGTTGTTATCAACATTAATTTCTCCCGACCTTTCCTACTTAAAGCATCTGCAACCACATTCGCTTTGCCCGGATGATAAAAGATCTCACAATCGTAATCCTTTATCAATTCCATCCATCTCCTCTGACGGATGTTCAGGTCCTTCTAATTGAAAATATACTTCAAACTTTTGTGGTCTGTGTAGATCTCATATTTCTCTCAATACAGATAATGTCTCCATATCTTGAGAGCAAATACCATTGCAGCCAATTCTAAATCATGAGTCAGATAACCTTTCTCATAATCCTTCAGTTGTCTTGATGTATAGGCAATAACTTTGCCGATTTGCATAAGAACACAACCCAATCCTTTGTGTGAGGCATCACTATACACCACAAAATTTCCTATATTATCCGGCAGAGTTAACACAGGTGCCATACTTAGCTTCTTCTTCAAATATTGGAAGCTCTCTTCACACTTTTCCGTCCAAACGAATTTCACAGCTTTCTATGAGGACCCCAAACTCAGGTACTTGAAACCCGAACTCAGTTCTTCACGATACCATTTCTATGAGCGGGATAATACTAATAATAATAACAATAATATAAAAGATCAGCTTAATTTACATAATTATCAGAGTCTAGCTCCCAAGTATGTAACCTTTAAACATTCATTACAACTCATGATAGATAATATATATCATAATTGTCTTAATATCATCAAACTATTACATAACATAGTAATTCGTTCATTCAGCAACCTACCCTTTTCCTTTGTTCTTAGCAGAGCTCTCTGGTCGTTTGCACTTAACTGAAAATATTTAAATTTAAGCAAGGATGAGCATTTGAGTGCCCAGCAAGTAATAGCAATTATATATATATATAAGCTGAAAGGATTTAAATATTTTCTTTGTACTATTCTTCTACAACCAGTCAATAGTTGTGAAGTATTCTGAACCGATAATAATAACATAACAACTCTCTTTCAAATTTTTGAAACTACATAATGACTATAACTCGGGTTATGGTGACATGCCATGAACATTATTTTTATTTTCGAAAAGGTTAAACAGAAATTCATCTGTAAATCGACATAACTTACGGGCACGAGGGGTGATCAGCCCGTTATGCCCTGCATTGATCAATACTACATTAGAAGAACGATATGATCGTTCACTTTGTTCCACCTTGGGTGGATAAAAAATTTTCCCGTGTAGGGATGTTCATACTTGTCTGGGTTCCAAATCAAAGGTTTTATCTTGTTTCAACAATAATCTATAATTCAACATATATATATATATATATATATATATATATATATATATATATATAATTGACATAGGTATATCAACATGTGATTAAATACAATGATTATCCAAGTGTTGACATAGGTATATCAACATGTGATTAAATACAATGATTATCCAAGTGGGGACACTTGTTTAACCATTTACAGAAATTAACGAACATAATATATATATATATATATATATATATATATATATATATATATCTGAATTACCATATACTAACATGTTGATAAGCAATGAGCGTATATAATATAAGATTAATAATCTGTACAGTAATAATATAGTTTAGAAACATTCTTACTCATGTCCATTGCATAAAGAAAATGTAAAGGTTAAATACTTGCCTGAAGCGCTGCTTACAACTTGTAATTAAGATCTATCGCTTATCTCACGACCTAACATTAATAAGATCGTTCGTTCGATTAGAACAACATACTATAACACATAACACTGCTTATTATAGTCAGCACATACCCTAATCACATTGGCACATAGATTTAACAACCATTGAATCACAAATAATCACTTATCTTATCACATTATCTAAGGCCATATCAATTTCTGAAACATGTCGGTGTATCCATAACTTTATCAGATATTTATCGAGTCTAAGACTCTATTCTGTAACTTAATATCAGTACGTATCAGTCATATTATTTTTAAATGACTTAATATAATTTTAAAACATTTATTATAATTTATCACGAAATTTCAAACATCGGAATCACATTAAAATGATTTAAATACTAATCAATTCTATTATCAGTAATATTTAATTAGTATTAAACTATTAATGAAATCATTTCTAAAATATTAAATTTATTTATAATAACTCAAAATATTTTTAAAACATTAATATTACCCTTAAATGATTTTTACAACATTTAAAATTATTTTTAAATAATTATCATTAATATTAAGGTATTAATGTTTCATTTATCCAAATATTAAAAGTCATTAAGTATAACTTAAAATATTTTTAATTCATTTATATCCATTTTAAATGATTTTTAAAGTAATAAAACCATTTATAAACTATTTATTTAATATAATTATTAAATAAATTTAATATCATTAGTAATAACTTAATAATCATTAATATTTAATTATTAATGAAATTATCCTTTAAATATTAAAACTTATATTTTATAACTTAAAATGTTTTTAAACACTTTATTTTTATTTAAAATAATTTTTAATATAATAAAATCATTTTTAATTAATTTATTTAATTCATTTAGTAAATAAATTAATTACCATTAATATCAATTTATTAATGAAATTTATCACAAAATATTAAAAGTTATTAAAAATAACTTAAAATATCTTCTTATATCATAACATAATTTTTAATGATTTTTCCAATATTAAAATCATTTTTAAATAATTTATTTAATATTATAATTAAATAAATTAAATACTTTTAATATTCCAAAAATATTAAATATTTATGAAATATATTTAAAATAATTAAAAACTAATTTTTAGAATTTAAAATAATTTTTTATAATTTATTTTGTATTTTTAATAATTTAAAACTAATTTTTTCTATTTTTTTATTAATTTCCGAAAAATAGTATATTATCTGTCGCTAAAGACCACCTATAGCGACAGAACCGTCGCTATATGTGTTCTTCATGTTCTTGGCCAAACCCAAAAATGCATAGTCAGTTGCTAAGGGGTCACGTTTGACCAACAATAATTCAGTGTGTAGTGTGACTCTGGACCAACTATGCATTAGAGCGTGTAGTACAAGTGTAACACTTCAGGCTACAACAACATTCATGACTATACTACATAAACCGAACGAGATCTGGCCTTCCCAAAAACCTTGTCAGAGCTGTTCTTAATTTCTGGGTTTTCCAGAAATGAAGAACAGTTCATACTGCCTTCTCTCGATCTTTATATCTTGCAACACATGAACGAGTTTCGTGATCTTAGGCTTTCAGGTTGTAGAACACATGTAAGTCTAGAGATCCATTACATAAAATCACAATAACAATAACAAAATAGCAAGATCTTGTCCGGTCAAACAAGGTCAGAAACCACGCTAATGAACTTTCTGGGTTACCCAGAAAGTTCATCCGTGGACCTTCTGCCTAGTTTGACCATCCTCTAAATCTCACACGTTTGTGATAAAAGTTATCTAAGAGTATTAACCTGTAGTATAACTACCACACTATAACTTTAATGCAACAAAAGAACCAAAACATACACACACTGACAGATCAAGGTGGTCAAAGATGTTGTCAGGCCGGTTCTGGGCTGTTTCTGGGTTACCCAGAAATGCCTGGTCATGGTCGGTCAACGCCATTTGACCTTAAATATATTGCAATCTGGACTATGTCATAGACAGATTATTGTTCCAGATACCAGACCAAATGTCAGACTACACATATCAACTTAAAAACGACATAAATCATAAACGAGTAAGGATCTGTGGCCACTGACATTCGTTGTCAGACCACAGAACTAAGTTTTTCCAGATTTTTGAAAAACACAAATCCGAGCTTCTAAATGTTATGGATCCAACATTTAGCAACCCAGATCGTCAAAATAGACTACAACCAACATATTCTAACAATAAAAATTAACATCTAACACAGAATCGATGGACATAATTTATGCTAGGGGTTTATACCTTTCTTTGAAAAATTTCTGATTTTGTGTTGCTGATCTGTTTATGGTGAACTTGGGGCTTTGATTTGGGACTAATATAGCTTAAATTTTCAGGGGTTTGGAGCTTGAGAGAGAAGGTTTGGGTGTTGGACAAAATAAGTGAACAAAAAAATGATTTTCTCTCTCTCTTCAATCTATATATAGACCAACAAGGTGAATGAATGGCTGATGAAGGTGACTTGTTGCTGTGATTTTAAGCATGTGGAGTGGTTATAAGTTAGTCGCCAACTCACCTAAATGTCAAAACCTATTCTATAGTTTTAATAATGCAAAAGGGGCATAATGGTCTTTTGATAAATTATTTTAATGGCATAATTAGAACTTGGCAAACCCTTAGGGTTTAACCCTAAGATTTAGCACAAAACAATAATAAAATTTAGCAATTAGAGTTTGCACAAAAATAAATAAAATCAAATAAAAATTAACTAAATTTTAGTTTCTAAAATTTTGAAATTAGGGTTTCCTAATTATGATTAATTATCTAATTGCCTTATATAGTAACATTAGGATTTAGATCATATAATTATCATTAACATTGCTAAAATAACAATTAGGGTTTACAATTTTGATAATTAGGGTTACCAATTTATAATTAGGTTTTCTAATTATCAAATTAGGGTTTAAAATTTTAGGATTTCCAAAATTAGCAATTGAGATTATAATAATCATATTAACACAATTACAACCAATCTCGAACTCTAATTTAAATTTCAAACTAGGGTTCCTCATTTTCAAAAATTATTTAGGGTTTCTAGATTATAATTAGGGTTTTCTAGAAATTAGAGTTTCTAGAATTTTAATTAGGGTTCACCTAATTAATACATTTAATACACGACATAAATTATATAACTCACTTATAAAATAATCTTGCACTCTAATTTGGATCTCAAATTAGGGTTTAGCATTATTACTAGGGTTTGGTCATAATACACCGTAATTGACCTACCATTATCAATCCAGAAATACAGTACATATTCATAGCACTGTAAAATCAAAATATAATTAATATTGTATTATTATTTTTATACCTTGATAATAATCCAAAATTAGGGTTTGGATTCTATATCTGATTTATTCTTCCTATTTAACCTTAATAATTAAGGTAAAATAATTCACTTAATAACTCGTACTAAAATTCATATAATAAAATAATTATTATATTTATTCTAAAAATCACTTCATATATTATTTAAATAATATATGATTATATTTTCATGAAAAATAATTAAAAAAACATTTCTACCATAATTTAATTATTATAAGAATATACTTTATAATAATCAAAAATTCTAAAATAAAATCATTTGTAAATATTTATGTAATAAATATATTTTTATTTACCACATAAATACATATATACAATATCTTGTACAAATCCTCATCCTTAAAAAAAAATTATACGCAAAATTTCTTATTTATTTATATGGAAAATATCGGGTTGTTACACTTTCCGTGTCAAATTTGTTAACGGAGTGGCTATCTTGGAAGAATCTTGTATAAATCTTCTATAATAATCAGCCAGTCCCAAGAAACTCCTCACCTCTGAAGGTGTCCTTGGTTGTTCCCAGTTGATTACAGCTTCCACTTTCGATGGATCTACTGAAATCCTATCATTGTCAATCACATGACCCAAAAATTGTACACGATCGAGCCAAAATTCACACTTAGAGAATTTCGCGTACAACTTTTCCTTTCTTAGAGTCTTCAATGTCAGACATAAATGTTCCACGTGTTCTTCTTGAGTTTTAGAATACACCAGAATGTCGTCGATAAACACCACTACGAACTTGTCTAAGAATGGTTTAAATACCCTGTTCATCAAATCCATGAACGCGGCGGGGCATTTGTTAAACTAAAAGACATTACCAGAAACTCGTAATGTCCGTAACGAGTTCTGAATGCCGTTCTAGGTATATCCTCCTTTCTTACCTTCAATTGGTGATACCCACTTCTTAAATCTATTTTCGAGAAGTATTTAGCACCCTTCAACTGATCAAACAAGTCATATATTCTAGGTAACGGATACCTATTCTTAATAGTGACCTTGTTTAACTCCCTATAATCAATGCAAAGACGCATTGATCTGTCCTTCTTCTTCACAAATAATACCGGCGCTCCCCACGGTGACACGCTTGATTGAATATACTTCTTGTCCAGCAGTTCTTCCAGTTGCACCATCAGTTTCTTCATTTCTACCGGAGCCATTCTGTACGGGGCCTTCGATATCGGTGCAGTTCCTGGCACTAAATCGATTATGAACTCAATCTCTCTATCAGGCGGTAGTCCTGTCAAATCCTCCGGAAAGACATCTACGAATTCTCTAACCAATGGTATCTCCTCCAGTTTTACACCCTTCTTCTGAGTATCGACTATATAAGCCAAATAACCCACACAACCATGACTCAGCAACTTCTTGGCCTGCATAATCGTCAGACATTTCATTTGTCTAGGCGATTTGCTACCATGGAAAACTACCTTTGACGGATTCATGGATTGTAATTGATGTAATCTATAGGTATAAAATAAGTAAAAATTATGCAAACTATCTCACAGACTTTATATTAGAACGGAGGTGGAGGATTAATATAATTAAATTTTCTTTTATTCAGGATCATAATATGGCTTTATACATATTTATTGTGAAATAAATGTAAAGTAAATGTAATTTTATGGACAATACTTACAGAATATATGGAATGTAATAATAATAATAATAAATCTTGGGGAAAAAGGTTTATTAATTAGTAATTTAGCGTATGAAATATTAATTTATTTCTGTTAATTTGTGTGATTAGTTCGAACGAAAGGAATTTAACGAGTTATATTCGGATTATAATTTTGGGTATGGAGTTTCCATATTTTTAAATGTAAGTTATAAATATTTATTAATTTATATAAATATTTATTGGATATGTTTATTATTGAATAAGTAATTGTTCAATTTGATTGAGTTGTTTTAGTTAATTATTTATTTATTAAATAATTAATGTGTTATGTGGATTGAGTTATGTGATTAAGTGATTTATTTATTTAATTGTTATTACATAAAGTGTGACAAATAACTATGTGATAAAGAGTTATTAAAATAAATTAAAGTAATTTTAATTTAGTGTTGCCAAACAAGGTGTAAGTATATTAATCTTTTATTTTATAAATGGTTTGCCAAACAAGGTCTTATGGCTTTTGAAATTCTTGTTAATTTTAAATTATATTATTAATAGAATAAAACAAATATATAAATAAAATATATTTATATTTATAAGATTATACTTATATGTTTGGTAACTGATGAGAGTAAATAGGCTTATTATTGCCTTATCAGTTTTGTTTTATTTTGACGCATACTTGTTAAGTATTACGCTCCAGTTTTGCTTAGTCTAAGAAAAGGTGTTCAGAGAAAAAGAAAAGTTTCAGAGAATTTGAGTGAGAGAAGTAGCAAAAGATAGTTATCAGTGTTTAACAAAGACTGTCTAAAACAAAAGGTATGTACATAACTTAACCATAGCTATTTTACGCCATATATTTTCTGTGAATTTATATTATCTCGGTGTTCTCAATTTGACTGTAAGACGAAGTTCTTTACAAACTTTATAGAGTTCGAATGTTTTACTATTTGATTATGAAATCATGTGTTAGTAGTAGATAACATATATATTGATGATTGTATGTTCAATAATGTATAGGTAAGAGTATGATAAATTACGTATACACGAAAAGAATTATTTTTTTTACAATAAACTTATATGCATGAATATGACTTTTGAAAGTTAATAAAAATTAGTATGTGATTATGTTAATTGAGACTTGTGTGTAATTTGGTAAGAAAATAAGCAGAGCAAGGAATCAAATTTGGTTGATAACAGTGAAAATTTCGTTCACTGTACTTTAGATATCAACAATGGAGTTTTGAGTTTTAACCAAATATTATTTTAGTGATTTAAGTCTTTTAAATTTGTTGTTTAATTGTTGGAAACTCGTATATGGATAATTGTTAGCAATTATGTATAGTTTATATTAATTATACATGTTGTTTGGGGCAAATTGTTGTTACAAATTTAAGACAATAGCTTTGGCTCTGTTCTTCTTTTTGGTTCTGTGAGTTTCGGCGCCCCAGCGCCAAATTTCACGCCCCAGCGCCAAGGTTCGCGCCACAGTGCCAAAAATAGGCCAAGACTCCCGCCCCAATGCTATAACTCGCGCCCCGGCACTGGTACTCACGCCCCAGCGCCACTGTTCACGCCCCAGCGCTGGAAAAGAGGCCTGTGTCGGACAGTTTTGATCTCCTGTAGTAAAATGGTCATAACGTTCTCATACGAACTCCGATTGAGGTAATTCAAGATGATCCGGAACGAGCACGAATAGACCTACAACTTTCATGCTTTAAGGTTTTTAATTTGAGTTCTGTAATAGTAGTCAAAATAGCCATCTTTAGGACTGTTGTGTATTTGGAGCCAATCGGAGGGCGTCGGGATAAACGAATGCAAGTGCAATCCTTTGTGTATTAGTATAACTTAATGATAACATGTTGGACATGAAATAGAATGTTGTGTCAAGTTGTTAATGTGCATATGGTGCAATGACATGATCACTTCAGTAGTTGTAATAAAGCTAAAAAGTAATGTTCATGAAAAGATGTGATGTTGTTTAAACTTAAACCTAGTTAGTAGCTATACTAAGAGTAATAAAGTAACTCATAAAGGTAATGTTAGTGTAACTAATGTGTATTGTCAATATATATGGTATGTGTAGGACTTTGGGTGAACGTGAATAGTAATTATTTAACCTACGCACGAGGCAAGTTTCCTAACCTTTGCTACTTTATTATTCAGCAAGGTTGCTTTTCACTGTTATGTTATACTTAAGCAAGTTTTCTATTCTAAAGCTTCGTTATGCAAAATTCATATGCTATACTTTATTGAGTAAAGTATTTCCATTAAGCAACTTCATTGTATCCAGTTATTCATGATGATACAAGTTTCTCATCTCTGCACTTTCGTTGAGATAGTTATTATGATTATGCAAGTTTTCTTAACTCTAAACTTGTTATAATTAGCATGCAAGTACCTTTAGTTTATCGTTCAAGCTATTATTTGTTGTGCATACTTGACATTAAATTCTAAGATGTAACCTTAGCTTAATGTTATTCAAAGCAAGGTATGATGTGTTATTCAATATTTATGCTATTAGATTGTCCCTAAAGCATGAACTTAGAACGAAATACTTATTCAGTTATGATTATTCAATAACATAGTGTTATTATCTTTTATTCAACTAATCCTTAGTTGATGTCCGTTGAACTCCAAATTATCTTGAAGTGTATCCAACCCAAACTATCTTTGGGACGGACTTGTACTCAAAATACTGAGATGAACAACCCTATTTATAGGGGTTACGCTTAGTTTTGTACTTTGCGCTGAAATGTTTGTATACAATACATGTACGAAGGGTTGATCCCCCTAAGTACCTTAAAGTCATTATGGTCGTATGACCGTAAAAGTTTAAGTTGAAAGATTACTTATAACTGTGGACAAGGTTCGTGGTCATTAGACCCTCAGTGAATGTTTAAAGTATTATTAGAACTTATTATTCAGTTCTATTAAGCCCATGAATGGGCAAGGAATGTTTAAGATGTTAATAGAACTTATTATTCAGTTCTATTGAGCCCCTGATTGGGCAGAGAATGTAAAAGTTATTCATTGATTATTTCAAGTGAGCCTTGTTTGCTCACTCTTGCCTGTAAAATTCTTACAGCTAAAGATGGAAAGGGTGACGTACCTAGCACCAGTAAAGGAAAGGGAAAGACGAACAAGTACTGGAGACTTGTAATTGTTTTGATAGTTTTATTATCAGACTTTGGTTTAAAGAATGTAATGAAGTTTATTTAAATTTTCTGCATGAATGATTGTATGTAAAGGTTAGATAACCTGGGAGATATTGTTTTATGTAATTCCTGTATGGACAGGTTTATTATCCAATTTTATTTATGATTGGGTAGTTATAAATGAATGTTTTGATTACGTGAACACCAAATCTTGAGGTAATGAAGTACCGAGATTTGGGGGTGTCACAATAGTAAATCGTAATAACAGTTGTTCTGTTAAATGATGGATGATTTATAGCTAATGCTATGAATGAATGGTACTACGAAGTAGTACAGGAAGGAGAACTCATATTGAGTTGTAAAGGATAGCATATGAATTAAAGAAAATTCGTATTAAGTAAAGAGAATTTTAAAAGTTCTAAAATTTCGATTGAGGACGCATGTGATAGCTGAGTTGTATGAACCTTTGTTATGGGTAGAGGTTTGTGCTTGGTGTAACAACTACTTAGCTTATTACAGTGATAATCATTGGAATTGATCACGCTATTAAGATGTATATGACGAGAAGGTGAATCATTTCTCATTTATATACTTGATAGGTAAAGAATGATAAGGTAGGTGTGAGTTTTTGAAACTCATACTTATGGTAAGTTCGTGACTCATAATAATATGGTATGTTTTTGAACGTCTCAGTGAATGGACGCCTATTGTCTGTCTGGATAGTTCTTAAACTCATATTATTGTGGAAAGTTTCTGAACTCTTAATGTGTGGTAAGTTGATGGGTTGTACTAAGGTATAGGAATGTTTAGACTGAAAGTAAGTATTTTTAGTAGACTTAGCATTGAAGGTGCTAGAGAAGATTAAGTATTGTCGAAGTAAGACAATGAAGGAAGACGGAGAATAGGATATTCCAAATCATCTAGCTATGCTAGATTTTGAAGTTTATTGAAAGTGTGCTTATGTGTGCACGTTTTGAAAAGGAAAGAATTGGTTCAACTTTTAGAACCAACGAATTTTAAAAGAGCTATTCTTGGTATGCCTATGCTAATTGTTTCGGCTAGACAGAAGTTGATTTGAAATATGAAAATGAATTTTATATCATCAGTGCATTCGATGCTAGGATGGTAAAAAGATGGAGTTGTTAATACAACTGAACCTGGTGTTGGATGTGATCTTAGGATCAATAACCCGCTATGGTATGATGTATAATGACGAAGTCATAAACTGACGAAATCCTCAACGTACTGTGAAGAGTACGGTATCATGACGCCATAAAATGTTTTGATGTATTGCGAAAAGAATTTAAAGAAGTAGTCGATGCCAATGGAGCTGACTAGATGAATGTTTCAAGTTGATATCCAATTTATTGGTATGGTCTAAGCTATTTGATTTGGCTAGACAAATGGTATGTCATGTTTAAGTCTGAGGTGAACATACCCCGAAATGGAGTTATACGATAGGTTGATCACCTACGTATGGAAGAGGTAGTTTACTTTATTTGTGACTGTAAATTGACCGTGGAAAGAAAGGTTACATCGTCATGCTGTTAAACTTAGTAAGAGTTCATATTCAATTTGACCCCTCAGCAAAAGTATGAAATGTTTTAAAGGAAATTTTATATTCCTCGTTATTCCTTCTACTTCATGATTCTTGATAGGTTATAAAGATTAGGAATGATGGAAAATAAAAATAAGAACTTCTTTGAAGAGAAGTCGAGAAGAAGATTAAGCTAAAATTTCGAGGACGAAATTCTTTGAAGAAGGGGAGAATGTGAGGACCCGGGTAAGGGTTTGGTTTTATGAAATTCCGAGGACGGAATTTTTATAAGGAGGGAAGAATGTGACAACCCGAAAATTCAGTTTGTCTAGAATTTACGTTTAAAGAATTAGTTATTAATAAAATAAATTTTTATTAATACTATTCTGTGCTATGTGTTTATTAATCGTTCTATAATCTAGGATGATTATAATACGGGAGGATTCTGGCTACGAGCTAGACTGAACGAATAAGAATTTTCAAGACGAAAATAAAATTTTTCCGGTAACAAAAATATTTCCGGGGAAAAAGATGAAATATGCACTATTCACCAGACGAAACCCTAAGGGTTAGTGTTTAAATAACATAAGCCTTTTCAAGAGTTCGGCGTGTCGAAACGACATTCTGTCGAAAGATTTGACGATAATATATCGTGAAAAGTTAAGTAAGCCGATAAAAGTTTTTCTTAAAAAACGTGCAGAAATCGGACGAAATAAAAATGACGGAAAGTACTGCTATGTACTTTTCACTCGTTTAGTTACGTTAGGTGAAAACGTGAAGGAAAACACTTAACACCAAAAAGTATTTTTTAGTTTTTCAAAAATCTGAAGAATACGTAAAAGTTAATCGGTAAAGGAAAGATGAAATATCCAAAAATATTTGAATTTCGAGAATCACATTTTTCGAACAATCGGACGAAACCCGAAAGATGAAAGCACAAATCTTCCAATGAAAGCTACGTGAATAGTAAGGAGGTGGAATAGTAAGGAGGCAAAATGACTAAAATACCCCTGGCCTTGGTTTTCTATAAATAGGAAGCTTATTTTTATTATTTAGGGATTTTGAAAGTCCCACCCTTTGAGAGATAGAGAGAGAAAGAGAGTTCGGATGGGAGAAGAAGAGGAAGAGGAAGAGGAAAAGCTTGCTCGTGAGCAACCTTTGTCTGACGGAAAGAGATTAAAGGAGAAAGGTAATTCGAACCCTAGTCTCTTTTAAATTTTCTTTAAGTTTAATATGTTTAAAACATAACTTAATGGGAATAAGAAGTAAAAGAAGTTAGGAATGATTTCATATGGTTGAAATCATGAGAAAACAAAGAAATAAGAATTAGAAATTTAGTTTATAAATTTCTTAAGGAAGTATAAGATTCGTAAGGATTTTGAGTGATCTGAATGAATCTTATGAACGAGTAGGTGAAATATGTAAGGAATGGTGTTCTATAACATCATATTCTAATAAAAAATGAAATTGTAATCCAAAATATCTATTGAAAATGAAGAACGAATGAAGAACACGAAGAACACGCGAAGAACGTTGTTGATGGACAAATTTAAAACCATCGTAGGATAATTGTTGTTGATGGACAAGTTTAAAACCATCGTTTATAAGTTAAATGATTATTTCTTGGTTAGGAATGGTAGAAACGTTCATGAGGAACGTATTAAAATTTAGCTATAACGAAGTTATGGCGAAATTTTTGTAAAAGATTAACGAGAATTAGAAAGTTAGTAAATAAACCCGAACATGTAGGGTTTCATAAGAAAGTAAGAGAACGCAGAAAACGTGAGTCGTGAACTCAAGAACGAATGAGTTCCGAGTTCGGATGACCGAATTACAAACGAACAAGCGAAGAACGTTAAAAGCATAAAAATGAACGAAGGGTGAAGATCAAGCCAATCGAATGGCATGTTAACAGATTCAGAACAAAGTTCTGTCCAAAGGGTATTGAAGTACGTAAGATAAGGAAGAGAATGGCTTTGGAACGACGTCATTCCGAGTTAGAACGAAGAAGTTATGAGATCGAGAAATACGCGTCTCAAACTTGATGCAAGACTTAGAGAAGTTTTCTAGGGTTAGGGCTTGGCGCCGTGGCGCCATCCATGCCTTGTAGAGTGGCATAGCAGCGCCAGACCGGGGAGCTGGGTACTGCTAACTCACGCTGCAGTGCGAGAAGTAACGAAGAGTTTGGCACCGCAGCGCCAGACAAAGGAAGAGGGTGACGTAGGCTTGCGCCGCAGCGCCGGTGCAGGGCAAGGCCCAATAATGAGCTTTTAAGTGCTCAATTAGTGGGGGATGTGCAAGAAAGAAGTATGAACATGTAGTTCACCTAAAATAACACTTAAACAATTAATTTAAACCTTTAGTAAAGGTTGAACGGAAAGATTTAGCGGGATTAAAAGATGAAGAATATAAATGCGGGTAACCAATGTCCGGGGACTGTAGTCGTAGTGAACGAACATGAGGGATTGCTATGATTTTGATTCCTTAGATGTTGAGTGACGAAGGTAAGGAATAACATTTTGATGTTATGATGAGAGATACGTGTAAAGCGTATATACGCTATGAACGCAACGTTGTTGCGATGAACGATCGGTCTTAGCATACAACGATCAGTATGGCTACGACACTAAGAATGGGTAATGAACATGGGGTTCAAGTAATGGATAACAAAAGTAATAAGTAAGATACGAATGGTATTAAGAATGCCGTAACGAATGGTAATAAGAATAATGAAAGTCTGAGCTTGAGTCGGATAAAGAATGTTACAATGAAATGTAAGCATTAAAAACTTTAGCCAACGTGAGGGTTGAGTGTACGCGATTATTAAACGGGCAGAACCTACACCCCGTGAATGGTTTGACCGTAAGGTAATGAAGAATATTGTTTATCCATGAACGGTGAAGAAACTGAGTTAAAGATAATAACGTATAACGTAAAGAAGCTGAGTCAAATGAACCGGACGTTGTAAGATATGAATAAGTTATATAAAATGTTTAACGCTATGACATCATACTATTGACATTGAATGATCGTTCGAGTATAAAAAAGACTATATGACTTGGACGATAAAGAATGAATCCTGAGGTATGACATTTAATTACTAGAAAGCCATAAGGAATAAGAAGTTGACTTAATGAACATTATAGTTTAATGGTTCGAATAAGTTAAAATAAGTTAGGTTGTGGTACAATCGTAACCTTTGATGGTTGACATATGGGAGCTGGGCTAAACAATTCCTTCAGAGAACGAAGGTATATACAAAACTGGCAACCGATCTAACTCAATGTTATGAGCAATGTAGATGAGACGGGAACTTGTTTGTCAGAGTACTATATGGACTACTAGCAGAGAAGCGATGTGTGTTGAGTCCTATATAAGTTATAAGAAGAAGATAAGAATATAAATCATCAAAGATGATGAACGTTTTGAGTAAGACATCTCCGTATGTCATGAAACCGTGAACCGGTAATGAAAGTTAGTTACATAAGCTTAAATTACAAGAGCGCGAACCTTAAGAAATAAAGTTAAGTAAACCAATGCGTAAGTTAAGTATATAACTAATTGGTGTACGTGCCTTATGTGTTATATAGGGATTTTGAATAATCAGTTCATCGTAAACTATAAGATGTAGCTGTGCGTAAGGCAAGTTTTCTAACTTCATTTATACTTTAAATGAATGCTAGTTTCTAAAACTTCTCAGATGTTGAACTTGAGAAGTTCTGTCTATGTGTGAATATGCGACATCTGTACATGGTGGTAGAACGTATGAGGCCTTGTGCCACAATGTGAACACTTCGGTGTTTCTATGAGATGAACTGTTATGTGAATAAACTGTTCACTAATAGAATGTTCTGTTTATCCATGAACCGTTATTGTTAAGTCTGTGCTAATGATTCTAGCCAGACATAATGTGTATGAAAAAAGGTAGAAGAATGAAAGTATTTCAAAGTGCATGTGACTGATGTTTTAAGATGATAGGAATCAAGACTATTGCTATTATTTAAGTTGCTTCATAATCTTTGTTCAGTTATCGAAGTTCTGAAGAATGTTTAAACTCTGGAAGTTGTTTGTTCAGCTGTTATGACTTGCTGGGCAATTGAATGCTCACACTTGCTTTAAATGAAAAATATTTTCAGCGAACGATGATAGAAAAAACTTAAGGATCCCGTAAAGATAAAAGTGATCAGTATCCAGACGAAGTGCCATTCAGTATGTAAATGTGCGTGAAGAGCAAGCCACGACTTGTCATATAGAATAGTATAATTGAACTATAGATTAGTTTAATGAACTAGTATGTATCCTTGGTGGCAGATAAAAGTCACTCTTATACGATGTAAAGAATAATGTAATTATCATTATTTGTAATGAAAGAGGTTATAAGGTTTCCAGAACTTGGGATTTGAGAATATATGTTATTATATTTAACTACATAATGATGTATGATTGGTAAGAAGTGGGACCATGATGTACAGAATCCGGACGTGAAGATAGTCCGGATTTCGGGGCGTTACAATCTTAAATACTCAAACTTAACTACTCACATTAATGCAACTTGGTTTGAAAATATATCCAAGTTTGCTTTTAAAAAGTTATTTTAGACCAAATGGGAATTACATCTTATCACATGTATATATTTAACCTTGAATCACATCTCATACGTAGCTAGATCATATATTCATGTTCACGAAATTAGAACTTCAAGTTCACTAGTTTCATCAAGGTCTATGTTCAAAACTATCATTTTCTTTATCATATGTGTGACGCCCCCAAAATAGGTATACATCACCCATTCTGAGTCGCCAAATACAAGGTACATAAATCAAATACAAACTTCTTTTATACAATTAGATAACAGCGTATCTTAGAGTTTTTACACGAATATTGTCTCATAGACAGTATTCAAACTCAAATGAAGTCTTCATTGTATTTATTATCACACTATTTTATAAAATAGTGAGGACTACTATAGCCACCATCTCGGACCATCACTCTGTTCCCCGACTAGTACCGGCAACGTTCTCATTTCTTGAAGAGAACAATGAAAGCAAAAGGGTGAGCTCAACTAGCCAAGTAAGAAATATTATGACTAAGATAATGTAGAATGAATTATCGTTAGCCTTCAACAGTGTTAAACTGATAAAATACAATAAACATCAAGTTTAACTGCAGCGGAACAAGCAATCCATTAGAAGAGTCAAGTGGAGCATGATATCTACTATCTTTTATGATTTAAAAAGGTTTTTCATCAAATTTATCACTGAGACACAACTTCATAAATAAACCACATTGTTCAATCATCCCTGCACCACGGCCAAGGATAATCATGTAATCACCAATGGTCGTGATTATACCGAATAATCCCTGGTCATAATCATACCAACAACTATCCATCAATACACTACAGGCCAATGAGGACTTTTACCACATCATTTGTAACATTACGGGTCATGATGATACTGAATGAACCCTGATCATAATCATACCAATCAACAGTCCATCTATGAACGTAAGCCAAAGATGACTTTCATCGCAATATAAGCATGATGATGATTACAATGATATAAGAATTCAATTAAAAGAAACAAATGATAAATTTTTAAAGATTTATAATTTAATTTATCCAGAATTCAATAATGTTCAAATTGCCAGCATGATACTGCTTTGTGGAGTAAAATTCAAGAATGATATTGTATCAAAAATGATTTTGACCGAAAAGAAATCAATTTTTGTCATGAATAGTACTTCGGGTGAATAGTACCCAGGTGAATAGTATCCCGTGAATAGTACATTGGGAATTATACCCCGTAAATAGTACTTTGTGACGAGTACTCATGAATAGTACTTTGTGAATAGTACCTATGAACAGTACTTTGTGAATAGTACTTTATGAATAGTACTTTTGTGAACAGTACCGTATAAATGAATAGTACTCATGGACAGTACTCCAACATGAAAAGCTTAAAATTTAACAAGAATGTGCAGAAAATATCCTTGTGAAACGATACTAGATGAAGTGTAAATTTTAAGGATATTCTACTAGTTTCACGGAGTATAGAAGCAATACTTTATCAAAACGAGGGTATAATCAAGAATACGAGAAGAAATAATATTACTCACATACTACAGAGTGTGGAAGAAAATATTATTTCTCATGAATACTGAACAAAAATAATATCCCTTACCACAAAAGAAGACAAGATACTGAAATAGTGAGGTAGCAGACTTCTCTTCTTCTTTCTCTCTATAGCTTCTCTCTCTATAATTGTTCTTGTGAGTCTTAGTGAATTGGTGAGAACGAAAGAAGAATGAACTTCTATTTATAGGAAAATATAGTTTCGATAATTACACGTTTTGGGGTTCGAAATATTACAGTATAATACTTTTATCCTTTCCTTCATTTTTAATTTAGTCTTGCAAGTATTATCAAACTTGCATCACCTTCCCTAATAGTGCATCATGTGAGTCAATAGTACAATCATGTGAATCAATAGTTCTATACATGCGAAAAAAATAGTTACAGTATAGTACCTTCATCTATACCTCCATTTTTAATTTAGTCATTCAAGTATTATCAATCTTGCACCACCTCCCCTAATAGTACATGCATGTGAATCAATAGTATACACATGTGAACAGATAGTTATAAGCATGTGAATTAATAGCAATTAATTGATCATTTTTCTGATTAATTACCCGATTGGTGAATATAACCTCCAGACATATTATTATCGAAATAAATGTTGATTTTCATTAACACTAATAATCCCAACACAATGGAACTATCAATTTCATCTTTAATCAATACGAACTTATTCATCGTTAATATTATAACTCACAATATTTAACAACCAGATCATTTCCAGGAAAGAGGGGGCTTTCTGATAATGATTTCTCCCTATTAGCGCACAATTAGGTGACCAAACATCTCCTCGACAGAACTTTCTAGACATCGTCAATATTGTAAATAATAACATGAATAACTTTGTCGTCTCAATTATTGATTTAATAATATAAAAATATTGATATTGTGACAATAATTGAATCAATAATATGAGAGATATTATGCAATAATTATTGTAGCAATAATTGAGTGTAACTGAGTGACTTCTCACATAAGCATCAATAATCAATACCGTATGCTACTATGCAACCACGCGTATTACTGTACTTTTACCATCGGGTAGTTCAACGGTAAAACTTTCGTCGTTATTTTTATAAAAAGATATTTCTGTCATTTTCTAACTACAATAATACTTCCGTTGTGGGGTCTACCAATGATTGTGTTGTCATACGAATATTCCCTGCTAAAATGAATATTCCCCAACCACTTGCTTACTTTGCAAAATTTATAAATATTACCCATAACTATAATAATATAACAAATCCATACCATATTATTCAAAAATATATTTCGAACAAAATTAATCTTTATTCATAAAAGTTGGGGTCTTACAACCTCCCCTTCTTATGAAATTTTGTCATCAAAATTGGGGTACGCACCTGATATGTCAAAGTGGTGAGGATACCTTGATTTCATTTCGGATTCTAACTCTCACGTCATTTTCTCCACATCATGGTTTCTTTACAAAACTTTGACTTGAGGTATAACCTTGGAGCGTAGAATATGATCCTTCTTATCAAAGATTTTAACAGGTACCTCTTAATACGTTAAATCTTCCGCTATCTCGTCCTGTTCTAATTCAATAATGTGGTTCGGGTCTGTCACATATTTATATAACATAGATATGTGAAAAACGTTATGAACACGAGATATACTTGGCGGTAAGGCAAATATATAAGCCACAGTTACTACTCGATTGAGGATTACAAATGGGCCAATGAATCAAGGATTGGGCTTTCTTCTCTTTCCAACTCTCGTAACTCATTTCCATGGAGCAACACATAACAACACATGATCTCCAATATTGAATTCCACGTCCTTTCGATGAAGATCAGCATTACTCTTTTGTTGATCTTGTGAGGTTTTTATACTTTATCAGATCGTTTGAATCTTTTCTGTAGTCATACGTACCAACTCCGGTCCCAACAATGTTGCTTCACCCACCTCCTCCCAGCATACTGGAGAACGACACTTGCGCCCATACAAAGCCTTGAATGGAGCTATGCTAAAACTTACTTGATAACTATTGTTATAGGAAAACTCCACCAATGGTAAGAACTTATTCCAACTTCCCCAGAAGTCAAGGACACAGAGTCTTAATAAATCTTTAAGAGTTTGAATAGTCCTCTCCGACTTCCCGTCCATTTGAGGATGATATGCTGAATTAAATCGTAAATTTGTGCCCATATCTTTCTGCAAACTAATCCAAAATCTTGACGTGAATCTTGGGTCTCGATCAAAAACTATGGATACTTGCATACCATGCAATCTTACAATCTTGTTGATGTACATACGAGCAAGATGTTTAAGTGTATAAGTTTCTCGTATCGATAAGAAATGAGCAGACTTGGTCAATCTATCAACAATGACCCAAATCGCATCTATGCCTTGAGAAACCTTGGGAAGACTAGTAACGAAATCTATGGTAATGTGCTCCAACTTCCATTCTAGAATTTTAAGTGGTTGTAATGGACCTTTTAGCACTTGATATTCCGCCTTGACTCGTTGACAAGTTAGACACTTGAGATAAACCCTGCTATCTCTCTCTTCATATTGCTCCACTAAAATGTATGTCGAAGATCACGATACATTTTGGTACTCCCAGGATGGATTGCAAACGGTGTGTTGTGCGCCTGCATCATGATTTTATACTTCAAGTCAGAATCGTTAGGAACACAAAGTCTGGAGTTGACTCGAAGTATTCCTTCTTCATCGATTCTTGCTTCCGGAATAGCACATTCTTGCACTTTCTTCCTCATACGCATCAGCTCCAGGTCTGTAGCTTGAGCAGCTTTGACTTTATCAAATAAAGTCAGTTATACTCGTATATTCGCCATCATCACATGGGTCCCTGGAGTCTTTAACTCTATCTCCATCATTTGTAAGTCATACAAAATGGGACTTTACGTTCACAATATCGCACTCGTACCCGCATATGATCTTCTACTCAATGCGTCAGCTAATACGTTCGCTTTTCCAAGATGATATTGAATGGTATGATTGTTGTAACATTCCAGAATTTTTAATTGTAATATTAAATATTTATTGAATTATATAAATATTTAATTGATGTGTTTATCGTTGAATAAATATTTGTTTAATTGATTTGATTTTATTTGGTTAAATATTTATTAAATAAATAATTAATGAGTTAAGAAAATTATTATTATATTAATATTTCAATTTGATGGTTAATTATTTGTATTGAGTTATGTGAATAAATGATTTATTTAATTAATTGTTATTTGAATTAATTAAATTAAGTATGAAAGCTTGATTAAATATAGTGTGACAAATAACTATATTATAAGGAGTATTAAAATAAATTAAGTAGTTTTAATTGAGTTTAGCCAAACAAGGTTTTAATATATTAAGTCTTTAATTTTAAATGATTTTGCCAAACAAAGCCTTATAGCTTTTGGATTTCTAATTTTTGAATTTAAATAAAATAAATTAAAATAATAAATATAGTATATTTATAATATATACGTTTATTTTAGTAACTAATATAGTTATTAAGGCCATATCAGTTTTGTTTTGTTTACGCATACTCGTTAGTTGTCTAAGTCTGAGCCAAAGAGAGAGAGAGCGTAGGATTTGAGAGAGAAGCTGTGAGAGAATTAAGAGAGAACCTAAGAGTTTCAAGCAAATTCCAGTGATCTTAGCAAGAATTACACGCTAATTGAAGGTACGATTATCTAACCTTTGTATTATATATATATATATATATATATATATATATATATATATATATATATATATACACACACATATATGAATTTACGGCAATAATTTGCATACTCTGTGAATTTTATATGTTTAGAATTGTTGTTATAGAATTCAATTATGATGATTATACTACTGAGTACTTATAGTTGTATGTGTTAATCAGGATTGGAGTTGTGTTTAAGCAAGAATTGTTTGCAAATTTCGGTCAACAGTAGAAAACAATAATGACAGTGTATGTTTTATGCATATGTTCTCATATGGCTTGTGTAAGTATCAAATTTAGTGGTTAATTTGTATGCTAAAGTATGAATTGAAGCTTGTTTGTGCTAGTTCATTAAGAAACGAAGGAAATGTAATTTGAATGAAGTAATTTGGACAAGAATTGAAATCACAGTGTTCATTTTTGAGAAGAAACTCAAAAAAATGGAGTTTTGTATGAAAATATAAAATTTGAAAAATTAAAATAGTTTTATTTGTTGTTAAATTATTCTAATTGATGGAACATGTTAGCAATCATGTTTATAATAGTGTTATATTTATTTTATATGTTAATTTCATTGTTTGGTTGGTGAAATTCGTGTTAGTTGGGCTAAAAACGGCTATTGTTCATGTCGTGTCTGCCTCTGTCTGTGCACCAGCGCAGCTGCGCTGGTGCCAAGGCTAAAAACTGCCCAGCTACAAAGGCGCAGCTGCTCTATGTGTGGCGCAGCTGCGCCACACACTGATCTGAGGCAGAGCTGTCTGCTGCTGCTGCTGCTGCTGCTGCAAAGTTTGGGAAACCTTACCACTTGGTCTAAGGTTATGATTAAGCGTCATACATGTAGTTAGAAGGTTAAAACATAACTATGATATGTAATTGATAAATTCAAAGTTTGAATGATTAGTAAATGATGAACGTGGTATATTAGAACTTAGTGAGCATGAAGAATAGTAAACATGTGTTGTGAAGGTTAACACTGGTAATTTCTGATATTTGCATGGTATCTTAAGACATGTGCTAAAATAATAAGTCTAACTAGAAATGCGTGTTATGTTGGAACGTGACTGTTAGTATATCTAATAGATGATGGTTCTAAACCTATATATAGGTGAACGTGAGTTTAATATTATAGTTTACGCTCGAGGCAAGTTTCTAAACTTATCTTCTTACATTGAGCAAGTTCTTTAATTCTACTTTTACAATTGAGCAAGTTTTCTAACTCTACACTTTCGTTGAGATAGTTCATTTATTACATTGTTCAAGTTTATTCTTACTATTGAGCAAGTTTTTGTATCTAGTTTGTTTATGATTTCTAAATCTAGATCTTATTCTGATATTGAACAAGTTATTCTTGTCTTTAACTTGTTATCTGGCATGCAAGTTTATATATTCTAATATACTCATGTTGAACAAGTTTTATTGTTTAAAGTAGTATTTGTTATGCATGCTTAGTGCTCAATTCTAAATAACCTTGGCTTAATATTGTTAAAGCAAGGTACGTTATGATTATTCGATGTTTATGTTGTTAGTTTATTCCTAAAGCATGACGTTATCAATATTGTATTCAACTAATCCTTAGTTGATGACCGTTGAATTCTAAAATACCCTTGAAATGTATCCAAACCAAACTTTCTTTGGTGTGGACTTGTACTCTAAATACTTTGATGAACAACCCTATTATTAGGGGATAATTTACACTTAGCATTGAAATATTTGTGCACAATGCATTGTACGAAGGGCTGATCCCCCTAAGTACGAGGAGTCCTTATAGTCTTATGACTGTTAAAGTTGAAGTTGAAAGATTACTTACAATTGTGAACATAGTTCGTGGTCTTATGACCCTCAGATAAATATTTCATATTTTGATTCCAGTCTTTGGTTATTATTGATAGAGTACTATTCAGTTTTGATGAGTCTTTTCGTTAGCAGTTATCATTATCTTGTTGATTCATTGTTATATCTAGTGAGCATTTGTTTTGCTCACTCTTGCATACAAATAATTATTACAGCTAAAGTTGAGAAGGTCGATGAGCCTTCAAATAGCAAAGGAAAGGGGAAAATTTACAAGTGATGAAGACTTGTAATTTCATTTAATGTTATGACGATAGACTTTTAAATTATTGATGTGATGTAATAATTTTATTTCCGCATTTGAATGATTGTAATTAAAGGTTAGATAACCTGGAGATAATTTTTATTAATGTATTCCTGTATGGGCAGGTTTTATTATTCAATTTTATTATGATTGGGTAGTTAGATATGAATGTTTTGATTAAGTGAACAAAAAATCTTGAGGTAATAAAGTACCGGGATTTGAGAGTGTCACAAGTTGGTATCAAAGCTTTAGGTTATAAACCTTAGGTAGGGGAAAAGCCTTAGGAAGTAACCTTTGAAAAGATAGTGCTGATAAACTCTTATCGAGTTTTAAGGAAGAAGTAATAAAATATTTATGCGCTTATGTGATTATAACTTATGTGCTCGTGAGTGTCGAGCAGTAATGATTAGTAATTAAAACTTAAAATTTTGTTGTCAGGATGACTAATGTTGGAGAATCTAGTCAGGCTATGGAGGAAGGACCTCAGATGCCTAGAAAGGAGGAGTCTCAAGATATTCAGGTGGTGTGGGAACAACTACTTCCGCGGGAAGCAACCCCGTTGGTCACAGTGGTTGAAGAGGAGGATGATGATGTGGAATTGGATGAGGAGGATCCCGTTGAGCTGCCACAGGAGAATGAGGATGATGAGGACGAGGAGGAAGAGACTCCACTAACCTTGATAGCCGCTAGTATGTACAATGAAGTCTACGACCGTAACGTGGAACTTAAGGATACAGTCGAGGAATTGCAAGAGATAGTAGCTGAACAACAGACTGCAATGACACAGAATAACGGCGAGATCCAGGATCGTGAGGAATGATTGACTAATGTCATGGAGAAACTAGTACACACAGAAGGAGAAAAAGAACAACTAATTGAGGTGATCGCTGAACTGAAGAGCAAACTAAAGGAAGAAGCTACTAAGAGAGCAAGAACTGAAGACGCCTACAAGGAAGCTTTTCAACGAACCGGAATAGCAGTGAAAGACGCACAACCAAAGATGATGAAGATGGAGGAGATGGATAAAGTATTCAACATTATGATTAATCGAGCTCAAGACTGGGTCACGTGATATCCTATTCTGTTCGAGACGCTGCCATCATACATATTAGATCAAAGAACAATATTCCAGATCACGGAGGAAGAACGTAGTAATGCTAAATAGTATCTCAGTAGAACATCGTAGTGGTTATGCGATTAATAAATGTTAAATATTATGTAAATCCAAAGTGTATGGGATATGATGATGATGTTATCCTAGAACTTTAGTAGTTCAGGAAAATAATGTAAGTAGCAGTGGTGCTATTGTTTTTATGTTTCAAAAGATTTTGAATGAATAAAAGTTATTATTTTATTTTATTCAAAGTGTTATGTGTTATGTGATAATTTCTTTTATGTGGGCAAGTTAAGTAGAAATTACTTAAAGGAATTGAGAAACAATCTAATGGGTGTATTTTTTTAATAGAAAATGTCTCCCAGACGTCAACCACCACGATAAAGAACCACTGAAGAAACCAATAACGACAATGTTGATGCTAACCTCGTTCAACAACTAGTGACACTACTGACAAGAGCGTTGCAGAATCAACCACAGAACCAAAGTATAACATTTAAGGATTTCAAGACGGTTGGACCACCTTAATTCCGTGGGTCCATGAATCCAGTCAAGGCACATACTTGGATTATGGAGATATAAAAGTTGTTCAATGTCGCTAGGGTAGGGGATGATCAGAAGACTGATTTCGCAACATTCATGTTGAAAGCAAATGCTAGTTATTGGTGGCAGACCAATAAAACTCGTGGAGGGCCAGGGGTGATGACCTGGGATAGGTTTAAGGAAATATTCTTCGAAACCTATTTCCCAGATAGTTCGAAGAGTCAGCTAGAAGTGCAGTTTTTGGAACTAAATAGGGAACGATGACAGTGTCTGAGTATGCCGCTAAATTCAACGAGTTGGCGAAGTTTGCGCCTCATCAAGTCAGCACGGACGAACACAAGGCGAAGAGGTTTGAACAGGGACTGAAGCCCTGGTTGTACAGTAGGGTTTTCCTATTCCAGTTGAAGATTTTACAGCAGTGATGGAGAAAGCAATACTCACTGAAGGTGGAGGCGAGGCAGTGGCAAAGTTTAATCAGGAACAGAATAAGAAGAAGAATGAGGTGGAGATTAGGAATGGAGGTGGTAGTAGTGGAAACAACAACAATAACAACAATTTGAAGAGGAAGTGGAATGGAAATGTGGGTACTGGAAACCAGCAGGGTAACCAGCAAAATAAGAAGTTTGAAGCATGTGCTACATGCAGGAAGTTTCACAAGGGTGTGTGCTTGATGGGGAAAAGAGTATGCTTCAACTGTGGCCAAAAGGGTCACATCGCCCCAAATTGTAATCAACCTAAGAAGAACGTTTCCTTCACGTGCGGGTCCAAGGATCACTTTGCTCGTGAATGCCCTAAGAAGAGATCTGGTGAGGCAAATGGAGCGAGGGAAATGCTAGTGGAGGTACACTGACTATTGCTGGACCAACGTCAACAAATAAGCCCACATCAAGAACCTTCAACATGATGGTGCAGGACGCGGTGCAATCAAAAGATGTCGTGTCAGGTATTATCCCAATTAATGATATAAATGCATATGTATTATTTGATTCGGGTGCTACTTACTCATTTATATCTGATGAATTTGCTAAGGGGTTAGGATTGCCTAGTGAAGAATTGAATTTCTCTTTTAACATAAAAATTGCCAATAAGGAAGTGATTCCTGTTAGGTTTGTATACAAGAACTGTAAGGTGAATATTAAGGGGAATATCATGATGGTAGATTTGATTCTGATTAGACTTAGGGAGTTTGATGTTATTTTGGGAATGGATTGGCTGTTCAAATATGGAGCGGTAATTGTGTAGACCTTATGACTCCGTCAAAGGTAGTTTTCTATTGTAGCAAATCACCTAGACAAATGATATCTGACGATTATGCAGGCCAAGAAATTGTTGAGTCAAGGCTGTGTGGGTTATTTAGCTTACATAGTCGATACTCAGAAGAAGGGTGTGAAACTGGAAGAGATACAAGTGGTTAGGGATTTTGTAGACGTATTTTCGGAGGATTTGCCAGGACTTCTGCCTGACAGAGAAATTGAATTCGTGATCGACTTAGCACCGGGAACATCACCGATATCGAAGGCCCCATACAGAATGGCTCCGATAGAAATGAAGGAACTGATGGTACACTTACAAGAACTGCTAGATAAGAAGTATATTCAACCGAGCGTATCACCGTAGGGAGCGCCGGTGTTTTTCGTGAAGAAGAAGGATGGGTCGATGCGTCTTTGTATTGATTATAGAGAATTGAACAAAGACACTATTAAAATAAATATCCATTACCGAGTATGGATGACTTGTTTGATCAGTTGAAGGGTGCTAAATACTTCTCAAAAATAGATTTGAGAAGTGGGTATCACCAATTGAAAGTGAGGAAGGATGATATACCTAGAATGGCATTCAGAACTTGGTATGGACATTACGAGTTTTTGGTGATGTCTTTTGTTTTGACCAATGCCCCTGCTTGCATTCATGAATTTGATGAACAGGGTGTTTATACCATTCTTAGACAA